>CM077082.1:600000-1025000 GCA_039513925.1 Platanthera zijinensis | reverse complement strand
GTTTTCTTGATGTTTTTCAACTACAATGAGGAACTTGCTGAAAAAACTGTCTCATTTCATTTATCTGATCCTTCCATCATAACAAACTGGATCATTTCATTGAATCAACTAACTAGGTGGACGAAAAATCCTTCGAACTTCACCATTTCACCCGATAACAGAAAAAGAAGCCCATCATTTGATTGCAAAGCATCTAACTTTAAACTCATCAGTGTGTTGAGTTGGCATGCCCTCTCCTGGTAGAGTACCTACTCACAATAAGAATCCACTTTGCATGGCTACCTGGTAAAAACAGTCAAGTTTACACTTCTGTGTGTTGAGTTGGCCTTACTTGCTGAGAGGAAGTTGAGAAGAAAATGATTCAAATAAATTCCAAACTTCTCTGTAAATAGATTTTCATGTTTTTGTATGATGTTAGGGCGAAATTTTTCCTTGTATACATCTACTGTAATTTCTCCAACAATGAAGCGACAATGGTTGCTTAAATAAAACATACAATTTTATTCATCCCATAATTATGTGAGTTAATGTCATTCATTTTGACTTTAGGGACAATGAATACAAATGAGTTGCAGAAGAAACGTAGGAGAGATATCATCATAGCGTCGTCAGTCGCAGCGACTCTAGGGGCAGCTATAGTTGTGTTGAATTCGATTCCTAAACAACCAACATATGTAGCAGACAGAGATGCCCTCCGTAATATTTTATTAACGCGCTTATATGCTGGCAAAGAAATAGATTGCTTCAACCAGTTACGTATGGGCAGAGCACCGTTTAATGAGTTGTGTAATATTATACGTACAAAAGGCTATGTCTGTGACACACAGTTTGTTTCGACCAAAGAAGCTGTTGCTTTATTTCTATACATATTAGGGCATAACGAAAAGTTCCGAGTTATTGGACATACATATATGCGCTCGATTGATACTGTTAGCAGGCACTTCAAGATTGTCCTTCGTGGGATTTTAAAACTTTCGAGGGGCTACATCAAATTGCCCGAATCTAGAGTAGAACCAAGCTCGAGATGGTTTGTGGACTGTATTGGTGCCTTAGATGGAACACATATTCAAGTAACCGTACCGATTGAAGATCAAGGTAGATTTCGTAATCGGAAACAAGCTATCACTACAAATGTACTTGGTGTTTGTGACAGCAACATGAAATTTCTATATGTACTGCCTGGTTGGGAAGGTTCAACATCCGATTCTAGAGTATTACGAGATGCATTGGAACGAGATGTTCGCTTCGAAGTGCCAAATGGTAAAATTACTCAAAACTTTTTTTGAAAAATAAATTTGTTAACATGCATGTATATTGATTAAGCTTTTCTTGTACTACCTAGGAAAGTATTACCTTGTAGATGCCGGCTATACGAATGGCCCAGGGTTTCTTGCTCCATATCGATCTACGCGTTACCACCTGAAGGAGTGGTCACATCAGGGTAATAAGCCATCAAACTACAAAGAACTGTTTAATCTACGACATGCTAAAGAAAGAAATGTTATAGAGAGAACATTTGGGTTATTGAAGAAAAGATGGGTCATTCTACGACAACCTTCATTTTTCAACATTAAAACACAGGTTAGCAATGCCATAAAATTTTGATTGACAAGTTGTATGAGATTACGAAACCTAAGTCTATTTTGACGAATGACAGGTACAGATCATAAACGCATGTTGCATCATACACAATTTTTTAGTGGAGAAGAGATTAGAATGTGATGCCCAAATGTTGGATGAGGTGGATTCAGAAATTCTACAACAGAGCCCAGGCGAAGAGTTCTATGATTATATAGACATTGTTAGCCCAATCCAAGCAACACAAGATTGGACAAACTTTAGGGACACTCTAGCTATAAATATGTTCAACGAATATCAGAGTCGTCATTGAAACATTTTCTGTTTTGCAGGCTAATGTATGCTGTAGCGTTGAATTTTTTGGTGTCAATATTATTGTGAACCGTACATTACTCAATTCTTTTTTTAATGTTAAGATTTCTAGTACATGTTCTGTTTTGGCTTTAGCTATTGATGCTTCGTATACTTTTTCATGTTACAGTTTCTAATACTTGTTTTGCGCATTTAAATTTCATATTGATTATATACTGTTTCATGTTAAAGTTGTTATAATGGAGAAGATCTCAGCAAAGGTTGGTGGTAGGACAGAGAGGTCCTACATGCATTGGACATCAGAAATGGATATTACTCTATCGAACGCACTGTTAGAACAACACAGTTTGGGTCATAAAACACCCAATGGGTGGAAGAGCGTGGCTTTGACTGCTGCCATTACTGCACTAAAAGATATTTGCGGCATGAAAACAAGCAAGGAGAAGTTAACAGCACGTCTAAAGACTTGAAACAAGTACTACGTCGAGGTTAGCGCAATGCTGGACACGTCAGGGTTTGGATGGGACTGGGAAAGGAACATGGTGAAGGTGGACAGTGAAGAGGTATGGGCAAATTATGTGAAGGTAAGTTATTTTCTTTTGATTGATACATTTATAGAGACTGTGTAATTGAAATTTTATGAATGATAAATTATTCTTTGAATTGTATTATTGCAGGTCCATCCTTCAGTGAAACATTATAGAGATAAAGTTATTGTAAATTGGTCTGATTTGGCTGTGTTATGCGGAACTGATAGAGCAACTGGTAGTCATGCAGCGACCGCAACAGAGGCGGAAAAGGAGATAGATGCAGAGTCCATGGCAGAAAAAACTAGTACACAGGAGCCATCTAGAGTGGATGGAGAAGGAAGCAGTAGAAGGAGGAGAAAGCGAGCAGGACAAAATGACTCGGTAGCAGTGGCCATTGAAAAATTGGCTGATTCTGTGTAAGGAGCGGTGGGGACCATGACTGCTAGTGATGTTGATGACATCTACGTCGCACTTACTCGGATGACTGATTTATCTTCTCAAGATTTCCTTAGGGCGATGGATATACTATGTCATGATAGTGTCAAGCGTGACATATTCAAGAGACTTCCGGACGAGTTGAAGGACACCTGGCTGCGAATGCAATTTGATCGCTAGTTTAGTGTTTTTGGTTTATGAGTCATTGACTTTTTATCTAGTTGTGTTGTTATTTCAAAACTTTTATTCTGTGTACGATGCTTTAAGATTATTAGTACTTTTAATTCAAGTATTTTTAGTACTTTGATGATATTGTGGACAATGATTAAATTTTAAAAAAATAAGTTTATAAAATTTACAATTCCAGAAAACCAATTCCTTTGCGCAGCCGAACAACATTTAAGTATCAATGCCAATTCTGTTCACTGAAAACCTTCCTGCAGCCGAACAACAGAATTGATTTTCTGCACAAAACCAATTCCTGCATATATTGATTTTCTGACCAAAGCCAATTTCAGAAAGTCAATACGTGCGCGCCGAACGGACCCTACAAGTTTTTCTATTAGTAAAGATATAAGTATATATAATGTGAGCTCGAACTTTAAAGTATATACTTTAAAGATAAAGCCTTGGACGTGCGTTGGTAATACCAAATACTTCTGCAGCCTTATTGCCATCAGAAAACCATATTCAAACTGTTGAAATAGAATCTCAAAGTAATCTAAGGGTAATAAACCATCCGAACCATATTCGTGCAACCATTTTGCATATGATTTACTCTATCCTCTCTCTTCACCGAACTCGCACCACAGAAATTTCAATAAACGGCTCACCGCAGTCCACGTGTTATTAATAACCACGTGGCAGACGGTAGAGTTAGTTAAAATAAATTAATTAAAATCTCTCTCACACCACTTTTTCACGCGCGAAAATAAAATTGCGTGCGGTGGGGTCCACCCGTCATCTTCAGCATAAAACCCGTCACTGAAACACTCTTCCTCTTTATTCCTAAAACTAAACCCACCTTTCCTTTCACTCTCACCGTCTCTAATGGCGCCGCCGCCGGCGGGAGCGGATCTGCCGGAAATACAGGTAGAAAACACTTCCCTCCACCTCTGAAAGCTTCCCCGATTTCGAAATTTTGATTTAGATGGTTTTTTTTAACGGCGCAGACGGTGGCGTTGAAGGTCTCGATTCACTGCGAGGGATGCAAGAAGAAGGTGAAGAAAGTTCTCCAGCGCGTTGAAGGTAGTTCAATCTCAGCCGTCGGGAACACTGGGGATTATAGATCGGATCTTCGCAGCTCATTGAGATTCTTAACGATTTTCTCTTCGATCAATTTTTCTCTTAATCGGATCCTGTTATGCTGAATCTGCAGGTGTTGGCCACATTGACATTGATTCGAAGCAGAACAAGGTGACGGTGACCGGCAGCGCTAACGGCGAATCCCTGATTCAGAAACTTTGCAAATACGGCAAGCAGGCTGAGATCTGGCCGGATTCGAAACCCTCCGCCGCTGGAAAATCTTCCGGCGAGCCCAAGGAAGATGAAAACGAGAAGGCTGCCTCTTCCGCTTCCTCCACCGCCACAGTGGCTTCACCTGAAACAGAGCAGCAGAAGCAGCAGCCAGAGAAGAAACAACAAGCTGAAGAGTCCAAACCAGCGCCGCCGCCTCCGGCGGAGACAACGAAGACAGCGCCTGCAGTACCGTCAACCGCTGCCTCCGGCGATGTTACCGCTTCAAAGGATAGTATTGATGCGCCGGAGCTCAAACCCAGCGAACCGCCGGCGAAATCCGAGATGCCGGTTTTGGCCGCCGATTCCGACGACTCTAAGAAAAAAGGGAAGAAGGTTGAAATCGCCGGAGATGAAAGTGCGGTCTCCGACACTCTCGCCGGCATAAATCCTCCGGCGTCGTACATCATGAGCTACAGTACAGTGCGGCCGAGCATAAGCTACTCCCACTACGCCCCATCTCCGGCGATTCCTTCGAGCTACACAACGTACTCCGGCCATCCGACTCCGGCGATGCCTTCGACCTACACAACATACTCCAGCTATACATCGGTGCCGTCCCACGCGCCGGAGAATTACTCGACGGAATATTCCTACTACGGGTCGATGGAGGCGCCGGCGGCGGCGGAGGGATCCTACGACATGTTCAACGACGAGAATCCGAATGCCTGTAATCTTATGTGAATGTGATGTCACGGCGGCCGGAATTAGGGATAATGTTTTATAGAATGATTATCATGAATTTATGATGGGATTGATGTGATGGTTACTATCAACCTACTTGTTCAAATTGGTTTTATGCACCTACAAATTATTTCAATCTCAACAAAAAAAAAGTTGGGATTGGAATGCGCAAAAATGGAGGGCGCCACACAAAACACATCGATTTTTAAATTGCACTGAGTAGTTTTGGTGCGGTGCGGTTTTAAACTATTATAAATTGAGGACGGTGCAATTTTCGGATCTTGAAAACTGTAAAAATCGCATTGTCCGACTAATTTACATATTTTACAACTTTCATAAATGTGGTGGCTGCCTCGGACTCTCGTCCTTCCTTTGCTGATGTTGTTTCTTCTGGCGTGGCTGATGCTCGATTTGGTATTGTGGATCTGTCGGTCACACTTTTCGCATTAGGGGATCTCGTTGTTGTTTTCTCGGAGGAGGAGATGAATTCTGCTACAAATACACGCTTATGTTTTACTTTAGTGGTAAAATGTGTGTATGATGGGATAAAATTGTAGGTGGGTTACTCATATGTATCTCTAGGTGGGAGATACGACCGAGATCTGAGGATTAACGGCCGAAATATGGCCGTATCGATGCGCGGTACATACGGTTGTATCTCCAACATATACGGTCGTATCTCGGCCGTTGAATGATCGATCCTACGGTAAATACACACTCCCACCTAGAAATACATGGGAGTAACACACCTACA
The DNA here is from genome assembly GCA_039513925.1 of Platanthera zijinensis. Taxonomy (NCBI): domain Eukaryota; kingdom Viridiplantae; phylum Streptophyta; class Magnoliopsida; order Asparagales; family Orchidaceae; genus Platanthera; species Platanthera zijinensis. The sequence goes on along the minus strand of CM077082.1, from coordinate 1,019,192 downwards.
ATATTCTCCTATGATGGACCTTCCATTTTGACTTTCAAAACATTCATGTGTCAGCAATTGCAGCTTTTCATGTGCTTTCAAGGTGGCCCAATTTGATTTTCCTCTTTTAATCTTGACGTTTGAGGAGAGACAATTGTATAACCCGTAATTCTGCGAGATCGGAGATGGGCGAGGATGGCCTGGAGGATCTCGCCCACTTAGGGGGAGTGCAAGGGAACTCTCCTTTCGGGGGCTAGATCTGGGTCTAGGTGAGTAGGGGGCGAGCTGGCCTGCACTCGCCCCAGGCTCCAGGCGAGTTGAGTGGGAGACGAGTGGGGGCAAGCTGGTTTGCACTCGCCCAGGCTCCAGGCGGGTAGGGGCGAATGGCGAGTCCAAGCTCCACCAGACACTCGCCACCCCCAAGCGAGATGTGGAGAGTGCGAGATTTTGATTTATAGGAGTTTAAGGAGCTAAAAAACACTTCCATACTCATAATCTTTCAAATAACAAATCAAATTCAAATCTGCTGATAAAGCTTTAATTACCAAGAAATATTTCAAAGGATGTGTCTAATTTCAAGCATTTAAATTGCAAAAATTACTTCATATATATTTTATGGAATCAAATTTATGCAATAAAAACTTCTAAGATAATATTATAACAAAATTAAATCTTAGAAATTGTACGTTATAAAAAATCAAACATATCGTCGTGCACACTTGAAGTACGTCGATCTTGATTTAAGAGAGAGTTTTTTTTTTTGAAGCAGGGTAATCTTGTTACAATGAGAAAAGTGGTTTTTAGCTACAAAAAAATTGTGCTAAAATATATTTTGATACTAAAGATGTTGTAGAACCGATTGTGATCACTAAATATAAATAAATAAATATTTAGTCATCAAAAATTTTATTTGAGTGACGAAAATATTCTTTTACCATAAAAATTATTTTTCAGTGACAAAAGTCAGAAATACACAACAAAAACAACAACACTGAAGCTGTTATCCCACTATAGTGGGGTCGATTATATGGATCTCACTATGCCGATCTCAAGCCCGGATGAAAAATGATGAGGATTGTATTAGGTAGACGACCAACATAAAATTTAATCACTCTTATGAATATTGATCACTTGAGAAATTTTGCAAAAAGTTAAAAAATACATACATGAAAATTATTTAGTGATCAAAATATTAATCACTAATACAATGACTTAAAAGTTTTAGCCACTAATCATCAACCCATTGAACCGTCCTCCAAAATGAAAATATTTCATAACTTCCCTCTTATAAATACAAAATCATTGTATTAAAAATATTATAATTGTTATTTGATGTACCAACATTATTCATTTGTGAGATGTCCCTTCATGTATTTGTGCTTTTAATTTAATTTTAATAAACTTAGGCCTCGTTTGGAGGGACTTATTTTCACCGGTCAAGCGTTCGTGACCGCATGAATCGGGCCTTAATTTAAGGCCCGGTTCATGCGGTCGTGACCGCTTAACCGGTGAAAATATGTCCCCCAAAACGAAGCCTTAATTACTATTGAATAATTTAACTATATTTTTCATATTTCCCCATTTTTTTAGTACTCCTCCCCCAGCTTATTAATTCCTTCATTTGCCCCCATTTAATTTAGAGAAGTGTTATGTGCAAACCCTATATGACTATGCGCAGGCCCAAAAAAAAACCAAAAGAATTTAATCTCCTCTCTCAAGAACTTTCGGTGCAAACCGCGCCCGTGCCCTAGCTAGCGAGTGCCGACCAAGTACTCTGCTTCTTCCTCTTGCTCGCGCCCGTTCGCCGATCTCTACCTCCCGAACACCTGCGAGCCGCTCTCCTCCCCGCGACCCCCATTGCCGTTCGCCGTTCTCCACCTCCTGAATGCTGCTCGGTGAGCCGCTCTCCTCCCCACGACCCCCGTTCGCCGTTCTCCACTTCCCGAACGCCGCCCGGTGTCGTTGAAGTGTCGTCGTTCCAGTGAAGAGAAGGTGATTTTTCCTGGATTCGTTTTAACCTACTGCAGTCCGGTGAGTCCTGTTTTTTTCCTGGATTCATTTTAACCTCATTTTTTCTGGAATCCTTCTTCGCCCATGGCATCTTTTGCTCTTATGGGATCGTTCTTATTTCATCGGAAGCTAAAATTCTTATTTCATTCCTGCATTCATCCAAAAAAAATTCCTTATGCAACCCTCGACATTGTAAACCTCATCCATTCACTAGCAAGCAATACAAAAACTAAACAATTGCCTCTCCTCCGGGCAAGCACCAGGTCGCCGTCATCATCCAAACTGATCAACTTCGCATTATCCAAATCATCTGCATCAACCAGATAATTTGATCAATACTTCGTATTATTTAGGGTCCTTATGCAACAAGTACCCAATACTTTGTAATTTCCTCTTTTTCATTGATATGCAACAAGTCCTTATGCAACAACTCCCGCACTCTTACAATTTTCATAAATATATGGTTAGGGGCATGGAGGATGAGTTTCATGGAAGTTTCGGGATTAGGTAAACTGCTATGATATTTGGATTCATGTTATTTGTGAATTAAAGTTTATGTCATGGTTTTCTTTGGCTTATAACTTGGTTTGATTTATGATTAGCAGTGGATCTTTACTTCATATCTTTGTAGCTTAATGGAGAACAAATCATATGATTGGGAATTGTTCGTCGCGGTACACTCTCCCCAACCACCTTTAGATGGAGGTATCGTCTCTTCGTCAACCTTATTTTTGAAAACTTGTGTACTATTTAGATATTGTTGCTGAGGCTGGGCATTTGTATTAACTAATAAGGACTTATGGACGATTGAATTTTTTTATATATAATTGGTCTGCACCTAACATTTTGGTTTGCGCTTAAATTTTTTAGGTTTGCACTTAACCGTGATTTGCACATAGCGAAAATAGATTTGCACTTAACATTGCTCTTAATTTATTTCACTTTCCTTCGTTTTTTTGTACCATTTTTTCATCTCCCCTTAAGAACCCTAGAATTGATATTTTATCTTCTTCATAATGCTCGTTTGATTTAGGTAGAAATAAATGCCCCCTTTATGATGCTTTTAATGGATGTGAAAGCAACTTAACACCCAAGTTTTCTTTCATAAAAAATTTAGCTAAACACAAAATAGTTATTTTTAACTATAATAAAGAAGTGTATTGTATAACCCGTAATTTGTCAAGATCAGAAGTACCCAAACAGACGGTTATTCGCAGATCATTGGGCGAGCAGAGACGAGTTTGGGCGAGTATGAGGCAAGTATCTTGCGAGTTTGGGCGAGTAGACCCTTGGATAGGAACTCGCTGGCAGAAGCTGGATACTCGCCTATCCCCCTATGATTTCTCTATAAATAGCCCCCTATGGGTACTAGAAATGGACTTTTGTAAGAGGTTGAGGTCCCTCCAGGTGGATACTCGTCAAGTCCATGTCTGCCTAGTACCTCGCCCAGCCTTATGGTTGCAGAGGAGAAGTTTCTCCCAAACTTCCGTTTACGTGAAGGGACCTCCTTGTTGGAGCACTTGCGGTGTGCTTATAGATAGTTTTCTCTCTCCCTCGATAGCCATTTGATTTGTGGCGTCGGACCACAGAATCAGTAACCTTAGGCTACCTTGATCCGAATTTTGAAGTAGGAAATTTTTCCAGCTTCAACATGTATACGTAGAGTTTTTTTATAAAATTCTTTAGTGGAGAAAACTAATTATAATGATTGAGAGAGAGAGAGAATCATGACCTAAGAAGTATGTAAGAGAAAACTAAGCAAATACTAGGGTTTACTATAGATTATGTGGAATTCCTTTGTGTTGACTTGTGAGAATCATAAAATTATGTGTAAAATAAAGTCATTCTTGTGGGTATTTTTATGTCATTTTGTTATCAAGGTTGTTTGGAGATTGTATTCCTACATAAATCACTTGAATTGCAAGAGCTTTTATATGATACTAAGCTACATTATGTTCTTCCCAAACTCTATTGCAAGATTCATTCAATGTATGTCGCGAGAGCTATTCTAGAAGCACATCAAATTTTATCAAATTAATATTGTTTGGATTATTGAGCTTAAAAACAACATAAATCTAGGTTAGGAGCACGGATGAGTATTTGTCGATTTAGAGTGGGTCGTTGAATTTGAAGAGGTTCAATGAACTTGTTGGTGCAAATGACACTGAGGGGATTTAGATGAGAGGAGTGACTACAGAGTGACTAGCGAGAGATGGTTAGAAAGAGAGAGTAATAAAAGAAAATTTTTACCAAAAGGTTTGAATATTGCCTAATGAGATAAGGGGAAGCGGTCGGAGAAAAAAGGATGAGGGATGAACTTTGAAGTTCAAAGGTGAATCAAAAAAGAAAAAGTTAAGGATGGATTTATATTTATCATTTCTATGATTTCTAGCATAAAGGCATGAAGGCGCTCACGCGCACACACAAGCAGCCGTGCATAGGGTTCCCATGTGAACATTGCCTTTTCGTCATTCTCGTAAAATTTTTGTGACAACGAATACAACTCGATAGAAATTGCATGGATTAGAGCGCAATTTTAAAATTAAATAAAAACTTACAAATTAAATTCACCTATGAGAAGTTTAAATAAGAGTACAATTGAACAGATGAATATTTTAACTTTCAAGCAATTTTGTGAGGGAGAAAATGTTACTCATAATTTATTATAAGTCAATGGTACTTTATATTTATTATGGCTCAGTTTGTTTTGATGATGGCGGTGAGAAAGGAGCAACATTGGGAACGGAGCTTTGAGAAAGGAGCTCCGGACAGCTGCCGGAAAGCAGCGTTGGATCGGCGGTGGCGTTGAGAAAGGAGCGGCGTTGTGGTCGGAACATGCTAACCAAACATTTACAAAAAAAAAAACTAACGTTGCGGTGGTTGTTGGGGTTGTGGAACACTTCCGGTCCTCTTGTTTCTCACACCGGGTTCGCCCACGTGAGCTTAGAGGAATCGAAGTGTGATCCCCCCTCGACATCTCTGGGACCCACGACAGCGGGGGTCCGGGGGCGGCAGCCCCCGGCGGAGGTCCCGCTGACCGGACAGCGGGCAGGGGTCCAGGGGACAGCGTCGAACGCTGTGGTTGCCGGCAGATATATATATACGTTGGGGATTCTTTGGATCGGCGAGCGTCGAAATCCGAAAATCGAATAGCAACGCCCCCGGACCAATTTTTTCTGAAGGGGATTCTTTGGATCGGCGATCGTCGAACGCTATGGTTCGACGATCGACGATCGTCGACCGATCTTTGGGTCGACGGTCGCGATCGTCGACCGGCCTTTTGGGTCGACGATCGGCGATCGTCGACCGGTCTTGCTTGGTCGACGATCGGGGTTGCCGATCGTCGATCGGCCTTTTGGGTCGACGATCGGCGATCGTCGACCGGTCTTGCTCGGTCGACGATCGGGGTTGCCGATCGTCGATCGGCCTTTTGGGTCGACGATCGGCGATCGTCGACCGGTCTTGCTCGGTCGACGATCGGGGTTGCCGGCAGATATATATATACGTTGTTTTTTCCCGATTTAGGGATACGGTTCATTGCAGTCTGCGGCGGCGTATTCTTTTGGAGGCGATACGAGGTATCTCGTTGAGATCGATCCAGAAGGTTTTTTTCTTCTATGGTTTTCTTGTCCAGAAGAGAGGAGAAGAGGTAGGATCGGATTTGATCCTTGCAACCTTTGTAATCTGTTTCTTTTTGGAGAATACAAGAAGGAAGAAGAAGGGGAGAGAGGACGTAGCCCGGTTTTGGGTGAACCTCTGTAACATCTTGTGTTTGTGATTGCTCTGTTTTGTTCTGTGCTTGTTATTCGATTTTCGGATTTCTGCTTCTCGGCACCCCGAATTTCCTACAGTGGTAACGGAATGGAGCAAAATCGCTGAAACAAACAGACCCTATATCAAAGCTTATTTCTTAGTAATTCTTATTTGACTAAAAAATAATTGTATATATATATATATATGATTATTGTATTATTAATAATATTAATGAAAAATATAATATCATTTAAGTTTTTGCTATTTATCGCGAGTTAATGGAAATTTTTGGAAATTGTTGGTAAATACGTACTCTAGTTTTTCACATTGAGTTAACCCATATGAACTTAGGAGAATTGAAGTATGAACCACTTGAAAATCTTTAGGGTTGATGACAACGTGAGTCTGCTATATCTTAAAAGACTTGATCTTTTAGGGTTGGTTTGCGATAACACAAACACAAAAAAGTGGGGAAACCTGTTCGTGTGAAATCGGGATCTGGAGTAACCGCCAGAAGCAAGGGGGAGTTTACCAATCTTTTAAGAGGAATGGGAGAGTTTCTTACAAGATTACAAAAGGTTGTTCTCACTATAAGTCTAACCTGCAAGCTCGTATTTTCTTTGATAATACAAGTGTAAGAGGCGAAGGGAGAGGGGATATAGCCCGGCCGGAGTTGGGTGAACCTCTGTAAATTTGAATTTTTTTTGTTTGTTGTTGTTCTTCTCTTCTTGGCACATTTCTCTAAGAAAATAACAACATTTTGGGGGTAAAGATTAGTCTCGAAAAAATCATTGTATTTTAAGTTCTCAACTTTTTTTAAAATATATAAATATATAAAATATTGTGTGAGATTCTTATAAGTGACATGCAATCAGGTGCTTCTTGCTGGTTGTGTCAAAGTGTGTAGTCATCAACAAGGATGCAGTTGGCAATGCAATGTAAGGGAATTTGTGTATGGGCATCTTTTCCAAATTTTGGTCATACTCCAATCATTTCAGGCCACGTGTCATACATTGTTTTACACGCGGGGCTAATAAGAGCGAAAATCGAGCGCATAAGATCAAAACATTTGTGTCTTGCTCGTTGTGCGAAGGTGTGTAGTCATCAACAAGGGCGTGGTTGGCAATGCAGTGTAGCGGCATTTGTGTCTGGGCCTCGTTTTTAAATTTCGGTTTTTCTCCAATCATTTCAAGTCATGTTCCATACATTTCTACGTATGGGGCCGGTAAGTGCGAAAAACGAGCACAGAAGATCAAAAAACATATGTGTGTCCTAATCTTTCTCCAAAGGTGTAGTGCAGTCATCAACAAGGGTGTGGTTGGCAATGCAATGTAAGGGCATTTTTGTTTGGGTCCCTTTTCCAAATTTCAGTCCTACCCTAAACATTTCAGGCCAGGCCCCATACATTTTTACACGTGGGGCCGATAAGAGCGAAAGATGAGCACATGAGATCATTATCAACATCTCAGACGACATTCGTGACCCGGACATAAAAAGGGGTCATGGCCGTTATCATCATCACACTTTCTAAATGAGATTTCAAACCCTAAAACCCCACCACCAATTGCAGCATTCGATCCGATTCTCTCGAGCGACCTACCTACCTTGGACAATCGACGGACGGATCGATGCCACGTGGACGGACAGCGTCCATCACCCAATCTTTTCCACCACCTAACAATCTTCTCTATGCTACTTTTAATGAAGAAAAAAAACCGGACCGCCGGTAATGGGTTCGGTTCACCCGTTCAATCCTTCAATATATTCAAAAATACTATGATTGCGAATCTCAATTTTCATTGGCTCTATAATTTTTCACATTATCACTATTATTATTATCAGCATGCTTTGCAATGGACCAATCAAATCCACCCAACAAGGTCCAGGCCCCACCTCAGCCCCCCATTTTGGATATTCGCACGGATGACATTTCCTTTACTATTACTATTATTATGCAATTGTTATCAATTATTATTGTAGATCAATTTTAAATATGAGCAGCGGATGTTTTCGCCCTCCTAGGTGGGGCCCGATAATGAAGGAACGTATCTGAGGATATTCTGAGCACTACAATGTGTGTATGGATCATGATTCATAAAATAACTGAGCGGATAAAAATCGAGTTGAGGAAGAAAAATAATTTCTTTGTTGTTCGTGCGATTTTGGTTTGTTTGGAAAGATTTAGATAGTTAGGGTTACTATGGTTACTCTCCCTGTGGGAGGAAGATGAAGAGGAAGACAGATTTTTTTTAAGAAAAAAAAAATATTTACTGATGTTGAATCATTTATACTGGTTCAACCACTACAAGAAAAACTTAAATTAGCAACGAGTTAAATTCCTTGCTAATTCAATAAAATCCTTGCTAATTTTAATTAGCAAGGAATTTTGCAACAAATTTTTTTTCTAGCTAATATAGGCCTAGCTAATTTTAGGAAGGAAAAATTTCGTTTCTATTTTGCAAGGTATTTTTAGCAAGGTAATTTTTCCTTTCTAAATTAGCAAGGTATTTCATTTGTAACTAATTTTTATAATTTTTTATGTTAAATTAAAAATTTTGCATATATAATAAAAAATAAAATTAAAAATACTGCACTAGGGAGGACTTGAACCGCCAACCTTAGTTTTGTAACTCACAATGTTCATCCAACTCCACCAAGTAACTTTTACATTAAATTTAAACGGTATTATATTTATATATACATATATAAATATAAATATATATATTCCTGTGTATACTTTATATATATATTTATATATTTCGTATATTATATATGTACAACCCCGTATTCGCAGAGTATGGCCCTTTTGGCAGGCACAGAGCCAGTTTTAAGTTTTTAAGCTTTTTAGAGATTTTGGACTCTTGGTGGCCATTTTTGGCCCTAGCTTGGAAATATACTAGTAGGGGGAATGAAAATTGTCTCCCCCCCGGCCCCTTTGAGCACTCGCTCTCGCCTATTCGCACAGGCTCTGCAGCTCGCCTTGCCGCTCTCGCCAAGCGCCAGGCCGCAGCTCGCCGCCTTGCCGCTCTCGCCAAGCGCCAGGCCGCAGCTCGCCGCCTTGCCGCTCTCGCCAAGCGCCAGGCCGCAGCTCGTTGCCTTGCCGCTCTCGCCAAGCGGCAGGCCGCAGCTCGTCGCCTTGCCGCTCTCGCCAAGCGCCAGGCCGCAGCTCGCCTTGCCGCTCTCGCCAAGTGCTAGGCCGCAGCTCGCCGCCTTGCCACTCTCGCCAAGCGCCAGGCCGCAACTCGCCGCCTTGCCGCTCTCGCCAGTCACTAGGCCGCAGCTCGCCGCCTTGCCGCTCTCGCCAAGCGCCAGGCCGCAGCTCGCCGCCTTGCCGCTCTCGCCAAGCGCCAGGCCGCAGCTCGCCGCCTTGCCGCTCTCGCCAAGCGCCAGGCCGCAGCTCGCCGCCTTGCCGCTCTCGCCAGTCACCAGGCCGCAGCTCGCCTCAGGCCGCCGTCTCACCAGAGGCCGCCAGCTCGCCCAAGCTTCTTTTGGCCATGCTCTTACCATTGTGCCCTTGGCGTGGAGTTACTTTGTTACCCCTTGGCGTGGAGGTTTGCTATTGGCTCAAGGCCAATTGGCCTTGGGGGCATTTTGGTCATTTTGACCCCAGGACTACTTGGAAAAACTATAAATAGACCCCCTTGGGTACCTTTGGAGAGGCATTGGCTTTTGGCTTCCTCCTCCCTAATTTCCTTCTTGGTAGAGTTGAGAGAACTCTCCAAGGTACCCAGTTCTCATTGGTAAGGGAGGGGAAGTGTTCTTGTGACCTTCCGGGTGTGTGGTGGGACCTCCGCGCTAGAGCCGAGGGTCTGTTCCTAGTTTCCCAAGTCTTCGGCCCGTGACATTCTTCCAAGTGTAGTAGGTGTGAGGTCACCCCTTCCCCAAGGGTCGGACTCCACAGAGACCAAGTTTTTGGTTTCAACAATATATATTTTATATATTTCGTATATTATATATATTTATATATTTCGTATATTATATATATTTATTTATTTTGTATATTATATATATATATATATTTGTATATATTTTATATATATATACTTCTGCATATAATTTTTGTATATATTATATATATTTATATATTTTTGTATATATTATATACATATTTATATTTTATGTATATATTATATACATATTTATATATTTTTGTATATATATAATATTTATATATTTTATATGTATATATTTATTTATTTCTCGTTGAAGGAGGACTGAGAGATCGTCGCGTGGGAGAGTGACGAGTTTGGCAGGACCAAAAATCATGTAGGAGAGTGACGATCATGGCTGTGTGCAAATATCGGGATGAGAATGGGGTAGCAGGGGATTCTTTCTTTTTTTTAAGAACTTACAGATACATTTTTTTATTAAAAGTGAGATAAAAATATTTGGAGAGAGTTAATCTTTCCTTTCATAAATATTTTAATCTAAAATAATTAGTATGAAAATTTTGAAATGAAATAATTCGTTTCTATTTAGCAACAAAATAATTCGTTGCTAATTTTGCAACGAAAATTTTCGTTGCTATTTTTGTAGGTAAAAACAAATATTGCATACCTAGCTAAATTCGATGTTAATTAGCAACATATTTTTAGCCTTTCTAATTTTTGTTGCTAAATGATGTTTTTCTTGTAGTGAACGGACTTCGGACGAAGAGAGGACGGCTCGTGTTATTTGACTTGTCGAACGCTCTAAACTTGGATATTCCAAGCCCAGAGATGGCCCTCACTAAAAAAAATGGTTTGTCTGCACACCAACCCGCAAGCTACAGCAAGGTCCCGCCGCACACCCGGAAGTTACTCTCTTTACTTCCCCTCTCAAAGCCAAAGCAGAGCTCGACACCTCGGACGGCAAGGAGAAAAAGCTCGGAAGGGGGGAAGATCAAGGAGGCTGCTGCTCACTGCACCAAAATGCTGAAACCCGGAAACCGGTTCAACTGCGTTCCGACCAAGGGGGTGACCAAATGTTACTTGTTTAGTGGTCGACCCACGTGAAACTCGATGAGAAGAAGCTAATGAGCACAAGGAACAGCTCTGGACTACCTACAAACATGACCCGCTGCAACGAGGTCCCGCCTCACACCTGTAAGTCAATAGGAACTTCCGCTCCTAAAATCATTGCTGAGATCGGTACAAGAGATACGAACATTGAACTCGCCCACCATAGGGCATTGGAGGTCCTTTCTACTTGTGTGTCAGGATCCTATTTATAGACAACTCCAAGACGGAAAAGGAATGGTCTGGAAATAGCCAATCTTGCCTTAACCAAAGTGCTATTCCCAGACCCACACCAGATGCGAGTACTCTCCTGAAGGGCCGCCGAGTACAATCCTGGAGGTTGTCGAGTACTCCCGACGTATACTCCCGCCGAGTACTCTCCTGGAGGCCGCCGAGTACTCCCGACAAGTACTCCAGTTGAGTACTCTCTTGCAGTATCTTCCTTAGGTTATTGTTGATCTCGCCGAATTACGGATTCTACAACTAATCTGTGGATAATAAAATAAATGTCAATAACAAATCTAACTTCCTTTAAAACTACAAATAGACAAAATTTACGAATAAAGAAACGTGATTTGTGAATAACAATTGCCTATTGGCCCTATTACTATAATAATTTTATTTATTTATTTATTTTGGCTAATCATTGATATAAAATGAGAAGATTCTCCTCGTCCCTTTCAAATCTCTCACCGTTGGATGTATGTCATATACACGTCCGCCGGGCCCGCCTACTCTACTTTTTATCTTCATTGGGGCCCATCAAAATGATGGTGACGTTTGTGTCCCTATTTTTAGTATATGACTCCGTTTGATAGGGTGGTGGCCGTCAACACCGGAAAAATTTTTAGGTCAAGATTTCGGATGATAACTATCATCCGAATAATCAATAAGGAGCCACAAATGAGGTGAGCTTAATGCAAAAGTGCATCATACAAGTCAAAATTGCATGGGTCTCACCTCCTTTGCAGACTCCTCATTGATGCAGGACGATAAGCATCGTCCGGAGTCCTAACGATAGTATTGTCCGTCAACACGAGGGACTAAATTGATCAAACGAATTATGTTTGTTAGGCGATCCTTAATGAATGACAGTTTAATCCATGCGTTTATGACCGCCGCCACCGTGCCAAACGGAGCCAATAACAATCGCCAAAAGTCTGAACGCTCATCAACGGTTTTTTCATAAACGCCGCCAAAGCTATTTAAAAAAATAATATTTTGTTTTAGAAATCAAATAGTAATTTAGATTAAGAACTTATTGCTGCAAGTGTAAATAACAGACGCACAGCCAGAAAGACAAGTGATGCGGCCTAACTCGACATTTCGGTCGGACCGGAATAAATTGGACCGTTTTAACTTTCGGAACAGTCGAGCGCGCACACAGTCAATGAGGATAATTGTTCGTACACACGAAGTTTTAACGTGTAAAAACCCCTCAACTGAGTAAAAAAATCACGTGACTAGATCTGTGCCGGTCACTATTCTCATGCTGTTACAACTTGTCTGTTGAATCGAGGGTGACATACTACTCATTACAATTTAGAGATGAGAGAACACTTATCACTCGGCGGACGACATGCATCGCGCTCGGCGTTTGTTACAAAATGCACTTTGTGGTGATGGGCTTTTGGGGGGGCGTCACGCTGGCACTGAACGCGGGAGCAGAGCACTTGAGTTTGCGGTCGCGAAGGCCTCCCAGAAGCAGAGAGATCGGGATTCGTCAGGTGGCTTGAAGGTGGCTCGAACACGGCTTGAAAATGACTTGAATGTGGCTCGGGAGTGGCTTGAATGCGGCTTGAGTGCTGCTCGTTGGAGAAATTTGGCAGAGTTTCGGCCTGAGGAAGAAGAAAGCTATGAGAAAAAGGTGAGAAATTAGGAGACATGTGGTTGCTTTTATAGCCTCCAGGAAGTGGTTATGGTAGTTATGCGGTTATCCGCATACCATAACCACCAACATAATTATTTTTGACATACTTTAAGGACGCATATTATGATTATTTATTTTGCTACCTGTAAACCAATTAATCTAATAATAAAACCTCTTCATTATCCTAACGGCTAGTGGGTGGTTACACGTGAATCGGACGACGATGATCGATCTGAGATGATCGGAGGGTGGGGAAGCGCTCCCTGGGTCGGGCGATGATCTTGCCAACGAACTCGCCTGCAAGCTTGCCAGCAAGGAGGGAGGTCGCCACCGACGGCCGGGAGAGCGGGCGGCGACCAAGCTGGTGGCGGAAAGGGGGAGCGGTCGGGGGCGGCTGGCTCGGCCGCCTCCTTGGTTGCATGCCGGCGGCCAAAGAGGGCGGCCGACACGACCGCCTCCATGGCTGGTCGTAGAGGGGCGGCCGGCCTAGCCCCCTCTAGCCCCTCACCGGCGGCCAAAGAGGGGCAGTCGACCTAGCCAACCCTTTAGCCGGTAACCGACGGACGAAGAGGGGCAGTCGGCTTGGCCGCCCCTTCGGCCGTGCGCCGGCGGCCGAAGAGGGGCGGTCGGCCCGGTGCCTCCTCGACTGCACCCCGACGGTCAAAAGGGGCAATCAGTGGAGACGAGGAGGGAGGCCGACGCAAGGAGATGACGTCGACGAGCTTAGGTGGTTTCTCCATCTTGCGTAGTAGGACCGATGTGTGACGGGATCGGATGTGGTGATCGCGTGCGCGATCAAACCCATGATCCCTCTAATTTTAGTGGAAATCATGAGGGAGTAGCTATGTGCACACACAAGTTCTTAAATAAGGATCTGATTGTAACACCCCAAAAATGAGAAGTTATCATTAAAGGTTACCGCCTAGCTGTAGTCTTATCGCAGGCGATAGCTCGGTGAATTAAAAGACCAAGGGATCGGGTTTTTACGGTCTGGCGATAGGAAGTTATCGCGCCACGGTAGCAAATGCCTTCGGCGAGACCATTCAAACGCTTTCGAGGAATCGTCGAGAGCGCTACCGCCAGGCGATAAGAGTTATCGTGCCGTGTTAGTCTCTCGACGAGTATCGAGATGGATTTCTCGAGTGACCAATCTACCGCCAGGCGCTAGCATGTTATCGTGGGTGATAGCTATGAATAGCGGCGCCGGCTGGTCAAAGCGGTCGCCGCCTGGGTTACTGCGCGACGGTAGGAGGTACCGCCCGGCGGTAGCTTTTGTATATAGGCTGGACTTGAGATTTTATTCCCATTTTTCTCTTACACACTCTCTTCTTTACTTCTGGAGAGGGAAGAGGTAACGTCCAGGAGCTCTTGTGAAGATCGATCCAAGTTGTCTTTGTGATCGGAATCGCGAATCGACGCTAGATCCGCGGAAAGGAAGTTGTGACAATCAATTCCATCCGGATCAGAGATCAAGGTCATGGCTCCGAAGAGAACTACAAGGGTAACGATCTTCCTTCTTGAACAAGTGAAGTCCTTCTTTTGGCATACGCATGGAATCCCCCACCAAAAGGTGGAAAGGCGAAGGGAATTCCTTTGGGTCGATTCATGAAATCCCCAGTGAGTCTTGCATATAGATCCGAAAATGTGTAGTACGGAATAGGTGTCACAACCCGCATTTTCTCAGCAATAAAATTATATTAGAGTAAGAGAAAATAAGTGTTGTGATGCCACGCTATGCAGGGGATAACTACAGACGCTCAGGCAAGGCACCAACCAAAACAAGTTATACAGAATTCATAAGTTATTATGAAGAAAATCATTCAAATTAGATGACTGTATCCCTCGGCACAGTGGATCAACTAGTCCACAAATAAAATATAGTTATACGCTGCGGAAAAATACTTTAGTTAAGATGGTTTGACATCCTACATGAGCGTAAACGTCCACGAAAGACAACTCATGGTATGCAAGACTCTAAGTTTAGTATAATATGAATATAGTCTTTACATTAGTTTAGGAAATAGTTCTTTAGTTTTAGAAATATTACATGTATGAAGTAATATCGGTAGGAGTTTTATAAGTTAAAAATATCTAACATGCACCGTAGCATAAAACAATCCCAGAGAACAAGTAGAAAACCTTCAAAAATAGGCAAAAACTATCAGTTTAAGTCACATACTTAGCATCACAAGGAAAACCACCAGTGAGCGTCAACAACCTGACACGAACCCACTGGTGAGTATGTATGTCTATACAGAAAGGAAACAAGGAATGAACTACCTCACAAAGATGAGGAAAGAACACTCTACAACCCTGCAGATCACCAACAAGCTCCAAAAGAAAATTAGCCGCTCAATCGGCTACAACCCTGAACCTGAAGCATTCAAAGAAAGAACACCTCAGCACGAGAGAAAAACAAGTAGTAAAAGAGCAATAGATAATAAGCAATGGAACCAAGGGGTTTACCAAACCCCTAAAAAAAAGATGTTGATACACTCAGCAAAATGATTAAAATTCGACAGCAAAAGGTAATATACTAATCAAATAGATTAAACAAAATTGCACCAAGTGCGAGAATGAAGCCAAGCTTCTAGAATATCTGCAAGTAAAATTAGCAGGATAACAAAAATCTAAACAGAGCTTTAGAATCAAAAGAAACATTAACACTAGAGGAAAAGGGCCTGAGTCGGTGGTAACAATGTCCAACCAGGACCATCAGACCGAAATCTTTTCAGAGGTACTATGGCGGCGACATCTATCCAACTCAACCAAACAGTCCAATTGTCTAGCAAGACAAGAAAAGAGGGGGCGACGACATCAGTCCAACTCAACCTCAGGTACTGTGGTGGCGGCATCGGTCCAACTCAACCCATAAAGTATAAGAACCAGGTTCTATATCCACTAAAAACAAAGCTGAATCCCATTAAATCTAAAACAAACAGCTAAAACACTTGGCTGCACAAACAGCTGACGGTATTGAGTGACAACTCACTCAACGCTGTCAACGCTTTCTGGACGACGGCATTGAGTGAGTTCAGCTCACTCAACGCTTTCTTGCTTAAATCAGCAAAGCCAACAAAAGGGCGTTGAGTGAGCTCACCACACTCAACGATTTTGCCTTAACAACTCAACAGAGAAAAGGTGTTGAGTGAGCTTACCACACTCAACGCTATTTGCCTTAACAACAAAACAAAGAAATGATGTTGAGTGAGCTTACCACACTCAACGCTATTTCACTTAGCAGAAAAATAGAAGGAGGCGTTGAGTGAGCTCACTTCACTCAACGCTTTCTTACTTAGCAGCAAAACCAAACTAAGGCGTTGAGTGAGTTCACCACACTCAACGCTTTTGACTTAACAGCTAAAATAGACCAAGGTGTTGAGTGTTATCACCACACTCAACGCTGTCAACGCTAAACAGCCAAATGCGTTGAGTGAGCTCTCCACACTCAATGCTTTTGACTAAAACTACCAAGCTAAGCAGACGACGTTGAGTGAGCTCAACTCACTCAACGCCAAAAGACTTAGAAAAGTCTGACTGGCAAGACGGCGTTGAGTGAGCTCAACTCACTCAACGCCAAAAGACTTAGAAAAAACTATCAAGGCAGACGGTGTTGAGTGAGCTCACCTCACTCAACGTTGTCTATGCTTTTTTACTTAGAATACTGGCTAAATAGACGGCGTTGAGTGAGTTCAACTCACTCAATGCTTATGACTTAGCTTAAAGTACTTACAGAAAGGCGTTGAGTGTATACTATGCACTCAATGCTTTTTAACTGAGACGGCGTTGAGTGAGCTGACCCCACTCAACGCTAAAAGATTTAGCTAAACAGCCTAATCAGACAGCATTGAGTGAGTTCACCTCACTCAACGCTAATTACTTAGACTCCAGACCAAAGCAGCTAGGCGTTGAGTGTGTCCACCACACTCAACGCTTTTACACTTAGCCTAAAACTGGACTTCTGTACTAAGATACACTCAACGCCAAGGGGCAGAGACCTGCCAGAAAAAATTGCTCTACTCAAACCAACCATGCTAGAGCACAACTAGCCCAAAATCATAATATTTTCTCTGATTTGCATCGACTAGCTGGAATGAAAACCTGTTATTGCTAACTATCCTGATACATACTTAACCTATCCTATCCAGCCAGAGCCATACCAAAACCAACCCAATCAGACATTTTCTCTCTAAAAAAAACTTGGACTAGCTGGAGCTTCTCTACACTAACAGCAATATAACCATGACCAAAACCTATAGTACACCTAGGATCTAAGAAAAAAGAGGGATAAAACTAACAAGAAAACAGAGAATCAGTCTTGACAAGGATGAAAGAGCATCACTTGCCTCAATCTTCGGGAATCGGCCAGCTACACTCCTCCTCACTCGGATCTGGCAGGGAGAGCAGCTACCTAAGAAAATCTGGAGCTTTAGAAAGAAAACAAAGTCAACCCGCAAACCCTAACCTCCAAAAAATCCAAGAAACTCGAAAAGCTTAACTTAGGGAGGTAGATCTAGGCGAGAGCAGTCCAAATTTAGATTCAAACCAGAATTTCGAGTTCTAAACCTCAAGAAATCGGCGACCGGAAGCTCCAGGTTTTCCGTCGCCCTCTTTCTTCCGCAAGAAGCTAGCCGTCCTTTTTGGGGAAAGAAGAATGAGATAAAACTAAAATAAACTATATATAAAGTCTATTCACTCACAACTCAAGTAATATATTATAACTTAAGTAATATAAAACTCAGCTACTATAGATTAAGCTAATAATAAAATAAGTCATTCATATAACCTAATAACCACTTACAGTCACTTATATTATGACAGTAAATATAATAATAGCTATTATAATAACAGCTTATATACTAATTAATATAATAATATATTACATTAGTTACATATTTTAAACCACACAGCCATACAACACAAATAATTAACATGATATAATATTATATCAGTTAATTAACATAATACGTCAAAATGACGCGAACACCGAACAATCTCGGAATTCGACGAAATTCACCCCATAGCTAAATACCCATGCTATGAATCTAATGGCAAAGTCGGAATCAACATCCGACAAACGAAACATGGGCTAACACCTCCCGAACACAAAACACAAGCATTCTCGAAGAGACTCCACCAAGTCGTCAAAACAGACTCCGGCTCGCTAGGGAATCTTGTCAACATGCTACAAACAAGCCACTAAGAAATCCTAAAGAGCTAAGACCACGCTCTAACAACGGCACAAGCCGGAAACGCGTCAACGTAACGCCAAATAAAGATTAAATAATCTCAGAAAAATCGGGGGCGTTACAATAGGCATGCTGTGTGAAGCTCATATAGACAGGTTGATCTTGATTGGTGATGTTTATTTTGTGTGCTGGAGAAGACTCCGAGTATAAACGAGTAATATACCGGGTCTGCGGGATTGTACCTGTGAACTAGAAGTAGCAGGAAGTACTGGAGTTGCATTCCAGGAAAATACCCTAGAAATTCCACGGTTTTAAGACCAGTTGGATATCGCCGGGCGACAGTGAGTAGCTCCAACGGCGATAGCTCTTGGTGAGCTATTTGTGTTGTGTACTATGACAAGACTAGTGTTTCTGGCACTGCAGGATGCTGGAGGGTTTTGTGTTGAATTTAGGCGCAGAAAGAGTGCTTCTGTTGGTCCCTCCAAGAGACCGTGACGAACGCTGGCAATAACTCCCTTTTGATTGTAAAGCCTTTCTCTAGAAGACTATGAGGCTAATTTATGAGTTGTGAGCTCCTAAAGGCGAGTGAGCCGAAATAACAAGGGGAAGCCGACCCGCGTCAGCCTAGACATTGAATTGACGATTTGAGCAATGGGCAATGGCTGAACTGTATTCGTGTTATGGTTATCTAACTCGAGTGTCTAAGTTATTGACATTCGTTAGGATCACATAATGAGAGTCTTAGGTTGTACACCGTCAAGACTAAAGTCTCCAGCCAATGGCTGTGGAGATTATGAATTCTCAAAGTTAACCGTTATGTCTGGGACCTCTGAATGATGGTGGAACCCTGACAACAGGTACGCCGAAAATGTGCCCTGAGTGCACGAAATGTTTGGTCATTGAGGCATTCGTTTGTGATATATTGAACTGTGTGTGAGTGCACATACTTGTGACATATCTACTTGTGAAAATATTATGCCTGCAGGAAAGGAATACCACAGCCCCGAAAAGGGGGTAGGGTCGTTATAAATTTGTCAGCTGAATGATGACCGTTGCCTTATTTGCCACCCTTATGGTGGATTGTCCCTGTGCAGGTGCTGGAGAGCCGAGCGGGAAATAGCGGGCTGAGGCTCTTGCTGCTATGCTGGCCCTCGAAGGCCGAGCGGAAAGTCTTACTGTTTTCATGTGTGGCCGGTCTGCGCGCCGATGTTTGTAAATCACATTTGTAAAGTATAACTGTAAGGTCTTAAGGCCACATCTTTTGTGTATTTGTAAGTGACATTCTTGTTATATATATAAATGGTTTGATTTATAAATAATGGACATTCATTTGCCATGAGTTCATGCAACCTTAAAGCTTCCGCTAGAATGCTCTGTGTTAGGATTCGATTAACTTTTGATATTAACCTGTGACCCCGCCGTCTATTTATGAAATATGGTGTGGGTCCCCGGCCGGACCCTCTATTATATTTCATGTGACGGATGGAGGTGTTATAATTTGGTATCAGCTTGTCTTGGTCTTCCTCCTGCGAATTCGTGGTTGAATTCTTTCGAGGGGTGGCGAGCACGTGTAAGTGCAAACCGTTATAACATAAATGAACTCAAGAATGTCTACTTAGGAATGAAAATACACATGTTTGAGGAACCTGCGCTTTCCTACTCGTCGTTGTTGATTTTGCAAAGTCGCTAAAGTGTGTTTTTTACATGTATAGGTGACTCGCAGTGGTGCGGGGCAGTCTGAGCCTCAACATTCTGTTGAAAGTGTGACACCAGCTGAGGTGCCCACACCTCCTCCTTCTGCGGAGACAGTGCGTTTAGTTGTTGAGGCATTGTTTGCAATGATACACGCACAACCTACTGGGAAGGCGTAGCCTGCAATCGTGCTAGAACAGGTTTGTGTGAGGCCAGAAACTGTTGAGGTTGTGGTGGATATACAAGCAGCAGAACGGCAACTGAAGCAGTTCATGAGTTTCAGTCCTCCTACGTTTGCAGGGGTAGGATCCCCAACACAGGCAGAAGACTGGCTTGCACGAGTTAAGAATTTTGACGGCACTACGAACTGAGGAGGAACAAAAAGTCACCTTGGCCACTTTCCTGTTGGAAGGAGAGGCTCGACTTTGGTGGGGCGAAATGGAGCTGCACCACTTAGCAGGCAGATAACTAACGGAGGTCTCGATAGAGGAGTTTTCGAGAATGTTCTTGGCGAAGCATCTGCCGTCGGCGCAACGCATAGCCATGGAAAATGAGTTTCAGCGTCTAACTCAGGGTGAAAGTAGTGTTGATACCTACTTACATGAGATTACAAGGTCGGGACGCTATGCGGGGTCTACTTTTGCTGAAGAAGGGCGTAAAACTAATAGGTTCTACGAAGGGATGCGGGATGAGCTGAGATTCCTGCTCACGAGCTCGGTGAACCAAGAGTTTCAAGCATTGGTGGATACGGCTCGTGCGCTGGAAAAAGAGTTGAAGAGGGTGCAGGGTAAGAGGGACCTGGCCGTGATAAAGCCCGAGTTCAAAGTGGCGGACCTACGAAAATCTAGCTACCGAAATAAATGGGGCCGAAAGTCCAAATCTTATGGACAAACTCCCTCTACGGTTGCTTCTGGAGCAACGTCTGGGCAAGACCCTCAGACGTGTTATACTTGTGGAAAGCCGGGACACTTTTCCCGTGACTGTCGGAGTGGTCCTCCGAAGGGTGATAAGAAAGCAGGAGCAACATATGCTGAAAAGGGAAAGGCGGTGGAATCCACTGCATCTCAGTATGCCCCAGCTCAGCCAAGGGTGTATAATCTTGCCCAATAGTAGGCCATAAAAGCAGAGTAACGGCGTCATAGGTACGAGTTAAGCTATCGTTTTACTGCTTTCCATACTTCATACTTTATGTGTGGCTTGTGTATGATTTGTTTATAATAGGCTTTGTTCTTATTTGGGACTATCCGACGAGGGCACTGTTTGATATGGGTGCTTCGCATTTGTTTCTATCTGAGGACTTCGTGTCTCGGATTGAAGTGCCTACTTGTGTAACAACAGTTAGCCTATTGATTTTGTTGCCTAATGGATGCGTGATGCGGGCAAATAAGTCTTGTTGTATTGAGGTGCGGATAAGAAGTCGAGATTTCAGATTGGAAGCATATGTTCTGCCGATATCAGAGTTTGATGTAATCGTTGGTATGGACTGGCTCTCGGAGCAGCGTGTCTTGATAGATTGCAACTCAAAGGAGATCATACTGTGACAGAATACCGAGCTAGATACTAAATTAGCCGGTATGTGAGGATCGAGCAAGATATTGATGTCTGCTCTCCAAGTCGTCAAAGCTGTTCGAAAGGGTGCGGAGTTATTCTTCATGCTTATCAAGGCTGTTGAGCCAAAAGCCAGTGTGAGTGACGTTCTGATTGTATCAAAGTAAGCTGATGTGTTTCCTAAGGATCTTTCGGGGTCACCACCCTAACGAAAGATTGACTTCTCTATTGAGTTGGTGTCAGGTGCAAAACCTGTGGCCCGCTCGCCGTACCATGTTGTGC
Organism: Platanthera zijinensis; assembly: GCA_039513925.1. Lineage (NCBI taxonomy): Eukaryota > Viridiplantae > Streptophyta > Magnoliopsida > Asparagales > Orchidaceae > Platanthera > Platanthera zijinensis. Next base: position 997,872 of record CM077082.1, on the reverse strand, counting down.
TAAAGAAGATGGCGAAACTGAAAGTCCAACTACAAGAATTACTAGAGCAAGGATATATACACCCAAGTATGTCACCTTGGAGAGCACCAGTTCTTTTTGTGAAGAAGAAGGACGGTAGTCTGCGTCTATGCATCGATTATAGAGAGTTGAATAAGCTGACGGAGAAGAACAAGTATCCAATACCACAGATTGATGACTTGTTCGATCAACTAGTTGGATCAACGGTATACTCAAAACTAGATTTGAAGTCTGGTTATTACCAGTTGAAGATTTGGGAATGTGACATTCCCAAGACAGCGTTTACTACACGCTATGGGCACTATGAGTTCACTGTAATGCCGTTTGGGCTAACAAATGCGCCATCAGTGTTCATGGACCTAATGCACAGAACGTTTCAAGAGTACCTAGACTTATTTGTAATCGTCTTTATTGATGACATTTTAGTGTACTCTCAGTTTGAAGAAGATCATGCGAACCATTTGCGGATGGTGTTGCACACCCCGAGAAGAAGCAAGCTCTTTGCCAAGTTCTCAAAATGTGAGTTCTGGTTGTCGTCAGTGGCCTTTCTGGGCCATGCGATAAGTGGTGAAGGTATAGCGGTGGATCCAGTGAAGATAGTGATAATTCAAGAGTGGCATGTTCTGTCTACTGTAGCTGAAGTACGGAGTTTCTTAGGACTTACGGACTACTACAGGCGCTTTGTGTAGAACTTTTCACGGATAGCCTTGCCTTTCACCACACTGACGCTAAAACATCAGAAGTTTGTTTGGACGCCGGAGTGCGCACGAGCTTTCGAAGAGCTAAAGAGTCGTTTGACCACGACGCTTATTTTGACGTCGCCATGTGGTGCGGACGTCTATAGGATTTATAGTGATGCATCAGGGAGCGGCTTAAACTACATTCTTCTACAGTTTGGTAAAGTGATAGCTTATGGCTCACGCCAGTTGCAAGTGCATGAGCGAAATTATCCCGTCCACGAATTGGAATTGGCGGCGGTGATATTTGTACTTAAACTGTGGCGTCATTACTTATATGACGTGAAAGTTGATATTTTCACGGACCATAAGAGCCTTAAGTACATTCTGGATTAGAAGGATCTAAATATGCGACAGCGGAGGTGGATGGAGTTCCTCGGGGACTATACCTTCCAAATACACTATACTCCCGGGAAGATAAATGTGGTCGCTGAAGTCTTGAGTCGTAAGACTCCGACAATGACAAATTGGTTGCAGATGCATGATGAACGTCTGATCCAGGAATTGGAGAACTTAGACATTTCTTTTGTTGACAAGAATGCCACTGCAAATGCGTACCTGAACTAGATAGAGGTTCAATATGATCTCGCAGATAGAGTTCGGCGAGCAACGGAACTCGATAAGAGTCTACAACGCTATGCAGCGGATGGGTCAAATGCCCAATTCTCCTTGGATGACGGCCTTTTGCGAAAAGATGGTCGTTTGCGCATCCCTAATGTGGGTATACCTCGTGAGAAATTGATGTACGAAGCACATTTTACAAAGTACTCAATTCACCCAGCGAGCACAAAAATGTACAAGGACATGAAATAGGTGTTCTGGTGGCCAGGTTTGAAAAAATAAATTGCTCATTACGTGGCAAAATGTCAAACTTGTGCTTTGGTGAAAGATGAATGCCAGAAACCTGGAGGGTTCCTGAAATCGTTGACAATCCCGGTATGGAAGTTCGATAACATTTCTATGGATTTTGTGCATGAGCTGCCGAGATCACAGAGCGGAAACGATGTTGTGTGGGTGATCGTTGACTGGCTAACAAAAGTGTTGCACTTCATACCGAACAGGAAGGATGATTTAGTTGAGAAACTGACTAAGTTGTACGTGGATAATATCGTACGATTGCACGGTGTGCCCCGTAGCATTGTTAGTGACCGAGATGGGCGCTTTACTTCTAATAATTGGAGGCTAATCCACCAACTATTGGGGACTAAACTAAGGTTCAGTACGGCCTTTCATCCACAAACGGATGACCAGACTGAGAGAACCAACATGACAATGGAGGACATGCTACGTATGTGTGCCCTAAATTTTGGGAAGAGGTGGGAAGATCACCTCTATATGGTTGAGTTCGCCTACAATAATAGCTATCAAGCTAGTATACAAATGGCGTCCTTTGAAGCGTTATACGGTAGAAAGTGTTGTACACCATTAGCTTGGGCGGAAATAGGCGAGTCAAAGTTCTATAAACGTAAGGACGTCAAAGATGCAAATTCGACCATACGTACTATACAAGAGTGGCTACTGATAGCCCAAGACAGGCAAGCAAAATACTACAACGCCAAACACCGAAACGTGGAGTTTGCGGTTGGTGATTGGGTATACTTGAAAATCAAACCACATTCAAAGGCATGTCCAGGATTCAGCGCTTGAAAAAGTTGAGTCTGAAATATCTTGGTCCATTTGAAGTGGTTGAACGAGTTGGAGAAGCTGTCTATCGGCTAGCTCTTTCAGCGGAACTAAGTGGCTTGCACGATGTGTTTCACATATCAGTGCTAAGAAAAGCTGTGAAAGAGCCGACGCAAGTAATTGCAAATGATCGAGTACCGGTCGATCATGGGCAAACGACGAAGATTAGGTCCATTCGGATCGAGGATTCAGAAATCAAGCAACTGTGGAACAAGATAATCGGGATGGTCAAGGTCCGTTGGAACAACTGTGGCCGTGAAGAGCTGATATGGGAGCGAGAGCAAACCATGCGCAAAGAATATCCCGAGTTATTTGTAAAATGATGTTGTATCATTGTTCTGTGAAGGAAATATGTTTTAACATATTAGTTACTGATTTTCCTTATAGATGCGTGCAATTTCGGAACGAAATTTCTGTAAGGAGGGGAGGGTTGTAACACCCCAAAAATGAGAAGTGATCATTAAAGGTTATTGCCCGGCGGCAGTCTTATCGCAGGCGATTGCTCAGTGAATTAAAAGACCAAGGGCTCAGGTTTTTACCACCTGGCGATAGAAAGCTATCGCGCCACGGTAGCAAATGCCTTCGGCGAAACCATTGAAACACTTTCGAGGAATCTTCGAGAGCGTTACCGCCAGGTGATAGGAGTTACCGCGCAGCGTTAGTCTCTCGACGAGTGTCGAGATGGTTTTCTCGAGTAACCTATCTACCGTCAGGCGCTAGCATGTTATCGTGGGCGATAGCTATGGATAGAAGCGTCGGCTGGTCAAAGCAGTCACCTCCTGGGTTACCATGTGGCGGTACGAGGTAACGTGCGGCGGTAGCTTTTATATATAGGCTGGACTTGAGATTTTATTCTCATTTTTCTCGCATACACTCTCTTCATTACTTCTGGAGAGGGAAGAGGAGGAAACGTCCAGGAGTTGTTGTGAAGATCGATCCAAGGTGTCTTTGTGATCAGAATCGTGAGTCGATGCTAGATCCGTAGAGATGAAGTTGTGACAATCAATTCCATCCGGATCAGAGATCAAAGTCATGGCTTGGAAGAGAACTACAAGGGTAACGATCTTCCTTATTGGACAAGTGAAGTCCTTCTTTTGGCATACACATGGAATCCCCCACCAAAAGGTGGAAAGGCGAAGGGAATTCCTTTGGCTCGATTCATGAAATCCCCAGTGAGTCTTGCATATAGATCCGGAAATGTGTAGTACGGAATATGCATGTTGTGTGAAGCCCATCTGGACAGGTTGATCTGGATTGGTTATGTTTATTTTGCATGTCGGAAAAGACTCCGAGTATAAACGAGTAATGTATAGGGTCTGCTGGGCTGTACCTGTGAACTGGAAGTAGCAGGAAGTACTTGAGTTGCATTCCAGGAAAATACTTTAGAAATTCCACGATTTTAAGACCAGTCTGATATCGTCGGGCGACAGTGAGTAGAGCCAACAGCGATAGCTCTTGGTGAGCTATTTTTGCTGTGTGTTATGACAAGACAAGTGTTTCTAGCACTACAGGATGCTGCAGGGTTTTGGGTTGAGTTTAGGCGCAGAAAGAGTGCTTCTATTGGTCCCGCCAAGCGATCGAGATGAACGCTGACAATAACTCCCTTTTGATTGTAAAGCCTGCCTCTGGGAGACTGTGAGGCTAATTTGTGAGTTGTGAGCTCCTAAAGGCCAGTGAGCCGATCAGACAAAGAGAAGCTGACCCGCGTCAGTCTAGACATTGAATTGGCGATTTGAGCAACATGCAATGGCTGAACTGTATCCCCGTTATGGCTGTCTAACTCGAGTGCCTAAGTTATTGGCGTTCATTAGGATCACATAATGAGAGTCTTAGGTTGTACGCCGTCAAGAATAAAGTCTCCGGCCGAGGGCTGTGGAGACTGTGAATGCTCAAAGTTAACTGTAATGTCTGGGACCTCTGAACGGTGGTGAAACCCTGGTAATAGGTACGCCAAAAATGTGATCTGAGTGCACGGAACGTTTGGCCATTGAGGCATTCGTTTGTGATATATTAAACTGTGCGTGAGTGCACATTCTTGAGATATATCTACTTGTGAAAATGGTATTCCTACAGGGAAGGAATACCACTGCCCCGGGAAAGGGGTACGGTCGTTATAAATTGGTCAGCTGAATGCTGACCGTTGCCTTATTTGCCACCCTTGTGGTGGATTGTCCCTGTGCAGGGGCTGGAGAGCCGAGCGGGAAATAGCAGGCTGAGGACCTTGTTGCTATGCTGACCCTCGAAGGCCGAGCGGAAAAGTCTTACTGTTTTCATGTGTGGTCGGCCTGCGCGCCGATGTTTGTAAACCACATTTGTAAAGTATAACTGTAAGGCCTTAAGGCCATACATTGTGTATTTGTAAGTGACATTCATGTTATATATATAAATGGTTTAGTTTATATATAGTGGGCATTCATTTGGTATGAGTTCATGCAACCTTAAAGCTTCTGCTAGAATGCTATGTGTTAAGATTCAAGTAACTTTTGATATTAACCTGTGACCCCGCTGTCTGTTTGTGGAATATGGTGTGGGGCCCCGGCCGGACCCTCTATTAAATTTCATGTGACGGATGGAGGTGTTACACTGCTCCCTATCAATTGCCCCCCAAATCCTTGTTGCAAAAGACCAATTCTGGTGGAAAAACAAGGATATTTCTTTTGCTTATCCATGATAATTCTGGCGATAATGGCAAACGGCAAAAAAGCGGAGATGGCAACTGACGGCACTCTGCAAACTCAGGTAAAATGTTAGAAAATGTCGAGGAGGACAAGGATAGGCGACGGGGCGCACTCAAGTGGGCTGACATCGCATTACTTGCGCCCAATCGCAGACGGGAGCGGCCATTCGGCGAGAAAGGGGAACGTCAGCATGCGCGCTCCGAGGAGACACCTGGTGTGCCCGCGTGGCCACGGACACGCGCACGCCAGGTCGCGAGCGCCAGATTGCGCGCGGGAGCGCGTGCGCCGGGTCGCGCGCCGGGTCGCGCGCCGGGTCGCGCGCCGGGTCGCGCGCCGGGTCGCGCGCCGGGTCGCGCGCCGGGTCGCGCGCCGGGTCGCGCGCCGGGTCGCGCGCCGGGTCGCGCGCCGGGTCGCGCGCCGGGTCGCGCGCCGGGTCGCGCGCCGGGTCGCGCGCCGGGTCGCGCGCCGGGTCGCGCGCCGGGTCGCGCGCCGGGTCGCGCGCGCCGGATCGCGCGCGGGAGCGCGCGCGCCGAGTCGCGCGCGCACGGGAGCGGGAGTGCATGTGCTCCCCAGGGTGCACGCGGGCGTGCATGTGCTCCCCAGGGTGCGCGCGCGGTTGTGCGCGCGAACACACCGGGGCCGTGCGCATCGGGTCGCGCGCAACAGGTCGTGGGTGGGTGTGTGTGGGTGCGCACGCACCAGGTCGCTTGCGGGTACACGTGCACCTGATTGCGCGCGCGTACCTGGTCGCGTGCACCATCTTACGCGTGCGTGCACAGGATCGCCTGCTCGCGCGTACTTGATTGTGTGCGACTTTGTCCAAGTGTGTTGGCATTTTGGTGCATGCTTGCATGCAGCACTGGGCGTGGCTTTGGCTCTATCGCGCGCGACGTGCCAACACGTGCACGGCGCTGGAGGAGAATTTTTGACTTGTAAATTATTTTGTCTCATACCAATCTTGATTTTTATGCTAGGGTTCGATACGTACTGCGACAATGATGCGTCTGCGCTCCTCGCTTACCGATGATCAAATTGCGATTTGGAGGAAAAGTTTCGGATTACCTGCCGACCTTGAAGTGAAGATAGCGCGTGTCGAGGAGAGGGTTCAAAATCCTCCTCGTGGTTGATTGACGATCTGTGAGATTACTTTGAGATCGGGTTTCTGATTCCCACCATGCGAGGAAGTGATTGAGATTTTGAAGTTTTGTGGTGTGCTGATTTCTCAATTTACTCCACTGGGAGTAGTACAACTCATGAGATTGGTTGTCTTCTTTCATGAACATGGCGGGAAACTCTCTTTGGATTGTTTCCGGGATTGGTGCGACATCCGATCTGATGGTGGTGAACGTGTTGAAATTCATAACAACAAGAGGTGGTTTGATTTCGAGACTCAGACGGACCACCATCATAGAAATATTGTATTTGGTTATGTCAAGAACTCTTGGGGTTTGCCGGAATTGTGGAATGCACTGTCTGATCGTTGTCGTCGTCAAGGGAAAGGAGTGGGAGTTTTCCACAATGCTGGGATTTTCAGAGCCCTGCGGGTTGGCAAACCGTCTGTTCAGCGTTTCCTCGTCTGTGGAAGAGAAAAATTGTTGCGGTGCGGTATTTCTTCAGATTCTGGGCGGACTACCGAGACATCTTCAGGTTGCGGTCGGAAAAGGAAGGCTACTACAGCCCCTTGTGGTGACGTTGGTACGCTACCTGGCCCGGTTTCTCTGGGTAAGATTGCTCCTTCTGATGGTCGAGGCGGGTCTACTGCTGAGGTACATGTGGTCGGATGTTCTGCCCCCCAGGCTCCTCTTTTAGAGGGTTCTACTTCACGGGTGTCTTCTTCCTTGAAGGCAATGAGCGAAGTAGTAAGTGAGCATGCTTGTTTTGATTTTCTTTTGTCATGGTTGTGTCGTACTGACTTTTCATTGTTTTTTCCTTGTAGATCGAGGCCCGGGCTCATATTGCTGTCACTTGGAACGATCATTATGTAAGTTTGAAAGACGGATATTTGGCTCTTCAGGAGGAATTTCGGACTGCGGCGAGCTCGCTTGCTACTTTGAGGGACGATCATGATCGGTACATCTCCGATTTCGTCAGATTGGGTCGGAGCTGAAGGCAAAATTGGAGGAGACTCGGGCATCCTTGGAGGTGGAAAAATCTATGGTATAGAGAACCGCTCCGATGCTGAAAAATGCCCAAGTGGAGATTTCCCGTTTGGAGACGAAGCTTGGGGCGTCGGAAGCCCAAGTTGAGACGTTTTCTTCTGAAAGCCGTGTGTCAGAGTTGAAGGCTGTCGATGTTATTGAATACATGGATTCATTAGATTACATGCTTGACCGCCGCCTCAGATGGAGGATGCTCGCGAGCTCGTGTTTAGGAGCGGGTTGTCCAAGACCTTTCGCCTGGTTGCCAGAAGTTTGAAGTGTGGTGTGTCCAGTCTTAGTTTTGGTGATATCTTGGATGATGAGAGCCCGAGTCCAGATTCTGATGTAGATAAGGCTGATGTTTAGTAGCATGACCTTTTTTATGCTTGTATGCTTGGTCTCCTCTGTTGTATGTTTGTCTTTTATCTTAGATGATTGTTGACTCATTTGTTTTGGTATGCCACTATTGTAACGGGATTGTTCCTCTCCCTTTTGACCAAATGTTGTTTACGAGTTTGACTTGTGGCGTTGCTTTGTGCGGGTTTGTGATTGCGGCTTAGTTTATCCAAGGCTGGCTTGTGGTTGAGCTTGCACGAGGGTTGCTCGCGGCTAGTTTGCAAGAGGATCGCTCGCAGCTTAGTTTGTTCAAGGTTGGCTTGTGGCTGAGCTTGCCTAAGGATTGCTCGCAGTTTAGTTTGCACAAGGGCTGCTCGCGGCTTAGTTTGCAGAGAATCACTCGCGGCTTAGTTTGCACGAGGATCGCTCGTGGCTTGGTTCGCACGAGGATCGCTCGTGGCTTGGTTCGCACGAGGATCGCTCGCGGCTTAGTTCGTACGAGGATCGCTCGCAGCTTAGCTTGCACGAGGATCGCTCACGGCTTTGCTTGAAACGAATCGGGCTCCGTTGAAAAGAAGAACGTGGATTTAACAATAGTTAGTCGAAAAATGACAGTCGAATAAGAACTGGAAGTAAAAAAGTTATAATTTAAGGAAAAAAGTGGTGGGAGCGGGTTTGAAAAACATCCAAGAATAATTGTTGGAAAATCGCTGTGTGATCAGAATCATCCTGAATGATAACGAACTGCACATCATAGGTTGTGTAACGACTCCATCCGTTAAATGACATATAATAGAAGGACCGATCGGGGCCCCACACTATATACCACAAACAGATGGCTGGGTCACCGGTTAATATCAAAAACTAGTACACGCATCCTAACTCAGAGCATTCTAGCGGAAGCATTAGGGGTTAAGAATGAACTCATCAACCATGAATGTCCACTATATATATAAACTAACACATTTATATATCTCAAATGAATGTACACAAAATACACAAAAAGTTTGGCCTTAAGGCCTTACAGGTTTTCTTCACAAGTGTGGATTACATACATCGACGCGCAGGTCGGCCACACATGAAAATAATAAAACATTTCTTTAATTGTCCTTCGAGGGCCAGCAAAGCAGCAACAGTAGAAGCAAGGGCTTCATCCCGCTATTTTCCGCTCGGCTCTCCGGCACCTGCATGGGGACAATCCACCGCAACAACAGCAAACAAAGCAACGGTCAGCATTCAGCTGACCAATTTATAATGACCCTACCCCTTTTCCGGGGCAGTGGTATTCCTTTCCTGCAGGCATAGCATTTTTCACAAAGATATAACTCAAGATGTGCTATCACGCACAATAAATATATCACAAACGTCGACCACCCGGCCCGACGCTCCGTGCTCTCAGGGCACATTATCGGTGTACCAGAAAACCAGGGTCCCACCACCGTTCAAGGGTCCACAACCCAACGGTAAATATTGAGCATTCATGCTCCACGGCCCACGGCCGGAGACTTTAGTCTTGATGGCGAACAGCTCAAGACTCTCATTAGGTGATCCTAACGAAGCTAATAATTTAGGCACTCAATCTAGACAACCATAACGCGGATACGGTTCAGCCCTTGCCCGTTGCTCAAATCGCCAGTTCAATGTCTAGATTGACGCGGGTCAGCTTCCCCTTGTCAGTTCGACTCACCGGCCTTTAAGAGCACATAGCTCGCAATAGCCACAACGTCCCCGAAGGACTGACTTTATAATCAAAGCGGGAGTCAATGCCAGCGTTCGTCACGAGCTCTTGGCGGGGTCAACATAAGTTCTCTTTCTTCCCCCAAACTTAATCCAAACCCTGCAGCTTCCTGCAGTGCCAACATATAGCACACCACTTCGAGGGTATTTTTCCTGTAACTCCATTCCAGTACTTCCTGTTACTCCTCTTCACAGGCACAACCCACCGACTTCATAAAATACTCGTTTATATGCGGAGTCTTCTCCGGCGCGCAAAATAAAACATCACTAATTCAGACCAACCTGTCCAGATGGGCTTAACACAACATGTTTATTCCGTACTACACATTTCCGGATTTATATGCAAGACTTCTTGGGGGTTTCAAGAATTAAACCAACAGAAATCTCTTAACATTCCACATTTTGGTGGGGGAAATCCATGCACTAGCCAAATTAAGGACTTCACATGTCCAAGGAGAAAGATAGCTACTCTTGACGTTCTCTTTGGAGCCATGACACAGCTTTTCTACGCGGATGGAAATGATTGCTTCACTTTTCCCTTCGCGACTATAGCTTCAGCTCTTGATTCCGTCCACAAGATCTTCTCCAGCAACTCAACAAATCCACTCAAACCCTACCACCAGCTGAGAGTTCTCCGCTCCAGAACTCGGGAAGAGAGAGAAAAGAAAAGGAAATAATGATTTCCTTCTTCCTATTCGTTCGCATAAGTGGCATCGGACTACAGCCCAGCCACACGATAAAATCAACAAAACCAAGCAACGACTCGGGTTGATGTTGAAAAGTCAATCACCGCTCAGTGACCGCACATCATCCACCTGACACGAAATGCTCCAAAATCATCGAGCTCCGCTCGACGACCTTCGTCGAGCCCAGGTCGACTAATTCCTGTAACTTTTGGGGTGTTACAATCCTCCCCTCCTTACAAAATTTCGTCCCGAAATTTGCATACAGCACCAGAATACAGCAACAAAGATTTTATAACATACATTTTCTTCAACAAAGAAATGTTACAATATTTTATACAAACAATTCGGGAAATTCAGTACGCATGGTTTGCTACCGCTCTCATATTAGCTCCTCACAGCCACAGTTGTCCCACCGGACATTGATCATCCCGATTGTCTTATTCCGCAGTTGCTTAACTGATGTATCCTCAATCCAGATGGGTCTAACCTTCGTTGTTAGCCCAAATTCGACCGGTACGCGATCATTTGAAATTACCTGAGCTGGATCTTTTGCGGCTTTCCGAAGCACGGATATGTGGAACACATCATGCAGTTCACTCAATTTTGCCGAAAGAGCTAGCCGATAGGCAGCTTCCCCAACTCGTTCCACTACTTCAAACGGGCCAAGATACCTCGGACTTAACTTTTTCAAACGATAAATCCTGGACATGCTCTTGAATGGCTTGATTTTCAAATATACTCAATCGCCAACCGCAAACTCTACGTTTCGGTGCTTGATGTTGTAGTACTTTGCTTGCCTATCCTGGGCTATCACTAGCCTCTACCGGATAGAGCGTATCGTTGAATTTGCCTCTTCGACTTCTTTATGCTTATATAACTTAGATTCGTCTGTTTCCGCTCAAGCTAATGGTGTACGACATTTCCTACCATACAAAGCTTCAAACGGTGTCATATTTATGTTAGCTTGATAGCTATTATTATAGGCGAACACTACCATATAGAGATGATCTTCCTATCTCTTCCTGAAATCCAAGGCACACATTCGGAGCATGTCCTTCATCATTCTGTTGGTCCTCTCAGTTTGGTCATCCGTTTGTGGATGAAAGGTCGTACTAAATGTTAACTTTGTCCCCAACAACTAATGGATTAGCCTCCAATCATTCGAAGTGATGCGCCCGTCTCGATCACTTATAATGCTACGGGGAACACCGTGCAATCGTACGATTTGCTCAACATAAAACTTAGCCAAGTCTTCCACTGAATCTTCCCTCTTGTTCGGAATGAAGTGAGCCACTTTAGTCAACCGGTCTACGATCACCCAAACTGAATCGCTACCGCATTGAGATCTTGGCAAACCGTGCACGAAATCCATCGAAATATCATCAAACTTCCATTCCGGAATAGGTAGCGACTTCAGGAAACCTCCAGGCTTCTGGCATTCCGCTTTCACTAAGGCACGTGTCTGACATTTAGCCACATAGTGTGCGATGTCTTTCTTTAAACCCGGCCACCTGAATAGTTTTTTCATGTCTTTGTACATTTTTGTGCTCCCTGGGTGAATTGCATATTTCGTGAAGTGCGGTTCATACATCAATTCAACTCTTAGCTTACCCACATTCGGGGCGCACAAACGATCATCCTTTCGCAAAAGGTCGTCATCCCAGGAGTATTGGCCATTTGACCCATCCACTGCATAGCGTTGCAAACTTGCATCAAGTTCCGTTGCTCGTCGAACTCTGTCCGCAAGGTCATATTGTACCTCTGTCCAGTTCAAGCACGCATTTGCTGTGGAATTCTTGTCAACACAAGAAATCTCTAAAGCTTCCAACTCCTTGATCAGACGCTCATCAAGCATCTGCAACCAATTTGCCCTTGTCTGAGTCCTACGACTCAAGGTATCTACGACAACGTTTCCCTTCCCTGGAGTGTAATGAATATCAAAGTCCCCGAGGAACTCCATCCACCTTCGTTGTCGCATTGAGATCTTTCTGATCCAATAGGTACTTTAGACTCTTATGGTCCGTGAATATATCCACTTTCACGCCATATAAATAATGACGCCACAGTTTCAGTGCAAAGATCACCGCCGCTAACTCCAAGTCGTGGACGGGATAGTTCCGCTCATGCACTTTCAACTGGCATGATCCATAAGCTAATCACTTTTCCAAACTGAAGAAAAACGCAGCTTAAGCCGCTCCCTAATGCATCACTATAGATTTCAAAGCCGTCTGAACCATATGGCGACGTCAAGATTGGCGTCGTGGTCAAGCGACTCTTCAGCTCTTCAAAAGCTCGCACGCACTCCGGCGTCCAGACGAACTTCTGATCCTTCCTCGTTAATGTGGTAAGAGGCAAAGCGATCTGTGAGAAGTTTTCTACAAAACGTCTGTAGTAGCCCGCCAGTCCAAGGAAACTCCTGACTTCGGCCACCGAAGACAACACCGGCCACTCCCGTATGGCTCTTATCTTTGACGGATCCACTACAATACCCTCTCCACTCACCACATGACCAAGAAAAGAGACTGACGACAGCCAGAACTCACACTTTGAGAACTTGGCGTAGAGCTTGTTTCGCCTCAGGGTGTGCAACACCATCCGTAATGGTTCGCATGGTCTTCTTCAGACTGAGAGTACACTAATATGTCATCAATAAAGACGATCACAAACAAGTCCAAGTGAACTCGGAAAGTTTGGTGCATTAGATCCATGAACACTGATGGTGCATTACATAGCCCAAACGGCATTACAGTGAACTCATAATGACTGTAGCGTGTTCCAAACATTGTCTTAGGAATGTCACCTTCCTGAATCCTCAACGGGTAGTAACCAGATTTTAAGTCCAGTTTAGAATAGACGGTTGATCCCACTAGCTAATCAACAAGTCATCTATCCGTGGAATCGGATACATGTTTTTCTCCATCAGCATGTTCAATTCACAATAGTCGATACACAACCGCAGACTACCGTCCTTCTTTTTCACAAAGAGAACAGGTGCGCTTCAAGGTGACATACTTGAGTGTATATAACTCTGTTCCAGCAACTCTTGTAGTTGAACTTTCAGTTCCGTCATTTCCTTTGGCGCTACACGATATGGCAAGCGAGGCATAAGTTTCGCACCTGACACCAGCTCAATAGAGAAATCAATCTCCCGCTGGGGCGATAACCCAGGAAGATCTTTAGGAAACACATCAGCAAACTCCGATATAATCGGAACGTCACTCACATTGGCCTTTAGCTCAACAGCCTGAATAAGCGTGAAGAATAACTCTGCGCCCTTCCGAATAGCACTGACGACTTGAAGAGCAGACATCAAGATCCTGCTCGCTCCTCGCATACCAGCGAATTTAGTCTCAAACTCGGTATTCTGACCCAGTGTGACTTCCTTTGAGTTGCAATCAATATAGGCACGCTGCTCCGAAAGTCAGTCCATACCAAAGATCACATCAAACTCAGATATCGGCAGCAAAGATGCATCCAACCCAAAATCCTGACTTCCTATCCGCACCTTCACGTAGCAAGCCCCAACCGCACGCATTACGCATCTGTTAGGCAATAATACTTTCACACTATCTGCCGTCATACGACTAGGTGCTCTGATTCGTGCTACGAAGTCCTCAGATAGAAATGAATGTGAAGCACCCGTATCAAACAGTCCTCTCGCCGGATAATCTCAAATCAGGACAAAGCCTAAGACAAACATATCATACACAATCTATGTACAAGGTATGAAGTATCAAAAGCAATAGCAAAATATCTTAGTTCGTGCCTGTGACGACGTCACTTTGTTTTATGGCCTCCTGTTGGCCAAGATTATACACTCGGTGTTGCGCTTGGGATGCAGAGGACTCCACCACTACCTTTCCCTTCTCCGCATATGACGTTCCTGTCTTCTTTTCAACCATTGGTGGACCAACCCGACAGTTACGTGCTAGATGCCCCACCCTACCACATGTAAAACAGGTACGAGACTCTTGCCTCGAAGTTGCTCCCGACGCAAATGTAGAAGGAGCCTGTCTAGAAGACTTGGATCTCTTACCCCATTTCCTTCGGTAGTTCGATTTTTCAAGACGCGACGCTTTGAACTCGGACTTTGTCACAGCCAAGTCCCTTTTGCCCTGTACCCGCTTCATATCTTTTTCCAACGCACATGCCGTATCACCCAATGCCTGAAACCCTTGGTTCACCGAACTCAAGAGCAGAAATCTCAACTCATCCGCAGCCCTTCGTAGAACTGATTGGTTTTACGTTGTTCATCAGCGAAGATAGACCCTGCATAGCGTCCCAACCTGGTAAACTCATGTAATTAGGTGTCAACACTACTTTCTCCCTGAGCTAGACGCTGGAACTCGTTCTCCATGGCGATGCGTTGTGCTGATGGCAAGTGCTTTGCCAAGAACAGTCTCGAAAACTCCTATATCGAGACTTCGGTTAGTTGTCTGTCCGCTAAGTGGTGCAACTCTATCTCATCCCACCATAGCCGAGCCTCTCCTTCCAGCAAGAAGGTGTCTAAGGTGACTTTCTGTTCTTCCTCCGTCCTTATCGCTGTCAATATTCGCTTGACACGGGACAACCAATCCTCCGCCTGCGTTGGGGATCCCACACTCGTAAACGTAGGAGGATTGAAGCTCATAAACTGCTTCAACTGTCGTTCAGCTGCTCGAGAATCAACAATAGCCTCAACAGGTTCTGGCCTCACACCAACATGTTCTGGCACCATTGCAGGTTGCGCCTGCCCAGTAGGCTGTGCATGAATCATTGCAAACAGCACCTCAGCAACTAAACGTACTGTCTTCGCGGAAGGAGGAGGTGTAGGCACTTCAGCTAGTGTCGCACTCTCATCAGAACGATGGGGCTCAGACTACCCATCACCACTTCGAGTCACCTATAGGTGGACAAGACACGCTTTAGCGACTTTGCACAAACAACAACAACATTATAGGAACGCGCAGGTTCCACAAATAGGTGTTTTTGCATTCCTTAGTGAACATTCTTGAGTTCATTTATGGTTATAATGGGTCGCACTTACACGTGCTCGACACCCCATAAAAGAATTCGACCACGAATTCGAAAGAGGAAGACCGAGACAAGCTGATATCAAATTGTAACGACTCCATCCGTTAAATGACATATAATAGAAGGTCCGGCCAGGACCCCACACTATATACCACAAACAGACGGCGGGGTCACCGGTTAATATCAAAAACTAGTACACGCATCCTAACTCAGAGCATTCTAGCGGAAGCATTAGGGGTTAAGAATGAACTCATCAACCATGAATGTCCACTATATATATAAACCAACACATTTATATTCTCAAAGGAATGTACACAAAATATACAAAAAGTTTGGCCTAAAGGCCTTACAGGTTTTCTTCACAAGTGTGGATTCATACATCGGCACACAGGTCGGCCACATATGAAAATAGTAAAACATTTCTTTAATTGGCCCTCGAAGGCCAGCATAGCAGCAAAAACAGCAGCAAGAGTTTCAGCCCGCTATTTTTCGCTCGGCTCTCCAACACCTGCATGGGGACAATCCACCGCAACGACGGCAAACAAAGCAACGGTCAGCATTCAGCTGACTAATTTATAATGACTCTACCCCATTTCCGAGGCAGTAGTATTCCTTCCCTACATGCATAACATTTTTCATAAAGATATAACTCAAGATGTGCTCTCACGCACAATCAATATATCACAAACGTCGACCACCCGGCCTGACGCTCTGTGTTCTCAGGGCACATTATTGGTGTGCCGGAAAACCAGGACCCACCACCGTTCAAGGGTCCACAACCCAACGGTAAACATTGGCATTCATGCTCCACGGCCCACGGTCGGAGACTTTAGTCTTGATGGCGAACAGTCAAAGACTCTCATTATGTGATCCTAACGAAGCCAATAATTTAGGCACTCAAGCTAGACAACCATAACGCGGATACGGTTCAGCCCTTGCCTATTGCTCAAATTGCCAGTTCAATGTCTAGACTGACGCGGGTCGGCTTCTCCTTGTCCGTTCGGCTCACCGACCTTTAAGAGCCCATAGCTCACAATAGCCACAACGTCCCTGAAGGACTGGCTTTACAATCAAAGCGGGAGTCAATGCCAGCGTTCGTCACGAGCGCTTGGCGGGGTCAACAAAAGCTCTCTTTCTGCCCCCAAACTCAACCCAAACCCTGCAGCATCCTGCAGTGCCAACATATAGCACACCACTTCGAGGGTATTTTTCGTGTAACTCCATTCCAGTACTTCCTGTTACTCCTCTTCACAGACACAACCCACTGACTTCACAAAATACTCGTTTATACGCGGAATCTTCTCCGGTGCGCAAAATAAAACATCACCAATTCAGACCAACCTGTCCAGATGGGCTTCACACAGTATGTCTATTTCATACTACACATTTCTGGATCTATATGCAAGACTTCTTGGGGATTTCAAGAATCAACCCAACGAAAATCCCTTAACATTTCACTTTTTGGTGGGGGAAATCCATGCACATGTCAACTTAAGGACTTCATATGTCCAAGGAGAAAGATCGTTACCCTTGACGTTCTCTTTGGAGCTATGACACAGCTTTTCTACGCGGATGGAAATGATCGCTTCACTTTTCCCTTCACGACTATAGCTTCGGCTCTTGATGTCGTTCACGAGATCTTCTCTAGCAACTCAATAAATCCACTCAAACCCTAGCACCAGCCGAGAGTTCTCCGCTCAAGAACTCGGGAAGAGAGAGAAGACAAAAGGAAATAATGATTTCCTTCTTCCTATCCGTTCGCATAAGTGGCCTTGGACTACAACCCAGCAACACGATAAAATCAACAAAACCAAGCAACGGCTCGGGTTAATGTGGAAAAGTCAATCACCGCTCAGTGGCCGCACATCATCCACCTGACACGAAATGCTCCAAAATCGTCGAGCGGACACGACGACCTTCGTCGAGCCCAGGTCAACTAATTCCTGTAACTTTTGGGGTGTTGTATGTTGCTTGTTCGGGCTCTTTTCCAAGAGTGACAGGAAGAATGATGGTGCCTATGATCGGTACTAGAGTGCCCCCCGGATCCGTACGCTAGCTGATCCTAGCTTGAGGTTGCCAACGGTTAGTTTAAGCTGAAGTAGTGTTGATAGAAACAACACGTTAACTGTAATCCCTTCATCTATCAGGATTCAATTTAATTTGGTTGACGGCTCGCGGATGCTGATGGCTATGCTTCTCATGTTTTGAGCAGGAGGTTGCTCCTCCTTTGATAAGAATTGATCGACTGCCCCCAGACTGACGAGTCGTTGAATTTCTTCCTTCAGTTGATTGCATTTGTCGGTGCTGTGGTCGGGCCCCTGGTGATATTCACAATACTCTGATGGATTTCTTCGACCTTTGGCGAGTGGTCTGGGCTTATGCAGTGTCGGATGGTTGTGAATTGCTTGTAAGATCTTGTCTTGGGGGGGGCATTAAGTGGCGCAAACTTTTGATGTCGATGTGTCTCCTTTGTTCGGCATGTATTTGTGCGTCGGTTGCAGTTCCTTTTAGGCTCCTGGTGCGGATTGCTCTCTTGTTTCCTCTTCTGAGCTTTGTGGGGGCTTGAGCTTCCTGGTGTGAGCTTTCCTTCTATCATGAATCTTTTGACAAAGAGGTCAGTCAGTTCGGTATGTTGTTTATCTTCTTTTCTTGCAAAGAATGAAACCAAACTCTAGCTTGCCCTTTCAGTGTTGTCGGGAATGTTTGGGCAATGAGTTGATCTGAGGCGTTGCGAGCATACATGATGGCTTCAAAATGTCCAAGGTGCGCTAGTGGACTGTCGGTTCCACTGAAACTTCGGATTTCTAAGTTACCTTTTGGAGAGAGGCCTTCCCAGGAGGCTGGCGAGTTGTAATTGGGTAGTCGTTCATTTAGCTCTTGCTTCCTGACTGTCGTGTCGTGATTCATCATGTTTCTGACGTCTTCCTCCTGTTGAGGATCATCGAGGTAGCGATCTCGCGTATCTCGGATTAGCGTCGCCGGAGTTGGGGAGCTACTTATGCTTGATAATTCTTTTTCTATGTCGTACTCCTTGTGCGGTGAAGGCTTGGTTGAGACAGAGAGTTCTCATGATGTCGCTGAATTAGCTTGCTTGAATGGCGATGTGGAGTACTGTTTTACTTCTCGACAGATGGCGAACATCAGAGCTTGAAGTTTCTTTATTTGTGTGGCGTGTTTCGCGGGTGTGCCCTCAATCTTGTCAATGGCCGCTACTTGATTGATTTTATTCTTGCGGGAGGGGGCTGACTTGATGTGCCCCTTGGGAACTGGTCTTTTGGTGGTTCAGGCGTCTCTTCTTGCCATTCTCTAACCTCGAGTACCGCTATGCAGGGGGTACTGTCTTTGGGGATGTTGGGAATTCGCGATTCCCACAGACGGCGTCAAACTGTTGCGGCCTAACTTGACGTTCCGGTCGGACCGGAATAAATTGGACCGACTTAGCTTTCGGAACGGTCGAGCGCACACACAGTCAATAAGAAGGATTGCTTGTAAACACAAAGTTTTAACGTGGAAAAACCCCTCAATTGAGTAAAAAATCACGTGATTGGATCTGTGCCGGCAAAAATTCACTATTCCCTCGTTGTTACAACTTGTCTGTTGAATCGAGGACGACAGACCTCTCCTCGTTACAATTTACAGATGAGAGAACACTTAGCACTCGGTGGACGACAAGTCATCGCGCTCGGCGTTTGTTAAAAAATGCACTTTGCGGTGATGGGCTTTTTGGGGCGTCACGCTGACACTGAACGCGGGAGCAGAGCTCTTGAGTTTGCAGTCGCGAAGGCCTCCCAGAAGGAGAGAGATCGGGCTTCGTCAGGTGGCTCGAACGCGGCTTGGAGATGGCTTGAATGTGGCTCGGGAGTGGCTTGAATGCGGCTCGAGTGTTGCTCGTAGGAGAAATTTGGCAGAGCTTCGACCTGAGGAAGAAGAAAGCTGGGAGAAAAATGTGAGAAATGAGGAGGCCTGAGACTTCTTTTATAGCCTCCAGGAGGTGGTTATGGTAGTTAGCGGTTATCCACACACCATAACCATCAACATAATTATTATTGACATAGTTTAAGGGCGCATAATGTGATTATTTATATTGCTACATGTAGACCAATTAATTTAATAATAAAATTTGACCATTACCTGACGACTAGTGGGTGGTTACACACGAATCAGACAACGATGATCGATCCGGGATGATCGGAGGGCGGGGATGGGCTCCTTGGGTCGGGCGATAATCTTGCCGGCAAACTCGTCGGCGAGGAGGGAGGCCGCCGCCGACAGCCGGGAGAGCGGGTGGAGGCCAAGCTGACGGCGAAAAGGGGGAGCGGTCAGGGGCAGCCGGCTCGACCGCCTCCTTGGCCGCATGTCGGTGGCCAAAGAGGGGCGGCTGGCACAGCCGCCTCCTTGGTCGCATGTCGGCGACCGTAGAGGTGCGGCCGGCCTAGCCCCCCTCTAGTCGCGCGCTGGCGGCCGAAGAGGGCCGTCCGGCCTAGCCGCCTCTTTAGCCGCACGCCGGCGGTCGAAGAGGAGCGACCGGCTTGGCCGCCCCTTCAGCCGTGCGCCAACGGCCGAAGAGGGCCGGCCGACCCGGCACCTCCTCGGCCTCACCCCGGAGGTCAAAAGGGGCGGCCGGTGGCGGCAAGAGGAGGGTGGTCAGCGCCCGAAGATGACGCCAGCCGCTCGACGCCGGCGAGCTTCGATGGTTTCGCTATCATGTGTAGTGGGATCGATGTGCGACAGGATCGAGTGCGGTGATCGCGTGCGCGGTCAAACTCATGATTCCACTAATTTTAGTGGGGATCATGGGGGAGTCGATATGTGCACACCCATGTTCTTAAACAAGAATCTCATTCCTATCAACAAGAGTCATGACAAATTTTTTAAAGTTACTACTATATTTTTATAGTGACGTTTATTAACCTAAACGTCGCGGATAACAATTGTTTTGGTGAAGCTTGTCAAAACGCCGGAAAAAAACGTTGTTATAGAACAAAAAGTGCTTGAACATATGACTGCATGTCATTGAAGTCATTATCCCAGACTTCATCTCTTTAATCAACGCTAGGTTTGTTAAGTACGCTGAATATACCGCAGCGTCATGACAATCGTGATTTCTCTCTCGATCGTGATGCCCTAAACACGGAGGAAAAATTGTGTCCGGGTCCCGGACATCAGCTGACCAATGAAAATACAGAAATTCCACCATGCAGCCTGTCCCGCGGTGCATAGTATGGTGTGCGTATAACAATTCTCCGTGAGCCCGACTATATGGTGAAATTTCATTGGTCATGAATCGCGCCCGGGACCCGGACCCAAGTATTTTCGCTAAACACGGGTCTCCTTGAAGGAAAATTCTTAGGTCAGGACCGTGGAAAAAATTTATCATCCACACAACCAATGAGCAACCACAAATGATGAGGGCCCCGCGCAAAAGTGTAGGACACAAGCCAAAATTGCATGGGCCCCACCTCCTTTGCAGGCTCCTCATTGGTACAGGACGATAAGCATCGTCCACGATCCTAACGGTAGTATTTTCCGGAAGCCCTTGACAATGAAGTGAGTGATGGGGTGGGAAGCTTATCGGCATAACTTAAAAAGTAATTTAATATTTGATCATTGCTTGATGGATATAATTTAAAAAGTAATTTATTTGATAAATATAAAAAAAAATGGTGTAGGCCTGCGAAGGTTATTCCGTTCGGGTATCGTGCGATCGAAAAAGATCTTGCGTGATCACCAAAGGGGCTCCCCGTGCCTTCTACGTTTTTAGTTTTCCCTCTCTCTAGATCGTGCTCATTGATAGCTACATGCTGTAAAATCTCCTTTCACCCGATTCTAGATCTCCGAACGGAGCTCGGTCCTAATAATTGCTCGTATGCGTGTAGCTCTTAAACTTGTTAAACTCTTTATATTTATGTTGAAAATTAAACTCATATTAATTAATTAATTTAACTTAGTGTTAATAATAATAAAGTTTAAAACTAAAACTGACATTTAATGCAATTTCAACTAGTTCTAGTGATAATTCAGTTATCTTTGCTCTCACATTGACACTATGGGAAGGTTTGTAACAACTTGGTATCTAAGCTAAGCTCCTCACATCGAAATATGTTTCACTTCGGGCTTATCCGCTTACACGCTCGGGGCCAGAGAACTTCCATTGACGAAGCTCCTCCCCTTGAGCGCACCCAGTAATTGACAGCCTTTGCTCTAGCAGCCACAAGGTCCGCAACACTCGTAGACATCATCGCCGCCCAACCTCCCTCCCCAGCAGCCTTCCAGGTCACCTTTCCCTTTGATCGACAGACTCCCACTCGGCAAAGCACGTCATCTACAATGAACTTCTCACAACTCGTGCAATCGTCTTCCCCATCGTCTACCCCTTTCAGTCGAAATCCACTCACACATTGTCTTCCTTCTGCGCAACACATCCAGCCATCGGTGGGTCCAACATCATCGACCTTCCCTCCACGCACAACATGTATATCCATTAACAATGAAACCGCAGCCACAACAGCTGTCTTTCTTCGGTAAAATCAAGCCCAGCGCCCTTCCATCGAGTAGTCTGTTTTGTTTTCGAATTGCGGGTAAAAAACCATTTTCCGCTCCCGATATTGATTAGTTGAATGCTCGTTGCTGGATTATGATATTGATTAATTAGTGATTATTCTGTTACGTCGGTATGGAGAAGAGCACCTACGAGCAAATTGTCATTCGTTCGATGTTCTATAAGTTACTGGAGATTTTATTGTTGCACCAAGTCGCGATTTTGTGACTCACTGCGAACATTGATAAATTTGCATCGACTACACCCACCAGAGCAACAGTCAATCCAACCAGTGCAAGGAGAAACGCCACAATAATCTCCAAATGTCATGTTGCTCCCTCATCACCTTTGATCCAACCATCTCTTCCACCATCCCCTCTAAAGTCATTCGTTTTGGCAGCCACCCTCAGTCGGCGCTGCCACTTTCGATCGTCATAGCTCACATCCCGCAAGTGTTGGAGCATGCGTTCCGCATTTCTTGGTTTGAAAATAACAAATCTCGTGTGTATTTGATCATTGTGTGTTTATGGTGTGCAGATATCTCCAGGTACACTCTGATAATTTATAAGTGACATTGAGCTACAGAATTTTCAAAGACGGGAGATATCGCCGGCGATAGCTATCTATCGTCGGGCGATAGCAACTTGATGACGTCAACCATATTCTCAACGGTTCCAGCATTATACACTGATATCGTCGGGCGATATCTGGCTATCGCGGGGCGATAGCGTATGATCCAGCAAGATCACCCCAGCACGGTTGCAGCAAAGTGGGCCACGTGGCAGACTGAGGTGATATCGCGCAAGTGATATCGGGCTATCGCGGGGCGATAGCTCAGATTGCATAAAAATGCTATTTTTTCGTGCATTTCGTGATACATAACTCCAGGAGCTTTGGTGTTGATTTTTCCTAGCCCAATAACTCCATTGAAACCAGAGAAACTCTGAAGTGTGCAATTAAGTTGAAGGGCAAAGAAGAGACCGTTTGTTTGTTACAATTCAGGCGATCTTTGCAAGGATTCATCGTCTTCTTCAAGTGATCTACACTTCATTCAAATTTCTATTTTGTTACTTCTTTTTATTCTTGTATTTGTTAGAGAAATCATCGCCTTGTGAGTAGCGACTAGATATGTGTGTGGCTTAGGGGGAAATCGCCGCTTTGTGTGCAGCGACTAGGTCGTGGAGTGATCTAGGGGGAGGCTAGTAGTTGCATCTAGAAAGAGATAGAATTTAATCTACCGGTCCTTGGGATAAAGACCGGGGAAAACTCAAAAGATATTTTTCATTTGTATCCTTGATTTCAAGCTCTACTGAAATCTTTATTTATGTTTTTTCATTACTTAATAAATAAAATCTTATATCCATCTTCATTAAATTTCTGAGTGTTTGAAATATCTTTTGAGTTGTAAAAAAATCATCGTAACATATGCGTTAATTTTGTCTTAAGTGATTCACTTAAAAATTTTTATTTGCCCTTATTCCCCCCCCCCCCCCCAATCTATGGGCGCCGCAAGATTCAACAACAAGGTCCTTCGTCTCCCACAACCGTCCAGCATGAACAATTGCCCATACTCCAGATATTATGTTTGGCAGTCTCCACTCAGCAAGCATCTCCACCACGCCAAATCCTTACAATCCTTAGTCGGTAAGCACCCTGCCACTACCATCTAGATTAGTTGATTTTTCCTCTATGCAAGCAATGATTTTCCCGAAATCCCTCGTCATCCTTCGAGACATCTATGAGCACGATGAAGTCTCGTCACTCGATGCAAATCCAATATAGCGACGGGCTAAAACTGTTCTAGTTGGAGGGCAAGCTCGATTTACAAAATGGGTGAGATGTTATGAGGCCACACAAGTTAGCCTTAAATATTACACATGTTTTATTCAAGCCGTTATGTCATGAGTCGTTACAAGTCGTTAAGTGTCCTTTAATATTGTATGTATTTTATATAAGTCCAAATATTCAGACTTATTACGAGCACCGTTTGTAATTCTATACAAGGACCCTCGAATCATGAATGAGTGATCCGAGAAACTGTGAAGGCTCAAGTCTCTTCCTCCCTCTAGTTCCTTCTTCCCATCCCCCTTCTTCATTCTCCCCGCATTCTCCTCCCGTAGGTTGAGCTCAGCAACCTTGTATTCCCTCCTTCACCGCCGCCGCCACTGGCGAAATATAAAACAACGCTACGGGAAGGCCAGTAACATCAACACTCAAATCATAATAAGGAGATATATTTTCATGAAAGATGGCTCGTGCCTATAAAATATATACATAATAGGTGGAGGATTACATAGCCGAAGAGTCGAAAGACGAGATATTCAAGAAATTTTGGATCAGAGGCATTCCTCGTTCCTATGAAAATTTTTCAAAACACGCATTTTTAGAGATCCAATCGGCGTCTTTGTTTGCACTCCTTTCCACTAGGATAACTAGAGAACCCAGCCTGACTTCTCTTCTGCAGATAAGGCACATTTGGACTTAGAATAATGGGCCATCACTTGGTATACCTCAAGTGAATTAAATAGAGGCTTGTGGGAAGGGAAGTAATAAGAGTTGCTTCTTCAACAAAGTAAATGTTAATGGCTTAGTAAAGGAGATACTTAGTAAAAAGGACGATGCTACGTTGAGGTCATTTTTAGCTATGTGCAGTAAAAAAATAAATGCAGATCAAACTAAAAAATCATAGGAAACTGTGAACCCGTACAAGTCTTGACTTGCATGTAACCGTTATGAAATTGTGCGGCCTGCACATGACCGAGCCGGCCTGGATATAGTTATTGCCTTTAAAATTGTAGAATCCAAATAATTTCATGCAGTCTTGCCGATCGGGATGGACGAAACAGTTCTATTGTTTGTAATTTGATTGGGGAAGTTCAACAATTTTCCAATCTTCAAAATCAGGAGACTAGTGTCTGGTCTGGGGAATACTCAGATGAGGAGATATGAAGTCTGTGCTACTGTTTTTGGGGCTGACACCACCAATGTGTGAGAGCTATATGGGTTCAATGATGTGTTTATGGCTCCGTTTGGCGTTACATTTTGGCTCCCATGAGTTTCGACAAAAACACCACAATTATAGAATGTGTTTGACATGACAGCGGAGGTTGTCGGAGGAGTGGCCGGAGGTGAAGATGGTGATGGAGGAGATACTGCGGAGCCATGACTGTGGCTGCCTAAACGGGGCTTGCTCAGAACTTCCGAGATCTCTTTTAGGGGTTAGGAAAATATAACTTCATTCATTGATTCCTGATACATGACACTAAGGGCATATTTATAGGGACCCGGGTGGCAAACCCGTAATTACATGAAGATGTAAAAAATATTAAAATACGTAAATACTAATATAATAAGACTTGACTCTTAATACAATCTCAATACAACATATAATATGATAAATGGTGAAGGATCTGAAACCGACACGCAACATGACTGCCACAAAAAAACTAATTTTGAACATAAAAGTGGATGAAGATCCTTAGGTGAGGTCTGGCGATCACGAACAACGGTTCATAACCACCGCGCTCGCGACCGCCGCCATCGCACCAAACGGAGCCTATCTTGGGATATCAGCAGAAGATATCGGACTGTGATTAGAAGAGGACGAAGGTGGCCATTGAAAATAAACGAAGGGTCGTACAATCGCCGGAAGACATCTCGGTAAGGCAAACAATATTGGTAGTTGGATGAAGGAGTCTTTCCCGTGAAAAAGACAATCCAAAGCACAAAGCGAAGGCGAGATAGGGATATTATGTTATGGACTCGCGAATGAGGCCACGGCGCATGGCCATGGACGGCTATATCCTTAAAACTCACTGTATTTTCTATACATTTTGTGCTATTATATTTTCTCACATATCTTCTAACCCGGATGCGGGGCATGAATCCAATATTTTGAGAACCTTCCCCTCTCGCTATATAGATGTGAGCAAGGGGATATTGTAAGGATGAAATGAAATTACCTTTTAGTCCCTCTTAGTTTTCTCTCCTCCTCCTTAAGTTAGGGCTATGGTTAGCACAAAGCTCCTTTATTTATCTTCCTCTCCCTTGGTCGAGCTCGTCTCACGTCATATTTCTACCATTAGGAAGGCTAGGCCAAAGAATGGTCGCAGGAATCTTTTCTGGGACTTCTCCCTATCTCGATCGTGGACAAGGTCTCAATCTGGAGCATCTATCAACATAAGCTTGAGTGGGAAAGGGTGTAGAGATCTAGCAGTTCTTGCATCTGTTAAGGGTCGAAATTGAGGCACTATGTACCAGTTTAAAATGTGGGGCTGAGTATCTTTATTTTGTATTGTTGTGTGTTCTGCATTGTTAAGTATTGGACCATCACGGCTTTACTCACAATTGTTTAAGCCTTGAGAGAGGTATTCTGGATAATGAGAAAGTGCATACTACTCATGGGATGAGAGGAATTTGAAAAGGTCAAGCAAGTATCATTAAAGTATCTCTCTCTATTTCTCTTTATTCCCCTCTTCTCATTTTTTCCTATTTTTCTCTCTCCTTCACTTAAAACCCGATTAGGTCTCTCGAACAGCAATCACTCCTCTTATGGTCACACCTCCCAAGACCACGACCATCGGAAGCCCCGCGATCCCTCTAGTCTCCTCGTCTGCTCCCCTATCGCTAACAAGTCCACCCGGGTCAAAAAAAGGGAACTCTAATCCTCTAAAAGTTTCATCCTCAACCACCATCACATGAGATCTCAATCAGGAGCACATAACAACATGATATTCGAGTCAAACGCCTCCGCCAAGACACTCTGAACCACCTCCATCGGCAATGAACCCAAATTGGATCTTCCGCCTGCTCCTTGACACACAGAACTGTGCATTGCCCGTTTTAGTGCTGACAGCACTGTCAGGGCAACGTCAACCAAGGACGGGCTGCCCCCTTGTGTCAACCATCCAAGAATGCTTTCCGTGTGTATCCCTGTTAACCACAATGTCTATGCCGCCTCCGTATCGCGCAACCTCACCAGTGAAGGTTGACCCGTCCCTGTCAACTTGTTGGGACTGTCTCGTTCTTGTGCAGACCTCCATCTGAGTAGTGTGGACATTCTCCAGAACCATTAGACTTGACCACATCCCCCCGTCGACGATCTCATGGAGAATGACAGTCTCACTTTGGCCCGAGTCATGGAGATGTTCAAGAAATAATGATGAGGAACATCGCCACAATCAAGGCCCTCACTGGTCACCTAGATGGGACGTCATAGCCATCGCTACCTTCAGCGCCTCTCATCAAGGACTGTCGAAGCCTCATCCAAGGTTCGGAAGGGAGCGCGTTCTTCATCATGCAAAGGTGGATTTCCCTCCCGCGAGAAGTGAGGACCCATTGTTGTGTTCTACGTGATGCAAATGATTATTCACAAACCAACGCACTCCGTGGGAAGAATGGATTATGTTGCCTCATATCACATAATGGGCTTCGCCCAGCTACGGTTCTCGCAGCTACAACAAGAAAAACCACATTTGATATGGGAATAATTCAAGATCAAGTGAAATCTTTGTTTTGGGCTGCCTCTTCGCAGAAATTCTGTTGTTAACCTCTTCTCCCTCAAGAAGACAGGCTCTGTTGATGACTATTTGGAGAAGTTTCACGTTCTCCTCACTACAACCACTTCCATTTCTCCCGAGCGCCATGTGCTCATCTTTATACCAGGCCTTTGAGATCACCTGTATCTGGACATGAGATTTGAAATACCTACGGATCTCACCTCCATCAAGAGTCTCAAATGGGTCTACGAGAAGTACTTGTTGATGGATCAAACCCCTACAACAGTCGTTGTGGCGGCGATGGGCCTTCCAGAAGATTTTTTTTGGGGGAGGGGGCACTCACCAACACAAAAATGGCCCCACCAAGGCCAAAGAAAATGATTGTCCCTAGTTCGTTCACCACCTTTCGACCTAGAGATGGTTGATCATTGCACCAAGGGTCTATGTTTTAACTGTGATGACCCGTACGTACGCGGACACATGTGCATGCGCCTCTTTTGGCTTGAGGTGGATGACCCTTCCAATGAGGTAAGGAAGAGGATGACCCGGGGAACCTGAAGATTTCACTACATACCATCTGGGGCCCTTGTCGTGGGCACACCATCCAGATGCTTATTACGATTGTGAGCCAGTCCATTGTGAATCTCATGGAATCGAGAAGCACACACGGTTTTATCAATGAGCATATCACACAACATCTCCGGGTAATCATGACATGCCACACCAGCATCCATTTGTCAATGGCCAACAGGAGCAAGATGGACTGCCCATGTGTCGGTCGAGTTGGGCCCATAGTGGTGGAAGGAACCTGCTTTGTGGTTGAATTTCAGGTGATTACTCTCCAAGAAATTGAGGCAGTGTTGGGCAACAAGTGGTTGTGCAGCTTGGGATTATTGGCATGGGACTTTGATAATCTGATGATGCAGGTGCATATGGGATCTGAGACAGTAGATGGTAGGATTGCAGACCAGATACATTGTCAGGGACCTTTTGCTTAGAGGAAGACAACACTGACCGAGTGGGGATCGAGCCTATGTTGCCACCCTGGGGGTTACCACCAACACCAATAGAGTCGTTGGTGCCCCTACCTCAATAGACTGCAGAGCGGCTATTAAGCATGCAAGCACTGATTTTGCACACCAGACACAACGACAACCTCGTTGAGGCCCTGGTATATTGGAAAGGTAAAGATGTAGCTGAACCCATTGGAAGGAGTACTTTGGCCCTTGTATCGTACTTTTCATCCCTCATGCGTGATAACAAGGGAGATGTCACGGATTGAGGTTGAGACCTTACGTACCAATGACGGAAGAGGGAGCGAAGAGTTTAAATTGTAAGTGTGCATCTTTATTCCGTATTTTTATTTGCATCGGACTATCGCATTTTTAATGAAAATTGTTTAAGCATTGCGAGGACATTTTGGATATTGTGGCATGAGGGCTCGAAAAGGGCAAGCAAGTATTATCCAAATACCTCTCTTTATTTCTTTTATTCCTCTCTCTCTCCTTTTCCTCTCTTCTTCTCTCCTTTCCTCTATTTCTCTCTCCTTCATGCAGAACACGATCAGGGCGCTCAAATAGAAATCGAGCCTTCTGCAGCCGCACCTCCGAGCCCACGCCATCAGAAGCCTCGCAAATCCATCTGGCATAGTCATTTACTCCATAACCAACACAGGTTCACTCTAGTCAAGAAAGGGAACTCCAATCCACAAGAAAACTTCATCCTCAACCTCCCTTGCACGAGATCTCAATCGGGGGCACATAACATCTTTGTAGTCATTATCTAAGGGACCATCAATTTTTTAGCTGAAGGAGACACTTACATTTTTGTTTTGTTATATATGGTTTGTCGGGGTTGAAACGGAGGCATTGTGTAGTTGGAATCCTTTCCCTTGGGTACTACTGGGTTAAGGAGTGTCCTCTTGATGATTTCCTCTGTTTCCGAGGGGAGGGTTGTCATATGGATTTCCATGAAGGCGCGTTTCTCACAAATACATGTCAAGCTCATGACAGTATTAAGGTCTCGCGGTGCTTTGAACTCGGCATTGAGAGGCAGACGATCATGGAAGCTCACAATGAATATATGCTCTTGATGTTCTAGCAATAGTGAAGGGGCACATGCCAATAGTATTTGAAAGCTCTCATTTGTAGATCCTGTTTGTTTGAGGGAGATGATGTCGCTCAATGGATCATTGTGGAGTGGTGATTTGAAGCACAAATTGCAGTAGTGTTTGAAGGCTTCTCAATGCAAATTGGTGTCCCCCTCACAACGTGGATGTACTGCAACTACGTTGAGCCCATGAGGTGAAACTATGCCAACACAATTCAATCCTCCAATGACATGAGCTGATAGACGAAGATGTGCTTGCAGCGTGTGAGTCAGGAGGGAATGAGATCGGTCTTGCCATCGAATAAGGAAAAATCTAACACGTAATAATGTGGGATATAACCTCATGTGGGCCTAATGTCATAGGGTTCGAGGGGTACAGCCGTACTACAGCCCGCCCTGATTGGATATCGATCATCACCAATTGGTGTACTAGTTAGGGTGTCAGACCCAAGCCATTGATGTGGGCGTTAAGGGCCACGAAGGAGCGACATTGGTTGTTCGTTGTTGAGCATTTTAAGTTGTTTTGTCTATCGTCATATTTTGGATGGACTCCATGACATGTGTGAGTGTAAGTTCACCTTCATTCATGTTCGCAAGTCACGCATGGGTATGTCTAGAGGTGGCAGATAAGCGAACCAAGGGAAAGAAAGCCCGATTCAGAGAGTTAGCAAGCGGGTGGCAAGGGTAGAAAAGAGGAAGTATTGTACGAGGGCTGATAAACTCGAGGAAGGTGGGTATGGGCCAGACGGAAGGGAGGGTGAAATCGGTTGAGTAGGGTACGTTGGATTATGTCAGAAGTCGGCTTGTTGGCTACGGAAGTGAAAGGTCGGGTCGGGGCCCTATTCGATGTGTTAGCAGGGCAGGGAGGGTAGACATGTGCATGACCGGTCTCTTCTGAGATAGGAGACACGGGAGGGTATGTGATTGGAGTTGTGTATGAGAGGGAGGATGCGGACGTTAGGGAGCCAGACGCGGACGTGAGGGAGCCAAACACGAACGTGAGAGCCAAACGTGGCGTAGTTGGTTTGAAAGCATAGAATGCTTATGGTAGAATCTCAAACAATTAGAAGTAACAACTTGGTCCTAAGGGGGCAGCGGTTAGGGAAAGAAGATAGTTATAATACCAAGTTGATACGGGATACCAATTGAAACCATGTGAGCAGCCAAGATAGGGAGAAGTATCGAAGAAGATCCCCGCGACCTTTCTTTGGCCTACTCTTCCCAGTGGTGTAAATACAGGGGAACCGAGCTTGACCACAAGGAGGAAGAGGTAGAAGGGAATCTTGCTCAACTCTAGCTGGAACTTGAGGAAGAGGAAGAGGGAAGTTTTGCTCAATCTTAGCCCTAATTTAAGGAGGAAGAGGAAGAATTAATATAAGAGAGACTAAAAGATATTTTCATTTCATCCCTACAATACCCACTTGCTTACATAAACATAGTAGGAGGGCAAGATTCCCAAAAATATTTCATTCATGTCCCTAACTCTGGCTAAAAGATAAGTGAGAAAATATAATAGCATGAAAATTGTAGAAACATGCGAGAATAAAGGATATAGGTATCACATGTTACCAATTCTATAAAAATGAGAAAGATATTGACTTGTAACTACAAGAAAGATTGCGATTAAGAAACCAGTCAAGCAGCGACCAAAGCAAGGAACGGGAGGAGTGCACTAGAACACGAGGGTGGAGAATGAGTCTAGATCGAGAAGTCAACCGGTGTACCATGTTGAAATTTAGAGCATTTTGGTATCTCATTGCGCTAGGTAAGTACCTCTAGTTGTTACTTACTTTTGTTTCAACCATGCATCACAAGTGGATCTGACATAATAAAAGAAAGTTGCATAATTGCAAAGAGGGTCCTCATGAACTGATAAAATAAGAAAGTATACCATCCCTACTAAAAACTCCCCGCACCACCTGTCAGAAAATACCACTCGCCAATACATAATCATTGCAACGATCACCAGCGCAAGCAATCACTATTGACGACACAACAATATTGTTTTCTCTGACGACTGCCACCACCCGAGCGACTAGAACACCGCGGCTTCAAACACAAGTTCAGCACTCTACTTCTAGCAAACAGATTTGTTGGTCTTTCTTCAGCTCTCCTGCTACAACTATGGTATCCTCACCGAAACAGTAGGTACTCCAGTGCTTCTTGCGAGACTACTTACATTCTGCTTCAATCAGATGAAAAGGAGGAAGAAAAACATTCACTCGAATTGGTCAGTTCAACTTGAACCAGCGCGAACAAATTTATTTTTCACTCATCGTGCGTGTGAAAATGAAGGGGAGCCTTGACGCACAGGTTGAGGTGTTGCCGTGTGACCTTGAGGCCACGGGTTCAAGTCCTGGAAGTAGCCTTTTGCAAAAATATAAGGTAAAGTTTGCCTACATTTCACCCTTGCGGAGGTAAGGTTTGCCTACATTTCACTCTTGCGGTGGAACCCTTCCCGGGACCCTCGCTGTGCGGGGATGCTTTGTGCATCGGGCTTCCCCGTTTTATGTGTGTGAAAATGAAAACATTACATATGAAAAGTTAAGGATGAATTGCATCCAATGAAAGAAACACGATCTATTTAATTAATAATGGTAATATAACAGCAAACCATTAATGGACCGCTGGTGTGGTTAAATATATCAGGTCTATACATTAGAATATTCAATACAAGAACAACAATTACATTGAGGCTTACCAAGATTTTGAGCTTCCAAAATCCAGCTTCTTTAACAATTATGAGCCTGCTACTGCCTCAGAAGTATTTTGGTGGCATTAGATTTCAGCCTCAAAACCTTTAATAGCACTTCATCAAAAGCACCATCAATTTCCTCCTCCCATTTCTCATACGCATAGACGCCTATGAATAATGCAGGAATACCTGGTAAATGAAACAGTCTTTTTACATAAATATTTCAATATCTACATCTATAAAGGGCAGCCCGGTGCACAAAGCATCCCCGCGCAGTGAGGGTGCGGGGAAGGGTCCCACCACAAGGGTGAAATGTAAACAAAACTTACCCTGCAATTTTGCAAGAGGCTGCTTCCAGGACTCGAACCTGTGACCTCAAGGTCACGCGGCAACACCTCAATCGGTGCCCCAAGGCTCCCCTTCTCAATATCAATATCAATATATTAATATAAATGGGGGAAGTGAGGGTTATTGTTCATGTCAACCACGTGAACAGTAACCTCAAATGGTATATTTTACAAATTGTAAGAAACTGTACTGATAATAAAAATTTAAAGTACTTGAGAAAATTGTTTAAAATTATCTTTTAAATATCTCATAAATAGCAAAATTTGGAATTCTTTACAAAAATAAAAAGTTTTAATTTAATTAAAAATATTTAGGTTTCTTCTGAGTAAAATTAAAGTATATTAAACAAATACAATATCAAGTATTCTTCGCTCTCAAGAATTTTAGAAGAGATATATATATAGGGTTATTTGCCGGAAACTCCCCTCGAAGCTCACGAAATTACAGCTTCCATCCCCCTCTCAATGTTTACATTTTGTAACATCCATGCACAAAAAGATCCCCTGAAGATTTACTCCAAGGGGGTAGTTTTGTGCATGGATGTTGTTACTTGTTAGAGTATTTGGAAGACTTGGTTCCTCAATAGAAGTCCAAGGTGTATTTATATAAAAGAGAAGAGACTATATATCCTTGTCACATGATGTAGGACTAATATATATGTGTATATATATATATATAACACTCCCCCTCAAGTTTGACCGTGAGAACTACTCAGACCTAACTTGTTACATATAAAGTTCATTCTAACACCCGTAACTCCCTTAGTAAGTATGTATGCAACTTGATCTTCGGTCTTCACACGACTTAGAGAAACAAGTCTTTCATACTTCTCCCTAACAAAGTGACAGTCGACCTCTGTGTTTTGTGCATTCATGAAACACTGGATTAGTAGTAATTTGTATCACAACTTGATTATTGCACCATAGACTTAGTTATTAAAGGCGCAAGGCGCACCAAAGCGCAAATGGAACTGGAAGCCCAGGCACAAGGCTCAAAGCGTAGGCGCACACCATGCGAAGGCAGGGCGCAACAAGATTCATTTAAATAATCAGCATCAAACATTATTTCAACTTCTTGATCAAATTCTTCATCTATTCTACAAATTAATCATTCATTACTATCGTTTATATCTCTTAAAAAATAGAATCAATGTGATGACTTGCAACTTATTTAAGTCTCAACGCACAATTATCTTTCAAAAAAACATTAAATCTGTTAGAGAATATGAGGGAAAACGATGTAAAAGCCCATCTATAGGCCCGCCTATTCTTTCTTCTATTAGTCTCACATCTCTTGTATAGGATTCTTTCTCCTTCTCTTCTCCTATATATTTGTACTCTCTTGTATTTTGGTTATGACAAAGTATATACAAGGTTTGGCTCTAAGTTTCTACATTGTATCAAAGCCTATCTGATCCCGGGCGGATACCCATTTTGTAACCGCAACTATCCGCGCGGCTTCTTCCCTTCTTCCCGCTGCTATTCTGCGGCCTCCTCTTTCATGACCGCCCATTCCCCTCTCCCCGTAGCTTCCACCTCTCTTCCCCTCCCTCTCATGATTATAGCCCTCGTCTCTCTGACCGGCGGGACCCCCCCCTTCCCGCTGTTCGCTTTTCTACCCGCTACGGGTTGCCTTGCCGTTACGGATTGTCTAGCCGTTGCGGGTTGCCTTGTCGTTGCTCCTTGCCGCTGCTTGTGGTCG
Source organism: Platanthera zijinensis (assembly GCA_039513925.1). Classification (NCBI taxonomy): domain Eukaryota; kingdom Viridiplantae; phylum Streptophyta; class Magnoliopsida; order Asparagales; family Orchidaceae; genus Platanthera; species Platanthera zijinensis. The sequence goes on along the minus strand of CM077082.1, from coordinate 963,957 downwards.
CTGCCTCTTGTTGTTGCTCCTTGCCGCTGCTTCTGGTCGCTGCTTCTATTCGACGCTTCTTGTCGCTGCCCCTGTCCGCTGCTTCTGACTGCTTTGTTTGGTCGTTCGGCCTCTAGCCGCTGCAGGTTGTCTATTCGTTGTCTCGTGTCGTTGCTCCTTGCCGCTGCTTTTGTTCGCTGCCTTTTGTCCTTGCTCCTTGCCGCTGCTTCTGGTCGCTGCTTCTAGTCGCCGCTGCTTCTAGTCGCTGCCTCTGTCTGCTGCTTCTGGATGCTTTGTTTGGTCGTTCGGCTTTTCCTTCTCGCCGCGGTCTCGCCTATCCGCTGGCCCTTGGGACTTTCTTCTAATCGTTGAGGTCTCGCCTTAACCGTTGCTTCTGTCCGCAGCGTCCTGGTGTTCTGCTCACCGCGCGCTCTCTTAGTTGCAGCCTCTCTTACCTTATCCTTCTCGTCGCGGTCCCGTCCTAACCGCTGACCTGGTGTTCTCCTTGGCGACTTCTTCTAGATCGCCACGATGGTCTCTGTTCGCCGCGGCCTGGTGCTCTGCTCGCCGCGCGATCTCTTTGTCGCGGCCTCTCTACTGCGCGCCTTCTTAGCCGCAGCGGCCTGGTCTTCTAACCGCTCGGCTAGTTTTCCCAGTCGTCGCTCTTGGTGTTGTCCACATGGCTTCTGACTCGCCTACTGCTTCCGATTCACTTACTCTTCATGGGCATCCTCGTGTTGCTCCCTTGGAACTCCGTGATGAATTACGTATTACCACTATTTCTCTCTGTGACAAACCAAATTTTGTTGAATGAGTTCACTCAGTTCGCCGTGTGCTGCAAACTAAAGTTCTTCATCACCTGACAGGGCCTCCTTCCACTGAACCTACTGATGAGTGGATCTGAGAATAATGGACGTGTCCAATCTTGGTTTCTCAATTCTCTAGACACTGAGCCGTATCGAATGACCATGTATCACGAGACGGTCCACGCTATGTGGACAAACCTTCATTCTCTCTACTCCGGGAAGGACAGCCTTCAACACTTATTCGACACTTACCGATCTTCAGTCCCTCGACCCTGGAGCTACTGGTGACTTGACGTCCTCTGTTGCTCGGGATAAAACTCTTGTGGAGGCTTGGATCCAGCATCAGCCACCCACCACGGACTTGGTTACTCAACGACATCAGAAAGAAGTGGTTGGGATTGCTATGATGATGGCCCGTGTTCCACAATATCTTCATAGTGTCCGCGCTCATATCCTATCTTCGGCTGTAACTCCGTCCCTCTCAGACGTTTGCTCGATGCTACTGAAAGTTACCCCTCCACCGGATGCTCCGCCTCTCTCTCCATCTCTCCTTCAGCAACCCGTGGCTACTCTTGTTCCTTCTACTCGCGGTCACCCAGTTCATGGAGGTCGCCAGTCTCGGGGACGAGGTCTTGGTGGCCGTACTCACTTCAAGTGCTCTCACTGCGGCAGGGATGGTCATCTGGAGGCCACTTGCTACCGCAAGCATGGTCTGCCCCCTCACCTTGCTGCTTCGGCTACTCCCATACCTCCCTCTGCCACTAGTGAGGATATTGCTGCTCTACGTGCTCAACTCCATCAGCTTCAAGGGGTAGTTAGTCGTTCCTCTGGTTCAGTGGCCTCGATCTCCAATGAAGGTATATCTTGCCTCTTACACAACTCTTCCTGGACTGTGGATTCGGATGTTACGCATCATCTCTCCGCAGAAGTCGCCTCAATACTTAGATTCTGCTTATCCCAAGTTCATCACTGTGGTTAATGGTGACACGATCTCGGTTGCTGGCACAGCTCATCTGCCTCTTCTTCCCACTCCTTATCCTTGGTTCTACATGTTCCAGGATCCCCTTTCAATCTACTTTCTGATAGTCGTCTTACACAGGACCTTGATTGTTGTGTAACCTTCTCACACTCTTCTTTTGTTATGTAAGATCGACTAATGCAGAATATACTTGGTAGGGGGCGACTGTCTAACAAGCTGTATCTTCTCGATGTCCCTCCCGCTGCTCTCACCACTGTCTCCTCCACTGATTGGCATCGTCGTCTTGGGCATGCTCCTCTTCCGATTCTCAAGAAAGCTCTTCCAACTGTTCCCCTTCAAGAGTTTTTTTTGTGAATCATGTATTTTTGGCAAACAACACTGTGTATCTTTTACTTCTTGTACTCGAAGTGATACCCCTTTATCTTTAGTGCATTCTGATATCTGGGGACCATATAAAATCCCTAGTGTTTTTGGTTATCGCTATTTTGTAACATTTATTGATGATTACTCGTGGGTTACTTGGTTGTACTTACTTCGTGATCGTACCGAACTCATCTCCACGTTCCGTACGTTTCTTACGGAAACTCATACCCAGTTTTCAACGTGTGCAAAAATTCTCTGTACTGACAATGCTCGTGAGTATACTGGTCACACCTTCTCCAATCTGTACGCCGAGTTTGGTATTATTCATCAGACTTCGTGTGCCTATACCCCTCAACAGAATGGTGTAGCGGAACGGAAAAATCGCCAACCTCCTTGATGTTGCCAGATCTCTCATGATTCAAATGCAGGTTCCTCCTCTCTACTGGAACTTTGCGGTTTCCACTGCTTGCCACCTCATCAATCGCATGCCCTCGTCTATCCTCCACGTTGTGGCTCCCGTCACTCTCCTTTACCCATCCAAGGCTCACTTCTCTCTTACTCCTCGTATGTTTGGATGTACATGTTATGTCCATCACCTTGATCCTCCAAATGACAAGTTAGCCCCCTGTGCTACCAAAGCTATATTTGTTGGGTACTCTCGCACTCAGAAGGGGTATGTCTGTTATTACCCTACCACCGGGAAGGTGGTTGTCTCTGCTGATGTCTCCTTTCATGAAGACCAACCATATCACATCAGTCCTACTAATCCTCTTCCTCCTCTGCTACCTCGGCCCACAGTTCTAGTTACGTCCCCGCTTCCACCCCTTCTACCTACTCCTCTGCTTCTAATTCCTACACCACCACCAATCCCCCCCCAACCTCTTAATATTCAAGTTTACACTCGTCGTCCTCCACGTTCACATGCCCTGCAGCAGCCTCCCTCTACCGGTGTATCCTCGCGGCTTGTTGATTCGGCATCAACTTCGACGGCTCATCCCTTGGCCAATTATGTCTCTTTACATCGGCTCTCTCCACCTCTTCTTACATTTGCTCTCTCTCTCTCTTCAATCTCTATACCTAACTCTGTGCAGGAAGCTCTCCAGCATCCGGGGTGGCGTGCAGCCATGGATGAAGAAATGACTGCCCTATGGGGTAATCAGACTTGGGATCTTGTCTCTCTTCCTCCTGGCCAAAGTTGTGTAAGTTGCAAGTGGACCTTTACAATCAAGCATGCGGCGGATGGGACAGTTGATCGCTTGAAAGCTCGGCTTGTGGCACGGGGTTTTACACAATAATACGGCCTTGATTCTGATGAAACCTTCTCCCCTGTCGCAAAATTAAATTCAGTTCGGGTTCTGCTCTCCTTAGTTGTTCATCTTCAGTGGCCCCTCCATCAGCTGAACGTGAAAATTGCATTTTTGAATGGTGATCTTCTTGAGACTGTTTACATGCATCAACAGCCCGGGTTTGAGACCACGGGGGAGTCTCGTGTATGTTTGCTTCGAAAATCTATCTATGGTCTCAAACAGTCTCCTCGGGCGTGGTTTGAAAAATTCAGTAAGGCAGTTCGTGAGGTTGGTTTCAAACGAAGCTTCGCAGATTTCTCTCTTTTCACTCGTCACCAATCAACCGGGACTGTAGTACTACTAATTTATGTGGACGATATTTTGATCACAGGTGATGACTCCGCTGGGATACAACATGTTAAGCAACATTTAAATTCTGTCTTTCAAATCAAAGATCTGGGAAACCTTCGGTATTTTCTTGGACTAGAGATTGCACGGCGACCTGATGGCCTTGTCTTATCCCAGCACAAGTATTGCATTGACCTTCTACAAGATGCTGGCCTCTCTGGGTGCAAACCTGCGGAGACCCAGTTGGAAGTCAACCACAAGTTATGTGCTCAGGGATCTGAGTCTGACTTTCTACTTCCAAATCTAGAATACTATCGACGTCTTGTGGGAAAATTGATATACCTAACAGTTATAAAACCAGATATCTCATTTGCGGTTGGAGTGGTCAGCCGCTTTATGCACACTCCACGGGTTTCCCATATTCAGGCAGTGGAACGCATTCTCAGATATCTGAAGACTGCTCCTGGAAAAGAACTTGTGTATAAACCATCTTCGAAGCTCTCTTATTGCTTACTTTGATGCGGATTATGCGGTCTCGTTGGACGATCGACGATCTACAACTGGTTTCTGTACTTACTCTGGAGGAAATCTTATCACATGGCGAAGTAAGAAGCAGTCGGTGGTTGCTCGCTCCTCTGCTGAGGCTGAGTATCGTGCGATGGCGGCTGTTGTATCAGAACTAACCTGGCTTGAAAGTCTTCTTATGGATTTGGGAGTTAAATTATCCTCACCTTCAACTTTGTTCTGTGACAGTCAGGCTGCAATCCATATTGCGAAGAATCCTGCGTTCTATAGCGGACCAAACATATTGAAGTTGGTTGTCACTTCGTTCGAGAAAAAGACCAATCGAAGATGCTAAAGCTTGAGCATGTTCCTGCTTCTAGGCAAGTTGCTGACACTCTTTCTCCTTCTCTTCTTCTATATATTTGTATTATCTCTTGTATTTTGGTTATGACAAAGTATATACAAGATTTGGCTCTAAGTTTCTACAAAATCAATAAAAAATTATTGAGTTTTTACAAAAAAAAATTTGGAAGAAAAAACTTCTAAAAAAATCTCACGCATGCATGCCTTTTATGTTCCAAAGGCGCAAATAAGAAGCACGAAAACGCAAACCTCTGAGGCTGGTGACCTTTGAGCCTTAGGCGTGTCTGAGGTGCTCCGTTAACAACATAGACCAAAGAGGAGTGGGATCTTGAACTGGATACCCAATTTCACAGAGAGTCTGTCTGATCTACATGCTCTCAACAACAGTTTGGGACATTGCCCGATATTCTGCTTCTGCACTAGATCTGGAGACCGTGATTTGTTTCTTGCTCTTCCAGGAGACAACATTTCCACCTATAAAGATAGTGAATCATGTGGTTGACTTCCGAGTGGCTAAGCAGCCTGCCCAATCAGAATCACAGCATTCCTCTATATTGGAATGACCTCGATTCTTGTACGATATCCCGAGTTCAGGATCTTTCTTTATGTATCTGATAATTCAGAGTACAGATTCTCACTGAGAGATAGTTGGAGCAATCATGAACTGATTGATCTTACTTACAGCACAGGAAATGTCAGGACGAGTCATGGTAAGGTAGTTCAGTTTTCCAATTACTCTACGATACTTTTCTAGTGAATCAAATGGTTTGCTTTCAACATGAAGACCCTTTTCCCCTGGTTCAAGTGGAGAATTCATAGGACCGCAGTTAGACATCCCAAGGTCAGATAGAAGATCGAGAGCATATTTTTGCTGACAAATAAAGAGGGTGTCAACATAATTAGCAACTTCAATGCCTAAGAAGTACCTCAATGAGCCCAGATCTTTGGTTTGGAAGTTGGAATGTAAGAATGCCTTGAGATTTGTTATCCCTTCAAAATCACTGCCTATGATAACAATATCATCGACATATACTACTAATAGAACAGTACCAGCATATAAGTTCTGATAAAAGAGAGAGACGAGTCTTTCGTACTCTTGGTAAGCCCGAACTGAGTAACTACCAATCGGAAACGAGCAAACCATGCTCGAGGGGATTGCTTTAATCCATATAATGACTTCCTGAGATGGCACACCTTGTTTCTCCCCCCTCGGCAACGAACCCAGGTGGTTGGATGTACACCTCTTCGTCTAAGGACCCATGAAGAAATGCATTGTTGATGTCCAATTGGTATAGGGGCCACTGGTGAGAGGCTGCAAGTGAGAGCAGAATACGAATAGAGGACATTTTGGCGACGGGGGCAAAAGTTTCATCATAATTCACGCCATAAATCTAAGCATAACCTTTGGCAACCAAACGGACCTTCAAGCGATCAAGGAACCATCCGCAATGACCTTGATAGAATAAATCTACTTGCATCCAATCGCCTGCTTGCCACTGGGCAAGGGGACCAAGTCCCACGTGTTGTTAAGTTGAAGGGCCGTCAACTCATCATTCATAGCAGTCACCCAGCCAGGATGAGTTTTGGCCTCCGAAATGATAGAAGGAAGCCAATATTGATCTAGGGTGGAGTGCAGGGCAGTATGAGAAGCGGATAATCCATGGTAAGAACTAACATATAGAGGTTTGTTCTGACAAATCCGGTTTCCTTTCCGGACTGCAATAGGGAGATCCGGGCTGACTGGCAAGGGATCCACAGACACGCTAGCAAGGGCTTCTGCAAGAACAATCATCATATCATTGGGGAAAGAGGGAGGCTAAGGTGGTGGCGCTAATGTACTCTCAGAAGGGCGACGAGAGTAAACATGTCCCCAAAGAGAACACAGGAGGTCAGTAAAAGAGAGAATTGCAGGTTCAGGACGAGGAACCAGGATGGCATCAAGGGAGGGGTCAGGAGGTGTGGATCCACGAGGAAGGTAAGGGTCGGATTCAAGGAAGACAACAACCGACGATATAATGTATCTGTGGAGGTCGGGAGAATAATAACGATATCCTTTAGTAATCCGAGAATACCCAATAAAGATACATTTCAAGGGGCGAGGATCAAGTTTGGAGACAGGGGCGAGCATCCCGAACATAGCAAACACACCCAAAAACCCTTAAAGGTAGGAAGGGACCGGGGTGGTCTGGATAGAGGGTATGGTAGGGTGTCTCCCCCTGAAGAATATGAGTGGGGAGACGATTGATAAGATGTGCAACGGAAAGTACCGCATCACCCCAGAAGTGCTTGGGTACGTGTTTATGATGAAGAATGGCCCGAGTGACCTCAAGGAGGTGACGATTTTTCCTTTCGGCGACAGCATTTTGTTGGGAGGTATCAGGACAGCTGGTTTGATCAGGATGCCTTTGTTAGAGAGAAAGTTAGACATAGACTGTGATAAATATTCTCCACCATTATCAGTGAATTGAGTAAATATTTCATTCCATAGATTTTGAAAAATATAAGGCCGCTCAGAACGATTTTTAATTAAGTACACCCAAATCATACGAGAGAAATCATCAATAAAAATAACATAATATTTGCGTCCTAACAGCGTAGGGATAAGACATAGTCCTCAAACATCAGAATGAAGTAAATTAAAGGGTACAGGAGCACGAGGAACATAACTAACTTTCTGGAGTTTAGCAAACAAACAAGATTCACAATTGAGATGGGAAACCTTCCCAAACTCAGGATACAAACGACGCATGATGTGCACAGACGGGTGACCATGGCGATAGTGAAGATCCAAGAACTTGGTGGAGGCAGCAGAACAAGCAAGAGGTAAGACTTCGTCAAGAACATACACGCCACCACTCAACTTTCCTCTACCAATAATATGGCCCATTGATTGTTCCTGAAAAATGAAACCAGAAGATGTGAAGGTTGCAATACAATTTAAATCACGAGTAAGCTTACTAATTGTCGGTAAGTTGTAATCAGATTGGGGAACATAAGCAACAGAGGATAAAGTCATGTCAGGTGACACATCACAGCTACCAAACCCAACAATAGGTATTGTCGACCCATCTGCAACTGTAATCTGTCATCCACCGAACAGGACGCTGTGAAGTGCATATGCGGGCTGGATGGTTTGAGCCACAGTAACACTATGAGTCGGGGAGTCAATCTGAAGGGCCTGCAGGCGACGATATTCTTCTTCAAATATTTCAATTGTTCTCGGAATCCCAGATATAGAAGTGGAGTCAGTCACATGCGCAAACCGAGATGATGGAGGAGGTTTGGAGGCCCAATCAGGTTTCCCATGAACAACCCAACAAGTATCCTTCGTGTGGCCCTAATGCCCACAATGAGTGCAATGAATTGTGTTGGTGTCACGTCCACGGCCAGAGCGGCCCCCACGACTAGTCCCCCTATCCATCCCGAGAAGCAAGAGTCATCGACTCTCCAAAGGAAATATGAAGAGCGTATGAGGCAAGGATACTTGCTGGTCCAGCTTTGGTGAGACGATGGTACACACTACCAGTTTGCAGGGTCGAAGGACTTGCTAGCATTTCAGTCTTTGTAGTCGAGAAGTGTGGATCAAGTCCATTCAGAAGCCACAGTAGTATAAGGTGCTCACGCTGAGCCTGATGCTCCTCTCTGGTAGAGAGGATCTCCCAAAGATCCAAGATCTCATCATCCAGAATCTTCCATTCGGCGAAATACTCAATGACAGAACGTGCCCCTTGTCTCAGTTCAGTCATCCTGAGAAAGAGTTGACCAAGATGAGTAAGGTTGTTCTCCTAGGAGAACATCATATGTAAGGTATCTCATAGTTCCTTAGTACTGTCACAGTTCTTGCACATTTGTTGAACGAATGAGTCCATAAAGCTCAGGAGGAGAGCAAAAATACGGCAATCATCATTGTACCAATCATCATATTATGAACTATCCACAGCATGAGTTGAGAGTCGAGTAAGGTGGTGTGTATGTCGGATACCCAAAGGGATATAGTAACCTCTTTTTTCCACAATTGGAAGTTTGAGGAGTTAAGGATAGTAGTAGCAAGCCTTGCATTAGGAGGAAATGTATTCGTAGAATCTCCCGAGGGAACAGTCGTCAAAGTGGTGCTCGTAACTGAGGAATTCATGACCTAGTTGTATGAAGGCAGACAGGAGCAATAACTGGCAGCAGGCATATGGGTAGCCTTCCGACGATCCTAGTTCGATCAATGGCCGAGTGCAGCGAGTTTGAAGACCGGAGATTCATGGCAGTTGCAGCGGGAACACACGGGAGACGCGTCAGAAGCAGATGGGATCAGACGGGAACAAGCGGACGATAACAGCGAACGCGTCACTGCAAGGTGCAGACGGATCGAGAATGATGTCGTCAAACCGAAACGACGACGATGTCGTTAGGTAGAAGAGACAACGATTGATCAGAGAGGTGGAGGCGTCGTCCATCTTCGATCGGCAGCAGAGCAGCAAAGACGAGAGTGGAGGCGTCATCCGGCTTCGAGCGGCAGCGGAGCAGGAAAGGCAAGAGCGGCACGGGAGAAATTAAGCCCTAACCGTGCTATGATACCCTGTTAAAGTATTTGGAAGACTTGGTTCCTCCAATAGAGGTCCAAGGTGTATTTATATAAAAGAGAAGAGACTATATATCCTTGTTACATGATGTGGGACTAATATATATATATATATATATATATATATATATATATATATATATATATATATATATAAACCTCCTCTCAATATTTACATTTCATAACATCAGTTAGATAGATAGATAGATATATATACATACATATGTATATATACATACGAGCAGTCTGACAAGAGGTTCCCCGAGGCCCGGCATAGACAATACTCTTGTTGCTTGCTGCCCCCACTGCACAATGTACGGTGGTATCTCGACGGTTGCTTGATATTCCCTTACATGTTGTCTCCGCATACTATGCACAGGGAGCATGTACTAGACTGCTCGTATCAGCAAAAGTTATAACGATGAAGATAGGAAAAAGTTTCCAATAGATGAGCTATGAATCACACCTATTTTGTATGCGCTTTGCATGGATATGGCTCCAAGAGCACTAACAAGCAATAAGATAATGACTACCTGTTGACATCAATAGTGAGAAATGGTGATATTAGAAGAGGTCAAACCAGTATTGTAGATATTAATTTAGTGTTGCTGTAATAAATTTGAAGTACCTTAAAAAATAAGGACCGGTCTCTTCCCTTGCAGAGAGATCTCAGTATGCCAACTAAAGAATTCCATAATGAACATAATGATGACTCAAACTGACGTGCCTTCTCTTCTGAGAGATAAAAATAAGAAGGTGGCATCTTCTCAATTTTGTAGCCCAATCTACATCAGTGTTATTTATGCATGATAATCAAGCTAAAGATTTTTGTAAAAATACTGAAAATGAAAATTGCAATTAAAAAGAATGAAATTTTTTGTGAGACTATCAATTAGCTCCATGAATCCATAAAGAGAAGATTAGAACTTGGGATTGAAAAGGTCAAAAAGTCTTGTTATTTATATAGGAAGTTAATTTAAACTCTTGAGAATTCAATTTTGTTTCATTCATTTTTAGGCCTTCTAGAATAGAATAGCTTGGGTGCATTCTATAGTCTCATCATGTCAGCATCTTCATCAGCTTGATCCCTTGTAGCATGCAGGAAAATCCTTTACGGCCTTATTAATGAGGTTACATTACATACTATCAAATTTAATGCCCGAATTCTTACCAAGTTGAATGTGTTAGGTCATAGAAAGATAAATTTGTGGGCTTGAACCTTGACAATAACGCTAGCTTGAACCTTGATAATAATATAAAATAGCCAAAAGACTCCAATATTCATTAAACTGTTTTTCATAGTTTGATGTTTGAATCCTTGCTAATAATAACAAAGATTTTTCAACACGATGGAGCGAAGGCTAAACTACCATAAGTGCTATCAATGCCCAATACCTTTCTTATTCCTCTTATTATTATTATTTTTTAATTAAAAGGTTGGTCCATATTAGATTTAATATGGGAACTTATGGCCAACTTTATCTTATTCCACTTATTATGGTACAAGCAAAGAATACAAATCAATTAGTTATTCTCAAAGGGTAAGCACAAACTTTTAGCACCCAAAATCCAAACAAACCATCTTAAATCAACCATAATCAAATCGATATAACCTCACCGACTTAACAATGGCATAATAACACATTAAGAAACAAAATAAATATCTATGGATGAGCAATATGCCATAATTTTTACACCCTAGTTCATATTTTTCACACCTATTAAGATGCCTATGATTTATTTGTTAGATAACATCATTACAAAGTAAACATGCATGGTACTCTCCTAGACATGATCATTAATTGACAATTCAAAGGACCTGTATTATGTAAGCTAATCTCCTAGATCTTTTCATACATGGTACTTCCGCCACGCGTGCCGGACTTGCGCCACGCGTGCCGGACTTGCGCCACGCGTGCCGGACTTGCGCCACGCGTGCCGGACTTGCGCCACGCGTGCCGGACTTGCGCCACGCGTGCCGGACTTCCGCCACGCGTGCCGGACTTCCGACACGCGTGTCGGAGAATCGGACGAGTGTCGAAGAATCGGACGAGTGTCGAAGAGTCCGACACTGACACGCTGGGCATTTTAAAGTGTCAGTGCTTCATAGGTTTCCATTTTTACATTATAAAAAGGGTCAAACTCTTATATAATGAACATGGCAAAATCATTATGAATGAAATTGAAGTAAGTTGAGTCACCCTCCTCCCTGGTTCTTCTCTCATTTTTCTTCTACAACCTTTCTCTCTCGTGATAAAGTAACTCTCTACCTCTTCTCAAACCCCTATTAGACCGGCCTCACTTCTCCTTGTCAAGGCACCATAAAAAAAATATGTTTTCACATATGCATCTGAGTTTCTACTTTCTATGTACATTCTGTAACTTGTTAATCCCAATCCTTTCATGTAGTGTTATCTTAATAGATTTTCAATCACACTCACATTAACTAAATATTGCAGCATATAATTCTAGATTAACGGCTAAATCCATTCAAAATCCTTCATTGATTTAGCTATCCTTTCACATAACTAGAAATAGACACTGAAACAACAATGCTAGCACATCATTTGTGGTATTAATTCCTTGTTTAACATCTTGGCCCTGCTATCTTCTAAACATCATAGCCATCTTTCACACTTGCATGAGAGAGTAAGGGGAATCACCAGCTTGGAGATGAAAAATAAGTTGAAGAAGAATGTGCCATTTTGGTTGAAGCTGTAACGTCCAGATTCGCGCTAGGCCCCTCGTGCGCGTTTTTAAGTCAGGAGAGCTGACTTGGGCTCTGAGAATGCTGGCAACTAGGCTTACACCTGTGTAAGGGAGGTGAAGTTTGTCCAGAGTAGGACACGGGTAGTGACACAGGCGTGTCCATACCCGTGTGGTACTCTGGTGCCAGAGTTGGAAATTCGTGAATTTTCAGAGGACACGAGTAGTGACACAGGCGTGTCCCTACCCGTGCGTATGTGGACACGGGTAGAGGCACGGGCGTGTCCCTACCCGTGTGTGTGTAACTAACATTGTCGATCGTGTTTCTCGAGCAGGACACGGGTAGAGACACGGGCGTGTCCCTACCCGTGTACATGTGTCCAAATGTTTCCCGAGCAGGACACGGGTAGAGACACGGGCGTGTCCCTACCCGTGTGTATGTCTCCAGGAAGCAGACCGTGTTTCCCGAGCAGGACACGGGTAGAGACACGCCCGTGTCTCTACCCGTGTGTGTATGTCCAAGCGGCAACCGAACCGTCGGCAACGCTTCACCCGAACAAGACACAGGTAGGGACACGGGCGTGTCCCTACCCGTGTAGTTTCCAAATAAAAGTGGGGAAGAAACCCTAGCTGTTTTTATTCCTCCTTCCAAGCCATTTCTGTAGGAAAAACTCCTGGAGAAGAAGAAGGTGTTGGAGCCAACCTTCATCCCGTGAAGAACCAACGCCGCCGAGGAGAAGAAGATGCCGCCACGAAGGGTGACAAGATCCTCGGCCGGAAATGGTGGAAACGCCGGAAACGAGGTGAGCTTCCTCCCCTCTCCCTTGGTGCTAGATCTCTAGTTATTCCTAGGAGAGATATCGACTCAAGAGAGTCTTGATTTGTGAGAAGAATTTTTCTAGGAAGAGGCCTTGCTAGGACTTGTGTCCTAGAGATTAGACATCTTCAACCCCTCCCTCCTTCTATGTGATGATAGGGGATGATTTCGTGAAGAGAAGTGGCCTTATGAGGGTGAATAAGAGAGGAGGAATTTCTGGATGTGATTTGGGAAGATCGGCTAGAGGAGGAAGACGAACCGATACCGTTCATTCCGCCTTAATATGCGTGCAAAAATATGTGTTCTGCACGCAGCGATCTTCGTGGCCATTTTCAGATATGATATGGCCAGATATGGGTTGTCGACTAAACACGAAAGTCGTAGGCCTTGGAAATACCTTTCCAACGAGTGATTACACGTCTTCAGGCGAGCTCTGTAGCTATGGGAAAGTCTGATCAAACTTGATGGATGACGGGCTAACGTGCAGAAAACTGTATTCTGCACGCAGCAGACTTTGAAGCCGATTTCAAGCGTGATACGGCCAGATCAGGGCTTTCGACTAAACACGAAAGTCGTAGCCCTTGGAAATACCTTTCCAACGAGGGGTTAAGCGTTTTCACCGGATTCCTGTAGCATCAGGAATCCCCGTTTGAAGTTTCTGTACTTAACTCATTTCCTGCATGTTTTATCTCGGGTTATGTAAATCCAATTTAGGATTTGATAGAGAGATTGTAAATAAATGGTGTGAAGGATTGAGGTGAGTTGTGGATAGATCCTTCGTAAACAAACGGCGTAGTGAAACGTGCTTGAACGAAATGATTTGGTGGAAATTAGTGAACGAATGGGTGATGAGTTTGGATGGTAAGAATGAATCAACTATGTGATCCGATAGGGATGCGCTTCATATTAACAATGTGTTGGATACTATTGGAAATGAATTGTAGAATGCTAATTTATGGCCGTGTGAATCGATGTCTAACGGAATGTGTTTAGTAGTCTAATGCTTAGAGTGTTGTCTCCCTACGGGTAGCATTGTGAAAGGATGTAAATGGACGGTTGGGCTTGGACCTCGGTGTTCATTCTCGAGGCTCCTTCCGTGCCACGATGATGTGATGCTGCATGCGGTGTGAGTCGACACACGGTGTAGTAATCCCGGGTTAGGGATAGTGTGACAGGTCTACGGGCTCGCCAGTCGTCACACCGACGGGAGTTGACAGTTAGACCTTGGGCGGTTGAGCTTGGTCCTCGGTGCACATTCCCGGGGCTCCTTCCGTGCCAAAGGAACGGTTGGGCTTGGTCCTCGTGCTTTTCCGAGGCTCCTTCCGGGTCACAACATTCGCCAGTTCGGGGCTTGGTTCTCGGTGTACATCTACTCGAGACTCCCGCTGAGCCGTAGTACGCATGTGAGCTCCGTTGTTGTGTTCTTAGCGTTGAGCCGTACAGAGGCCTAGGCTTGGTAGTGTGGATGTCAGCATAGTAGTGGAGATGCCCGCTCTACTGTCACCGTCTGGCCACGACGAATGACGTCTGAGAGGTTAGCTACCTGCTCGAAAAGTGAGAACTACAAGTCTGTGTCGACATAGCAATTGCATAAGCGTGATCATGGGTGAGTCTTGCATTGCATACATATCATTACATTACATTGCATACTCAAGATCCTCATCGTATGAGTTTGTATGGACATTCTTATACGATGAGTTACTTTACTGTTAAGCCGATCCTTAACTTATAAGTTTGTATGGGCATACTTATAAGTTGAGTTACTTTCCTGTTGTAAATTTATATGCTTAGATGGATTGATATAGCTTGTGTAGAATTGCTAGAATGAAATGCTGTCAATATTGTTATACATTACTTCTATTGCTACTCATGACATGTATACTTACTCCACCTGCTTGTACCTATGTGCTACTTAAATATATTGTACCCTTGTTCCTTTCTCCGCCCGGTGCCGAGGAGTCGTCGGGGGAGTGGATGTGATAGACACTTAGTCTTTATGATTAACGGTTGCTACGTCTTCCTTTTTAGGAGGAAACCCCGCAGACAGAGCAGCAGCAGGTTTTGTAGCAGGACAGCCAGACCAGGACGACAGGGCCTGAAGGCACGGTGTCGTCGCCACCGTCAGTGACTGATGTGAGTCTCTGAGAGACACTTGATGTAGGCCTTTGGGCAAGTTTTACTCGTACTCTGATATTTTAGAAGCTTGTTGTAGCTTCTTTTATTTGTTGTACTTTTGGACTATTTACTTTGCATGGATTGACTTCTGATTTTTATTCTGGTTGGGTTGGCATTGGTTGATATTGGTAATAGCCGGCAGAATAGGCGTCTTGTAGTACAGGTTAGCCTGAGTGCTAACGCTACTGCAAGGCGGCTGTTCTGGGCATAAGACTCTTTTCGTGCCGTGTTTTGTGTTCCGGGAGGGGGGTCTTACAGAAACAGTACTTTAGCAAAGAAATTTTGGGGAATTTCTGGAAAAAAGTAGCGAAAAACTCCAAATAATTGAACTATAGGTGGCTTTAACAGAAGGGTTGATCCATACATTTTTGTTGGCAGCATACCATGGACGAACAGAAATAATGCAGACAGCGAAAGGAGCTTTGCCACAGCAGTAATCAAAGTATAGCCAGATGCAAAGAAGTAATAGTAAATAGCAACCAATAAAAGAATGGTGGTGAGAGTCTGCCTCTTATCTTTCCAAAGTAGTGTGTTGGAAACTGAAATATGGCAGCCAAATTCCATCAGAAAAAAAATTAAGAATTTTACGAAATTTGAGATTTGAGCTTATGCCATTCATACCATTCCCATTTCCTAGATAAGCATAAACCTTAGAAGTTCGCTTACGGTGCACCGCTCTTAAATGGGAGTAGGAATCTATCGTCTTCTTTAGACCATCCTGTATCATGAATAGCACAAGAAAAGGTTTTTACAAAAATGACAATCAGAAAAATTATCCATGAATACCAAGTACTTCAGAGATAAAGAATAATTAACTGAACGAGATGTGATTTGCAAACAAACCTTTAGTGAAATAATAGGTTCATAATCAAGATGATCTTTAGCTTTACTGCAGCTGAAAGTCCTCTCACATGAAAGTAGTCTAACTCTAGATGGTGTCAGCTGTGGTACACGCATACCATATTGTGAAAACAACGTGTAAGTCAGCTCTACTAAATGGGCTATTGGCATCATGACAGAAGCAGGTATTTTTATACTTGGCCTGCACATAAAACAAAATCCAT
Source organism: Platanthera zijinensis (assembly GCA_039513925.1). Lineage (NCBI taxonomy): Eukaryota > Viridiplantae > Streptophyta > Magnoliopsida > Asparagales > Orchidaceae > Platanthera > Platanthera zijinensis. Next base: position 947,997 of record CM077082.1, on the reverse strand, counting down.
GAAACTAAAATCCATGTTCACTCCTTTTTTCACTAGAAATCGTCATCAAATGATTGAATTATACTTCCATGCAGGAAGAAGTGGCTAAGTTGGCATATATATGTTCTGAGTTTGTTGGAAATTTGATGGGAGGAAGAGCTAGAATGGAAACTGAGAGAAGGAAAAAAAAAGAGGCAATCATGCCCCGCAAAGCAGATACTTCTTGTTACCGAAAATTCTGAGATACAGAGTAATTCTTACTACATGTTTAGAAAATGATGTGGAGCAGAGACGTGGAACTGCAGCGGAGGACGAGTTTTGGGCCCATTTGGGCCAGATTTGGCGACTTGCCATATATGACGTGCCCAGATCGATGATCCGACTCTGCAGATGTGTCCGGATTCGCGTTGCGAATCGATTCCATATATTAGTTTATTATGTTTGCATTTATTTTGATGTATTTGGGTGGCCCCACCTCCGTCCAATCATAGTCGTCGATGGTGGGATGCCCTAGCCTCCTCTTTATTATGAATAGATAATGTAGGGGATGATTTGAGGCATTGGAGATTTAGGTGAAAGTATTCCCGGAATCCCGCGATCACCCCACAGTGCCGACTCCGTGGAACCCTAGGTAGACGACTCCTAGATTGGTATCTTCCTCCTCAAGGTTCCCTCTAACCCTAGCCCTCTTCTCGCCATCGTAAAACTCCCTTCCCACCGCCCAATTCCCCCCAACAGACCCCTCAAGTTGGCTGTTTTTCCCCTCACAGAAGGCGGCCTGCACCCCTCTTCCAGTCAGCCCGCCGCCAGGCCTCCCCTTGCAACCACCCACCGCCGCCCCTACTTGCCCCTCTCCAGGCCATTGCCGAACCCCCACTCACCCTCCAAAGACACCGCCTCCTCCCCCTTTATCACCTACAGCAGCAGCCCCCTTCACAACATAATTTCCCCTAGCCGACACACCCCCTCCCCTTTGTGGAACCGCCTCCAATCAGCCACCCAACCCCAGATCAGTCCAGATCTGGATTCTTGCTGCCCCTATCCACAGTTTCCCCTCATCCTCCCCTCATTCCTTAGCCCGGATCCGCTCCTAAACACCGGATTCCCCCTTCCCTCACCCGGATCTACCCTTACGTGACCGGATCTATCCATTTCCAGTCTGATTCCACCTTCCACCGCCGAGGAAAGCCGCCTACACTATTTCCACGCCACCGGTTCCACAATAGATCGCCATCAAAACACATCCGGCTTCGAAATGTTCAGTGTCTTGGTCAGCCCACTACTTTGGTGAGTCACTTGTTGTATTGGATTATTATTTTAAGTATTATCATTACTGGTTTGGATCTTATACTCGCTTAGGTCTCTTGTATTGTGGTTGTTTGTCTTGGATAATTATTGTGATTTGCAAGTTTTATTCATCGTGCGCTCTTGCTTTGGCCCTCCACACGGAAGAAAGCCTAAGCTTGTCTCGCCTAAAAGAATTATTTTGTTTTTCCCATAATCAAGCGTATGCGATTAAATAATTTAATACTCAATTTAAATTATCTGTCAGACTTTTGCATGACATGTAGGATTAGGTCACTGTTTATCCGCCGCCTATAGATTCGGCCTGCGTTAGAAAACACAAAATTCTTATAGTATTCATTCTTAGTGTTTATGTTACGGAACTATCGCCAGTCAAGGAACCGGACCCGCATTAGGGGCGTACATACCATCGACGCAACACGGATACACCGACATGAAGACGAGCGCACGAGAGTTTGTATCTTTGTTTCCGTTTTTTATTTCGCACTAGTTTTCGATGATACTTTGGCGCGTATTTGATCCCACATGTTAGCCCAAGTGGGGGCATGCTACACTTTTGGTTTTCTTTATATTTACACATGTGGGATATCTTGAATGGCAAGTATATCCTCACCTCCTCTCTCTCTCCTTCTCACCCCCTTCCTCGTATTCTCTCTTTCTCTCTCATCCCCCTTCCCGAGCCGGCCCTAATCCACCTTCAGCCAGCCTTAATCCACCGCCCAAATTGAAGGAGCACTCTCTGGCACACCGGCACACGAGGTCGCTGACAGCGGCACATAACATATTGGTATCAGAGGGACCTTTGGCCGCTAACCCTATCGCGGGATCTCCCGCTTCCGTTTCCTGACATCACGCCCTGCCTCGTCGCGCCAGACAGCCTAGGCCTTCTGCCTCTTCCGTTGATGCCTCCACGCCTTCTGATGGCTGATCATGAACATTTCCAGCAGATCTTGGATCGCCACGACCGCATGGACTCCCGCCTTGGGGAACTCGACTTCCGCACCGCCCACCTCTCCATGGGGGTTCCCCCGCTTGATCAGCCGGCAAGTCAACACTCCGCCCTGGAGCATCTGTACCGCGATGGGACCTCCGGCCACCGCCCCGAGGGCAATGCGTTTCCCCGATACGTCAAGTTGGATTTTGTGGTGTTTACGAACATGAAGATTCATTCTCATGGCTTACCAAATGCGAGTTTTTCTTCTCCAACCAACGCACCACCGGCGATGACTGGTTGGGCCTCGCCGCCTTCCACCTCAACGGGGACGCCCAGCTGTGATTTTCTCAACTACAGTGCGAGCGTCCTTACTTTCAGTGGGATGAGTTCAAGACCGCTTGCACGCTCTGTTTTGGTCCGTCGTTACGAGGCAACCCCCTGGGGACCTCATTGTGCTCCACCAAACGGGATCATTGGACGACAATCTCGATCGCGTTTAATTGTTACCAGCTCGCGCCCTGACCGTTCGGCTCGATCAACAGGTACCCATTTTTACGGTCGGCGGTGGTACTCATTCTCATGGCTTACCAAATGCGAGTTTTTCTTCTCCAACCAACGCACCACCGGCGATGACTGGTTGGGCCTCGCCTCCTTCCACCTCAACGGGGACGCCCAGCTGTGATTTTCTCAACTACAGTGCGAGCGTCCTTACTTTCAGTAGGATGAGTTCAAGACCGCTTGCACGCTCTGTTTTGGTCCGTCGTTACGAGGCAACCCCCTGGGGACCTCATTGTGCTCCACCAAACGGGATCATTGGACGACAATCTCGATCGCGTTTAATTGCTGCCAGCTCGCGCCCTGACCGTTCGGCTCGATCAACAGGTACCCATTTTTACGGTCGGCCTACATGAGCGCCTTCGCCTTAATGTTGAATTCCAAGACCCTCCTGACCTCAACACAGCTATGAGTAAGTCCCGGACATGCGAACGTTGCATTCTCTTCGACGACCCTTATCTCCACCATCAGGACCATGTGGCGTCTTTCCAGGGGCCTCCTCGCCAACGCCACCACTGCCCAGGACGGGCGACTCACTCAAGCCTCCATTCTTCCGCCGCTTATCCAATGCGGAAACAGTAGGCCGTCTAGCCAAGGGGCTCTGTTCCAACTATGACGAAATGTTTGGACTCAGCCACCGTTATAAGCGCCCGTTTTGGATTGAGCTGGATGACCCCTCCGATGACGATGAAGATCCAAACACCGAGGTATCAGAGATTTTCGTTCATGTTATTGCCAACCGACAGGGTGGCCATATGCTCCAGCTTCCCATCAACCTTGCAGACACAACCCTCATCGCCCTTTTAGATTCGGGTAGTAGGCATAACTTCATCCGACACAAAATGACGGCCAGTCTCCGTCTGCCGATCACAACCCGACGCCAACTTCAGGTCTCGGTCACGAATGGACACAACATGGCGTGCCCGGGACTATGTTGTCGGGTATCCTTAACAATTCACAATCGGTCCTTTGAGGTGCACCTCTTGGTTGTCGACCTTGAAGGCTTTTATGTCGTGTTGGGTGTTTGTTGGCTCCGAAAATTGGGTCTGATTACATGGGATTTCAACAATCTGACAATGCAGTGGTATCACGGACCCAAGAGAGTGGAATGACAATGTCTCTCTCTACCCACCAGCCCGCAATCCTTCCTTCTGCAGGGCCCGATTGTCTCTGTCAACCCCTCCTCCCAAGATCTCCATATCCTCCTGCAAGAATTTGGGGATACCTTCACCATTTCAGCCATGTTACCGCCACACTGTTCCTAGGACCACAGCATCTGTCTCGTACCGGGCGCTGCCCCAGTCGTGGTGCGACCTTACCGCTGCCCATTTCTCCAAAAAGATGAGATTGAACGACAATGCTCTGTCATGTTACAACAAGGGCTAATTCGACGGAGCTTCTCCCCATTCTCCTCGTCGGCTCTCCTTTCCATAAGAAGGATAACACATGGTGTTTCTACGTCGACTACCAGGAACTCAACGCCAAAACAATTAAAGACAAATTTCCTATTCCTGCGGTAGAAGAACTCCTCGATGAGTTGCATGGCGCACGTTTCTTTTTGAAGCTCGACATATACTCCGGATACCACCAAATTTGCATGGCGGTCGCGGACGTGGAAAAGACGACGTTCAGAACGCATCACGGGCATTTTGAGTTCCTCGTCATGCCATTCGGATTGACAAACGCGTCATACACCTGTCAATCATTCATGAAAGAGATATTCCATTTCTCCCTTCGCAAATTTGTGCTTGTGTTTTTTTGACGATATTTTGATATACAGCAAGTACTGGCTCGAGCATCTCTGTCACATTCGAGTGGTGCTTACCTTGCTCTGCCACCATCACCTCCTGCTCAAGGAATCCAAGTGTTCGTTCGGGCAAACCAGTGTCACCTACCTCGGCCATGTGGTTCATGAACATGGCGTTTCGACAGATCCTGGGAATTGGTGTGTTGAATGTCTCGCAAGAACGACAATTCATTAGGAATCTCGTCAGTATGGTGTCAGCAAACTCATTTAAATACAACGAACGTCCAGATAAGGCTTAAGAACATCGGTAGGGCTCTCAGATGCCATGGTAGATGTCACTATATAGACAATGCGCAAGTTAGTGTTATCCTGCAAAAACTCGCTACATCTCATGATATGCAGGTGTCTCAAGGAGTTTGTATTAATCGAAGGCTCAACCTGCCTTGGATTTTTCCTAGGGTTGGGTGGGGCAGCATGATTTTTTGACCCTTATCATAAAAAACATGTGTGTTAAATCAACCGAAAAAAGTGGCATCGCGATCATACAATCAAGGCCTCTCATGTATCACGTGAGGGACGTCTATAAATATAACATTGCAAAACACACAATCCTCAAATGTGGCACGACTTGTCGGAACAAGGCAATGTAGGGTGACTTAGATTCCAGTCTTTGCGAGCTAGATAACACGATAACGGTGGGGGTGAAGCTCAGTATTCACCTGCATCCGCTCAAAACCCTTATGGGTCACAATGTTCACGTGAGTCCCACTATTTATAGCTAATTTGTAGGGGTCACATGCACTAGAAAAATAAGTATAGGAGATAGTGGTGTGGCACTAGTCCTCATCTGCACTTGGGCTATGCAGAAAGCGTATAACCACACCCATCTCTAGTGACCTCTCAGTGTTACTCTTCCACCCCTCCTCGAGGTGGTTATAATCTCCTCGTCCATCGTCTCCTTGGTATTTAAACTAGGCTCGCCCTCCTCTATAAGCATATTTCGCATAGGGAACTTGATGTATACTGAAATCTAAATTGACTTTAAAAGATAAAATTTGAGATCAAATTAAATTGAGTAGAGCTGGCGGAAATTTCACGAGCATTCTCAATCGATAACCGTCCAAGCTTTCGCAAACACGCTAAGATGTCCAACACTCGCTTGCATTCAACGATATGATTAACTCATCCACATGCTAGCAAGAAAGAAAAACAAGCATGATTTTGAAATTAACGGCAAACAAGAGTCGTGTTAACTTAAGCAAGCAAAATCTGATTTTTTTTGTCAAATAGTACTCAGCATAAATATTGTATACTAACAATAAGGGAGGTATGTTTGTGTGAGAGTTATACCTAGCCCCTTCCCCTGAATCAAGAAAGCCCAATCAGAGGAAGGCTGGTCTCGGAGTGGGAGAACTGTGGAAACAGGTTCGGGTAGAGGGTCAAACGGTAGCTGGGAGCGGGAAGGAGGCAGGGACGGAGAAGAGCTCTCTAGCGTCGGTGAGAGACCAGGGGAGACTCAGTCCGGCGACTGCGGTTGGTTGTCGTCACCAACAGCGCACAGAAATGTCTGACCCGTCAGCGGTGGACTGAAAACAGGACGTCGAAGGTCACCGGGGCAGGCAGCAGCGAGTCGTGGAGTAGAGTAACGGGAAGGTTGCTGTGCCAGAGCTGGGGTAGCGGACGGGAAGCTGCGCCGGATGAGGAGCACGCCTTTTGTTTTAGGCGCCAAAAGTGTGAGCAACAACCAAGACGAATGTCTCACTAGAATCAAGTGCTTCTTCCTGGAGCGGGGGTCCAGACAGAAGAGTAGCACTAAATAGGAGTGGCGTAGCGGTAACTAAGGAAGGTGAGAGAGATGATGACGAGATCCTCCTAGGTGCCCTAGGAACAAGACTATTCTTTTGGGGAAGAAGAACAATCTTGCGCCCACGGTGATCGAAGGAATGGGAGTTCCTCACACCATCATGCATGACGCGCCTATTGTGCTGTCATGCTCTACCTAACAGGATATGACAGACATCGATGGGTGCAACATCACACAAAACAAAATCCCGATACACATCCCCGATAGAGAACTCCACAAGACAGCGATGAGTAACGGGCATAGTCAGGTGACTATTAACCCCAGATAAGTAGTAGGGCCGCTCCAAGGGGTGTGTCTCGAGTCCTAGTTTCTCTACCATACGTTGGGAAACGAAAATTTTCATGTTACTGTTGTCAATGATGATGGAACAAAAATGTCTCTGAATACGCGCAGTAGTGCGGAAAATCTCATGTCTCTGAAAGTCACGCTCAGTGCTCTCACTAGGGGAAAATAAGCTATAATGAAGGACACAAACTAAGTGCTCAGCTTGCTCTACTTCGACCTCAATAACGCAATTAGTCTCGGGCTTGGGCTCAGGCTTGGAGTCACTAAAGAAGACTCCATATTCAGGCTCATGCCCATCCGTGGAATCAGTACTTGCGAAAAATTGGCGTTGCGGGCACTCAGAAAATTTGTGTCCAGGCTCCATACACTTGAAGCTATTTGGCTTTGATCACATGGGCTCCTTACCCCGGGAGGAGGCAGTGGGAGGAGTTGGGGTCCCAGTAGTGACATGAGGAGGGGGATCAGAATTCTTAGAGGTGGGTGGCGTGGTAGCGGTGCTCTAGGAAGGCCTATCAGTAGACCTATGCCCAGATGTCCTCTTCTGAAGTGTAGCTTCTACTCTAAGGGCTTTACTAGACACTTTGCCCAAATCTCTAAAATTGTGCAACTCAAGCTCATCCCTAATAGCATAATGGAGCCCGTTCAAATAACGGGACACTGTCATATCATCCTCCTCGTGTAGGTTTAGCCTAGACTGCAGCACTAAGAACTCGTGGGTGTACTCATCCACGAAAAGCTTGTCCTGTTGAAGGTTGTGGAACCTTCGATAAAGAGTTTGCAGATAGTTCGGGGGGACATATCGCTTCCACAGTTGCAATTCTCTACCCACGTGGTGATAGGTGCTACACCCAAGGTGAATCAGGTGCGCTCTAGTTGAACCCACCAGACTAGTGCGGGTCCTTTTAGCCTAAGGACGGCATATTCAACCTGTTGATTCATAGGAATTTGTTTCCAAGCCATGAACCTTTTCACGCGCTCACACCAATCAAGGCATTTCTCGGGTACCACGTGACCCTCAAAATCACCTACATCTAGCTTAACTTCATCGTCCCAACGGGGTTGGCGACGGAGTCCAAGTTCAGGTTGTGCAAGTTATGCGGGTCTATTGCCTAGGATTTTGATGAGGAGGTTGATTTAGTCATACGTGACGCTCTCCTTCTATGTTATTAACGGAGATCCTTAACCCGTTCACGACTTGGCTCGTGTCTCTCACGTTGGCAGTGAGTGCTTCTACTGTCTTCATCAATTCACCCATTCGGTTGGCAAAGTTGCCTATGTTGGCATCAATGTGATCTATGTGACTCCATTTTTTAAAAAAATAAAACATAATTTTTTTTAATAATAATAAAACTTCACTGATTTTTTTTTTGTTTTTGAAAAATAAATTTTTTTAAAAAACAACTAAATAAAATAAAATCAGGATCATTTGATTCACGATAGTAGTGAAACGAACCGAGCTTTGATACCAAATGGATGTATACCGAAATTTAAAATTGATTATAAAAGATAAAATTTGAGATCAAATTAAATTGAGTAGCGCTAGCGGAAGTTTCACGAGCATTCTCAATCGATAACCGTCAAAACTTTCGCAAACGCGATAAGATGTCTAACACTCGCTCGCATTCAATGATATGATTAACTCATCCACATGCTATCAAGAAAGAAGAACAATCGCGATTTTAAAATTAACGGCAAACAAGAGTTGTGTTAACTTAAGCAAGCAAAATTTGATTTTTTTTTATGGTCAAATAGTACTAAGCATAAATATTGTATGCTAATAATAAGGGAGGTATGAGTTTGTGTGAGAGTTATACCTAGCCCCTTCGCTTGAATCAAAAAAGCCCAATCAGAGGAAGGCTGGTCCCAGAGTGGGAGAACTGTGGAAACGGGTTCAGGTGGAGGGTCAAAAGGCAGTTGGGATCGGGAAGGAGGCAGAGACGGTAGAAGAGCTCTCTGGCGACGGCGAGAGACTGGGGGAGACTCCGTCCGGCAGCTACGGTTGGTTGTCATCGCCAACTTGGCAAAAAAATATCTGAGCCGTCAGCGGTAGACTGAAAACAGGATGTCGGAGATCGTCGGGGCAGGGGGAGGCAGTGGCGAATCGTGGAATGGAGTAACGGGAAGGTTGTTGCGTCGGAGCTGGGGTAGCGGACGGGAAGCTGCGTCGGATGAGGAAAACGACAAGGACTTCAATGTCTTGTCGTTTTTTTCTTTTTCAGGTTGTTGTTAACACAGGGAGGGGATGTTATAAAGAGATGTTTTTTAAAAATTTACATAACTGATGAGGTATAAAGTGGGGGAGGTTCAAAAGAGTGGCCGACTATTAAATATTAAAGTGTGTGTGTGTGTGTGTGTGTGTGTGGTGGGTGGGGGGGGGGTGTCAAAAGTGTTGACAACTAATAGGATTTAGGCGCCGTTTGGCGCAGCTTATCTGCTCCGTTGCGGCAGATAAGCTAAGCTATTTCAGCAATAAGCTGTGTTTGGCGCCTCAAAGCTGGGAACCGCGGCAGATAAGTTAAGCTTATTTTTAGGGTAAAGGCGGACCGCGGCTCTTTCTTCCAGCCGAACCGCGCCGCAGTCGCTGCTTCTCCCGCGAGTGATCCTCCTCCTCGACGACAGCCCGCGATCTTCTCCTCCTCCACGACAGTCGACGATCTCCTCGCCCTCCTCGACGTCCACTGCTTCTCCTCGACGACAGCCGACGACGACAGCTTCTCCTCAACGAAAGCCGACGACGACATCCTTCCTCCTCGACGGAAGCTTCTTCCTCCTCGACGAATTTACTTCCTCCTCCACAGATCGCTGCCAGATCCGGCTTCGTCCTCATCTACGATCTTCTTCCCTGCTATCAATCGCTGCCAGATCCGGCTTTCCTACCTCCGGTAAGGGTTTTATTTCTGAAATTTTTCCTCTTGTACAGATGCCCTGAAATCCCCAATTTTCCCTGAGATTTTTTTCTTCTGTTTGCTTTCAGATCTTCCATTTCTGGAGGCCCAACTTCTTGATCTATCAAGATTCCCTACCTCTGGTAAGGTTCTTCCAGTTATGCTCATTTTTCCTCTTGTATATGGTTGTATTTTTTGGATTTTAGATAGTCTATATATGTGTGTGTAGGAATGTGTATATATATAATGGTATATGTTAGGTTTTGTGTAGATTTTACTGTATGTGTGTGTGTTTATGGGTTTAAAATTGTGTGTGTTTGTGTTATGTGTATTTTTGAGTGTATTTTTTTTGTGTGAACATAATTTTGTGTATGTGTATACATGTGTGAGTTCATGTGTATGTGTATATATATGTATGTGTATGTGTTGGTGTTTTGAGTGTATATATTTGAGTTTGTGTGTATATATATGTGTGTGTATGTGATGAGGTTGGATGAAATTGGGTTTGGGCTTGTGTGATTTTATAATTTCCTAGTATGTGTATATATGTGTGTAATAGTATGTTTTTTTAGGTTTGTGAGTGTGTATATGTATGTGTATATGTATGTGCTTGTTTTTGTGTTTAGATGTGTGAGTGTACATGTGTGTATGTGTGATTTTATTGTGTGTATGTGTTTGTTTGTTTTTATTTTGTGTGTAGATGTGTGTGTGTGTGTAGATGTGTGTGTGTGTAGATGTGTGTGTTTGTGTGAGTGTATGCGTGTATATGTGTATTTGCATTTGTGTATATGTGTGTGTGTGTGCATTTGTGTATATGGGTGTGTTTGTATGTGTGTGTGTGTGTGCATTTGTTCCTGATAGATAAGAATAACAGGGAGACCTTCAGTGTGTATATGTATGTGTATATGTGTGTGTGTGTGTCTTGTGCATTTGTGTGTGTGTGTGTTCATGTGTATGTATTTGGGTATGTATGTGTGTGTGTGTTCATGTGTATGCATTTGTGTATGTTTTTGGGTATTATTATTTATCATTTATATGTATGTATTATTTAAATTTTCAAAAAAATTTAGATGGGAAAACCAAAGGATGGAGGAGTCTCAGCCATTTGGGATCAAAATGACATCCTTCAATTTTGTGACCTATGCATCGCTGAAATTGGTCTTGGAAATCGGCCAACGACACATTTCAATAAGGAGGGCTAGAATAACCTTGTCTTAAGGTTCGAGGAGAAAACAGGGAAGAAATACGATAGAATACAGATGAAAAATAAATGGGACCACCTTAAAAAAGAGTGGAAATTATGGATGGACCTCAAAAGGGGGGAGACTGGTCTTGGATGGAATGCCTCCAGAAAAACGATTGATGCGAGCGACGAATGGTGGGATGAGAGGTTGAAGGTAAACCAAAAAATCAGTTTGCCCGATTTGTGTTTATTTAGATTGTTTTTATGGATTAATTTAAGTGTATGTCTTTTGCAGATTGTACCTGCCGCGAAGAAGTTTAGGTACGGAGGGATAGTGCCAGAGCTCGAAGATAAAATGAACACCATGTTCAGTTCTGTTGTTGCCACTGGAGTGCATGCTTGCACACCAAACACAGTGTCCCAAGGCCGAGAGTCGATAGCCGAGCGAACAATGTCTGAGGAAGAAAATGATCCACTTGACAAAACTGGGAATGTAGAGAGTTCTCCAGCTGAAGCTCGGAAACGCCGAAAGAAGGGGAAAAGCAAAGCGTCCACATCATTCTTAAGTGACTTGGTGGAGTCTACCAAAGACATTGGGGTGTCTCTCCGGGAGCCTCCAAAGTCCTCATGTCCCTTTACTATTGTTGAAGCAGTGGCGAAGATTGAATCTTTCCCTGAGTTCTGTGAAGATTTTGACTTTTATGATTTTGCAACATTGTTCCTGATAGATAAGTACCACAGGGAGTTATTCATGGCCGTTAGGGATGACTTCAAGGTCAAGTGGATGCGCGCCCGCTACGAGCGACGGGGGGATTAGGAAATGATTGTTGCTGCGTTTATGTATCTTCCATGTTGCTACTTTTATATATCTGTTGTATCCTCATTATTGCGTCTGTTATGTATCTTCTTATTGCTACTTTTATATATCTTATGTATTTTCATGTTGCTACTCGCATTCATCCACTGTGTGTGTGTTAGCTCAAAGATGCACTCTCTTTGTGTGAAACAGAAAATGTCAGGTGAAGATTCAAGTACAGATTACTCGACTGACGAGTATGAAATGATTAGGAGACGTCATGTTGCTGCGTATCAACAAGCTCTCACTTCCACTGTGTGTGTGTTAGCTCAACACAGCAGATTGTTAAACAGTTGCACCCCTTGCATGACGTCAAAGCAAACTGGCGATAAATGGTTGGGTGAATTACTTCGTGGGCATCCAGTTCGATTTCATAATGCGTTTAGAATGACACAAGAAATCTTTTTTGATTTACTTGGTACGTTAGAACAGAACCATGGGTTGCAAGGTTCACGAAGGACAGCAAGCAGGGAGGTCCTGGCAATTACGTTGTATGTGCTATCTCATAACGAGTGTATCCGAAAAGCTAGTGAGCGTTTCCAACATTCCACCGAGACTGCAAGCAGATATTTTAGTGTTGGCATTCGTGCTTTGGTGCGTTTGGCAGAGGTTGTTATAGTCCGGGAAGAAGGATACTTTGATTCCACTCCACCAGAAATTGCTGAAGATACACGTTACATGTCATTTTTTAAAGATTGCATTGGAGCAATAGATGACACACATGTCCATGCAAACGTACCGGTAAAAAATCAAGTACCTTATATTGGGCGTCATGGAACGACTACACAAAATATAATGGCGGCTTGCGACTTCAACATGTGCTTTACTTTCGCCATGACTGGTTGGGAGGGATCTGCACATGACAGCCGGATATTTAATTTTGCTATTAGCGATCCCAAGTACCGCTTTCCGCACCCTCCAAGAGGTAATGAGGCTTACAATTCATTTAATTTGCTATTTTATGTTTTCGTATAATTATTCAATAATCTTGTGTTTTGATGATTCAGGAAAGTTTTACTTGGTGGATGCTGGATATCCACTTCAAATGGGGTACATAAAACCATTTCCAGATACACGATACCACCTTCCAGATTTTGCACGTGGTAATCGTCTGGTTGAAGGACTTCAGGAGATTTTCAATCAATCACACTCTTCCCTTAGGAGTGTGATTGAACGAACATTTGGAGTATGGAAGAAGAAATGGGCAATACTTCGTGACATGCCAAGTTACAGTTTTACGAAGCAGAAACGGATTGTCCTAGCGACAATAGCTTTACATAATTTCATACGTAGGCATCCATCACGTATAGATTCGGATTTTAGAGAAAGTGAGACAATCAGTACGGGAGTCAGAGTAGACACACAGAGGCAGTCTGGTACATGCATTGACACGGCGGGCGGAGTGGAGGAGATGATAGCATTGCGGGACTCTATTGCACAACAACTCTATGAGTCAAGAAGGTAATACTCATTACTCACATTTTATATTTTAAAATAATTTAATAACTTATTCTAATAAAAATTTTTCCACATGTAGGTGATAAAAGACTCTACTGCCACGCAACCGATGGATCCGGGCGTTGAGAGTTCTAGTATTATTTTGGATATTTGATGTCTAAAAAACAAGAAATTTCGACTTATTATTTCGTGTATTTTTAATTTTAAATACTTTAATTAATGTATGGATCAAAAATCTAAAAATTATTTCGATTATAAAAAAATCAGCTGCCAAAACTCCATTTTATTCAAACAGTTTCTTCAAAACAGCTTATGAGTAAGCTCTGCAAACTCCATTTTACCCAAACAGTTTTTTAACAAAACTCTGTTTTCAAAAAACAGCACTTTTTCTGTCAGCAGCTTTCCGTCAGCAGCTTACCATCAGCAACAGCTTAGCCAAACAGAGCCTTAATTGGGGAGTTTCAAAAGTTTAAATATTTTGGAAATTCAATGGTTGGAATTTAAAGTGTTGGAAAATCAAAAGGTAAAATAATAGACTTCTCCCACCAAAATATTAATTTCATAATATATTTTCTTTTCTTTTTATAAAATCAAATACATTAATTCATTTGTTTGCTTAATTTAACACTACTCCAAATTTGACGGACCTATTCATTCATGATCTTATTGGTCGGTCACTCCAATAAGTCAAACGACGGTGCGCGAATAACAAGCGCGATACAACATGCGTGAAACTAAAACATAAAATGCGTGAAGACATGCGCTACAAAAAGTACTAGAAATAAAGTAAAATAAATATGCAAACAAGGGTTGCATCAGCACTGGGCTCCGACAGAACATTCATAGCACTGAATGCCCCCGGTTGAGAGCTCTCGTGATGATTATCTTGCCTTTTGTGTCCACCAGGGCACGAGGAGGTGTAGTAATCGCGATTGGTGGTGGGGCGGGCCTCCAAAAGATCGATTCATTAGGTTGGGAGGGGAACTGTCTCCGGCCAAAAGAGCGAAGGTCCTATTCGTACTCTAGGGCAGGCTGGAGAATCTACTGCACGCTCTTAAGGAGATGTGGGCCCAAAAATGGGATGCGGTGGCGATAGGCTCCTCCACTATGTAGCTCCTAACTATTAGCTCGCCAAAGCGAGACATGCACTCAGCGATAGTAAAGCTTAGGCCTATAGCTAGTCGAGGAGTTGATCTATAAACGAGGCTTGAAGGCCCTAATCCTTCAGTCGCTACTTCATATTTGCCCATCGGGAGATGGGATAGTAGTCCTCTCTATCAAGCGACCTCACTAAGCTTGTCTAGAATATCATAGATCGCATATGCAGTTTATTTTGGTAAATTGTACGCACAGCTCGTCGCTCATATCGAACCACTCAAAGTAATGGTGGATATCTAAGAGCCAATCACTAAAGACGTTCGGGTCCAAGCGACCGTCGAAGGAAGGAGCATCTATGTGAATGTCTCAGGAGATATCATCCTCTGGAGGAGGAGCGCCTCTCTGTGGTTCTTGATGTTCCTCAAAATAGTCCTCACGGTCGTAGTAGTGTCAAGCGGAACGGGGACCGCACTCTCTACGGTCGGGATCATAAAGTTCTAACAACCATAGTCACGAGAACCGAGTGGGGGTCCACAATCTCTCTGGCTATGCGGCGGAAAACTAGGTCCATCGTGGGGAGCCTGGTGCCTAACATAGGTAGGGCCATGTTGTTGTTTATAGGTGTGCTCAGGATTCTGCCTTACCGGAGGAGCGGAGCCCTGACAAGGAGGATCTTGGTAGTGTTGATCAAGAGGAGAAGGAACACCTATAGAATGAAGCAAGGTTGCAGATGTTGGAAGTCGGGTTCATGTCGACTTGAATTTGAAATGTCATATGTCGGATTGCGGGGGATATGCCGGAGATATTTTACAATGTCGGGTTTTAATATTTAAATAAATTTATTCATATATAAAAATATTTTTGTAAATACATGCAATTACATACATAATGTATTTTTATAAATTACACAATAAACATATATATACATAATGTATGTGTATAACTAATATAATAATCATATATACACATAATGTTTGTTTATAAATTACACAAGAAGAAACGTTGACGGCGGTAAACGACATAAATAACACCAAATGAGAGTGAGACGAGAAAGAAGCCTAATTTTAGCTCAGAGAGATACACGAAATGTACCACTAAACAAAATATGCTCGGACGCTTAAAAGAAATGAAAAATATATATTTTTAATACACGTCATATATCGTCCGCGAGATATCGTCCGATATATCGGGTAAAACCGATATATCGGGTAAAACCGATATATCGGGTAAAACCGATATATCGGGTAAAACCGATATATCGGTAAATATCTTCAGAAACGATATTTTTGCTTAAAATGTCGATGTCGTTACGTTTTCTCCCCAAAACCTTTATGTCGGCTGACATCTATAATACTGGAATGAAGGTCAGGATGAAGGGGCATGCCCTGCGTTTGAGTGTCCCTCAGATGCTCAAGGGTTTCCATTCTTGTATTCATCTTAGCAATGTCATGGCGATGCTCCTAAAACTGGGTTCCTAAGGCCTCAAAGCGACCTAAGACTAATTGTTGAAACTCAACAGTTGACATGCCCGAATTCGAGCTAGTAGCCCGGTCGTCGGTGACATTAGAGTCGGGCATTGGGGATCTCAAGAACCAACCACTACAAGGCATAAAATTGGCCCAAACCATGGGCTATGACATCAAGTGATGTAGGTTGGGCTAGGTGTGTGACTCCAAAAATTTGGTGTCGGGGAAATCAAATCCTTACTAACCTAGAATGATATATGCAATGAAGTGGATGATCTGAGATCTGATTATAAACAACTATGTGGAATTTAAAACCATGAAGATTAACACAAAACAAACAGCTGATTAATTTAAAAATCAAGCAGGTATGACATTCTTCCGCACGAGCGCTTTAATTTTAAATGCTAATGCAAATAAGCTCTACAAGATATAAGCAACCACGGAACAAGCACACTAGCAAGCTAGTAATTCAAATCATATAAAGATGTCAATCTGTATAATAATGAAAAACTAAAAAAACACCAAAACAAGTGCTTAAGTTGGGGAGGTAGTCGATGCTGAGGATGATGAGGTTTTGTGACCGTAGGAGCAGCGGTTGTGACCAGGAGGAATAACTGTGGCCGTTCCTAATTGATTCAAGAGGGTGCAGAGTTGTAAGGACTATTGGGGTATGGTTTTGTGGAGAGGGAGGGGGGTTGAGGCAGGGAAAAGTGGCTCGGTGAGTGAGAGTGAGCTGGAGAGGTATGGAGAGGGTGTGAGGTATGGAGAATTGGCAGTGGGGAGATCGTTTGGGCTGCTGTAAGGGGCAGAGGTTGTTGGCTGGTGGTAAAGGGGAGGAGTTGGAGTGGCTTGGGGCAGTTTGGCAGGGGAGAAACAACAAGGAGTTATTGTTGGGGCAGAGGTGAACAAGCCAGCGAGTGGGGAAGAAGATCCAAAGTTGCTCGTGAAGGCTGGTGGCAATTTTTTGTGGAGGACGGGACAGGGAAGTATTGGTGAGAGGCGGCGGGGGCTGGAGGCTCGTGAGAGGGGCGGCAAGGAGACGTGGGAGAGGGGCGGCAAGGACTGGCGGATCATATGAGGGCGGGCTATAGCATGGAGGAGTTGTTAGAGGGGCGTGGATCCAAAACTAAAACCTAAGGAGTCCTCACCTTAGAGTTTCGTGGAGTCGGCACCACGGGAGATCGCTGGAATTCTTGTAGAAAGCTTCAAAATTTTGCAATGCCTCATATCAACCTCCAACCCTTGTATTTCTAATGAAATACTTAGGGTGTCCATCGTGGACAGCTATGATTGGTCATGCACGATGAGTGTCTGATCTCCTTACGTCACATCAAAATAAAAGGTAAAGCACGTAAAAATATTCAAATGGTACTCCGGATGCAACCGTGAACTCGGATCATCAAAACAATCGGATGCAACCGTGAACTCGGATCATCAAAACAATGATCCGATCAATGCCTCCTACAAGAATAAACATGTGCGGGCTCCAATGGGAGACGGACCGCAGATGATGAGTCATCCCCATCACCTAGTCAATGTTTTTCCAACTCAGAGTTACTCATATGGATGAAAAAAGAGTGAGGCAGGTGATATTTTATAATTACAGAGACACATCATGATAAAAGAATCACAAATCAGTCACATTTCATGCTTATCGCCATGGACTCCATATGAAGAGCACAACATGAGAGCACGCAAACATATAAAGAATCTAAAGGGAGCATAATAGGAATCAGGTCATCAGTTCAAACTCCAAAATGGAAATGGATACAAAGAACAAACCAATCCTCCACCAATAACACTGGCGCGTGATCATAGTATTATAGTGACCCTTTAAAATAAAAAAATCCATAAATAAGTAAATAGGCTGCAAAATTCTTCACCTTTCATACCCAAGACCTTCAAGAATCAATGACATGAACTCCCAAAATTTTATTGGCTCCATATTTGTAATGAAGTATGCCTATAGGAAGTCAAAATAAGAACTTATCAAGAAGAAGATACAAAAACAAAAAGAAGTACCTGTCCTGCTGCCATGGCTGCAGTTGCGCCACCTGTTGCTAAGGCTCGTTCAGCACATATATGTGCAAATGCTACGTTTTCAACATATGTGAAATCATACATGTTATTTCCATCACCGATGATGAACTGATAAGAAAGGGAAAACAGTGTAAAGCACGCATCCTACAATATTAAAACTAAAAAACATAGGATTATCATGGTCCTAAAATTAAACTAGAACCATAAATAAATTAACACCACTCTATTTTAATCTCTCTGATCTAATAGAATGCATGATTTTTTTAATACATATGGCTAGCATAAGATAAAAAAATTGTATATGTTGTTTATAGATACTAGCGTCCATGTGAAGGATCCCACAAATGCAGTGCACGGCGGCAATAGTACTCGACCGTCACTCAAATTAATGTCGGTTATTGTCGTCATCGCACACTGCATACAAAGGAACCGTGCACTGTTGTTAATGCATATGCATGTATGTATGTGTGGTGTCTATATATATATATATATATATAGAGAGAGAGAGAGAGAGAGAGAGAGAGAGAGACTTACATCATAGCATGGGAGCGTGATTTTTAGAAACCTTAAATATGTATGAATTTAATCACATATATGGCACTCATGAGATAGAGGAAATGCCACATAAGCAAAAAAATCAATTAGCATGAGTACGTGAACTTGATCCCATATTAGATCATAATTACATTAATATAAGAACTGAGCTATATATGGGATCATATTAGATCATAAGTACCATGAACAAGCATCCACATACAAGAACTGAGCTATATAATATAAATAGATATAAATAGTGAAGTGTAAGCTAAAAAAAACTTGAAGATGATAGGAGCCCCAAATTGAGACCTCGTTCGTGGTCGAGAGAAATGGAAGTCGTGAAGGAGGTTGGAGTTCCCCTTTTTAGATCCACGGAAACATGTGGTTGATGCAAGAGGGGGGAAACCGGCGGACGGAAGGCAGGCGGCGTGCATCTTGCGTGTTTCGGCTAGGGCGCGGGAAAAGGAACAAGCGAGAGGGAGAGAGGGGGATAGAATTAGAGAGAGAGAGAGATGGATTAATGCTTGCTCTCTTCATTTCGTACCCCATTCATTCCTAAGCAGGAAGGATAAAAAAATACAAGTACTACATCCAAAATATTAAAATGTGTGTGCATGAATATAAAAGAAACAACAAAGGACTAATGAAATAAAATGGAATGTAGAAATAAACGATGGTTGATATAGAATGTCCCCTCCTCTAGCCTGCGTGTGTTGTCTTGCGGCGGCGATGATAGGTGATGCCCAAGCGCGGGTCCGTAACATCTCCCTCTTCGTTGAGATCAAGCTTGTCATCGAGCTACAAGGGAAGGTTCACCATGCGACATGTGGGTGGTGGACCGCGATATTGTTTCAACTGGGAAATGTGAAAGACGACGTGGATGTGGGCTTCCGATTGGAGCTGAAGGCGGTACGCAGCTTCCCCAATGCGCTGGAGCATCTCAAAAGGTTCGTAGAACTTGGGACCCAACTTGTGATATGGGGTCCGGGCTGCCGAGATCTGACAATAAGGGTGGCCCCTAAGCCACACCCACTCCCTAGGGGCAAAGGCTAGCTCACAATGGCCCTGATTGTAAGTAGTCTCCATTCGTTCCTGAGCTTGAAGAAGGAGCTCCTGGGCAAGCAAGAGAATCCGGTCCCAGTCTTGAAGGTCGTGGTCAACAGCATCCATGCGGATTTTGTTGCTCTCATACGACAAAGCCGGGGGGATCCCGGTTATAAATCAAGTAAAAGGGTGTCGTCTACAGTGACGAATAGTAGGATGTATAATAATATTCCACCCACGGGATCCAACGGACCCAATCCTTAGGTCGGCCCCCGGTAATGCAACATAGGTACATTTCTACCATGCAATTGACGACCTACATTTGGCCAACAGACTGCGGATGGTAGGCCGACGAGAAGGAAAGCTTGGTGTCGCAGAGAGTAAACATTTCCTTCCAGAAGTTGCTCGTGAAGACTTTGTCCCGGTCCGAGGCAATGCGCTTGATAAGTCCAGAGAGACAGAAAACCTCCGCGAAGAAGGCATGGGCAACTCCCTCGGCAGTTAGTAGCCTGCTCGGGGCGATAAAGTGCGCCCCTTTTGAAAAACAACCGATCTCTAACAAGAGAATAGATTCCCATGCGAAATAGGCAAGCCCTCGATAAAGACCATTGAGATGTCGGCCCAAATCTAGGTGGGAATCGGAAGTGGCTGAAGAAGGTAGGCAGGAAGAAGATGCTCTGTCTTGTGGTGTTGGCAAACTGTACAACAACACTCAAGCCTTTATCCAACCATAGTAGGGTCGGCTATATAGATCCTTTGTCTCCATTGCACCATATCCATAGTCATAATCTCACTAATGCCTAAATACATCATGTATTTACTTATAGTTTCATTCCAAGTCTTTTTTGGTATACCCCTCCCCAATTTAACATGCCTAGTGGCTAAACTCTCACAACACCTAACATGTGCAGTGCCTCTAATGGTCTCCTTTGTACGTGTTTGAACCATCTTAATCGAGCTTCTTACACCTTATCTACAATTGGTGTCATTCCCATCTTATCCCTGATACATTCATTCCTAATTTTATCCAGTTTGGTGTGCACACACAACCACCTAAGCATTCTCATCTCCACAACCCCCATTATTTGATCATGTTCACAATTCACTGTCCAACACTCAAAACTATAGAGCATTGTTGGTCTAATTGCACTACGGTAAACCTTGTCGTTGAGTTTTAATGGTATTTTGGATCATATAAGATCTCAGACGCACATTTCCACTTCAACCAACCTACTGTGAGAAATATCTTGGTCACCCAACTTACAGAGTCATTTGTCCTTCTTGCACTACTAAATTTAAGTTTCATATACTCCGTCTTTGTCCTACTCAACCTAAAACCCTTATATTATAAAGTGTCTCGTCAAGATTCAAGTTTCACGTTTACACTGTCACATGTCTCATTGACAAAAACAATATCATCTGCAAACAATAAAATTCAAGGTATTGCTTGTTAGCACTATGCAAGGAGCAATAAAATCATGGGCATTGTGTCGCGGGTCCTTCCAAAAGAAATTGGCGTGAATCTTATGAAAGGACTTGCAAACTACTTCATGACCCAAGGTGTGGGTGATCGCCACTATCTCGAAAATGAGGGGAGAGATAAGGGTGCAAATACACGCGCTCCTTACAGCGCACTAGGCCCACTTGCACCGACCAGAGGGCTGGAAGGCGCCTTCAGCAATCCCAACATTGTCGAGGGAGGATTGCAGGTGTGGGCAAGGAGATGACGCACAGTAGTTTGTCCTCTTGATCACAAGAAGAGAGAATGTCGGTGACACGATCAAGTAGAGTTGTCACTTAAAACAAAAAAACGTAAACCGAACCGGAATCGAACCGTAACCGCAGAGAACCAGACAAAACCGTTCGCAAATTATTCAGGTTCCGGTTTGAATTTTGGAACCGTGAACAACATTGGTCCAAGTGTGGTTCCTTCATTTTATTATCCAAACCAGAACCGAAACCGCAACATACAAGTCTCAAGCAGTTTCAAGATTTAGACTCGATCCAAACCAGAGCAAAAAAGAACCAAACCGCAACCCGTTTATTATTATTATTAATATTATTATAATATTGTTATTATTTTTTAATTTATCTATAATATCTATATTTATTATTATGGGTGAATATGGTGCGGTTTGAACCCAAACTGCAATCGCATCAAAGGAGGTCGGTTTTAGACTAAACAAAACCGCACCGCACCAAAATTATGTGGTGTGGTTTAACATTAGTGTTGTTTGGAGTCGATTTTTGCAGTACAGTTTCGGTCAATGAGGCTTGGCCCAGTTGAGAAAGTTGAGCCTCATGACAGAGAGGTCATAGGTTTGATTCTCACCATGTGTGAGCTTTGTCTACTTATTTAGTAGTTTGTTGTTTGATTAATTGTTGTTTAATGTTGTAGTCATCGATGTTTAACATTTTCCATGTAATGGTGATTGTACATATATTATTCAAAACTAAATGTAATCATGAAAAACAAAACTAAATGTAGCTGATTGTTACGGTTGTGCATGCCGACGAGACGCACGGAAGCCGATTAGACGTCGTGGAGAGTCTACACGCGTAGGAATGCAACGAATATTAACCCACTGATCGTGGAAGAGACGGCCGAGGAGCGTGCTACTTAATTATTTCTATTTTGATATTGTTTTGAGTTCTATTATTTGCAGACCGCTTTTATTTCATTCCGCCAAGTTTGATTTTGATTTTAGTTGGAACCGATTGGAATCGATTGGAACCGGGCCGAACCGCATAGAATTGGACCGAACCGCATAGAATTGGACCGAACCGCATAGAACCAGACTGAATTGTTAGTGGTCGGTTTGGTTTTTGTTCTTGTTGAACCGTAATAATAACCGTTGACAAGACAGTTCCAAAAATTATGCTGAAACCGAAACCGGTCAAACCAAGTAAAGTTTTGGTTTTAATTTGAAGAACCGTTACCTTAGCGGTTAGTTTGTAATCATAACCGTTGACATGAAAATTCCAAAAATTATGCTGAAACCGAAACCGAAACCGGTCAAACCAAATAAGTTTTGGTTCTAATTTGAAGAACTGTTACCTTAGCGGTTCGGTTTACGGTTTTTAGTAGAACCAGAACTGAACTGGAACCGTGACAGCTCTATGGTCAAGGCACCATCCTTAAAATCTACTCGAAAGTCGAAGCCCAAAAACTTGCTCATCCAGCATTGTTGGGGAGCAATTTTGTGGCGATGCTACAATAGGTACTTGAGGCAGAAATAGTCTGTATGGATCTGAAAAGGTCTCCTTCGTAAGTATGAGCGTCAGTGTTGCACCGCCTTGGCGAGGCCAATCAACTCGAGCTCATAAGTTGGTAGCCTCTGATGGTGAGTCATCGTCTTGCGACAAAAAAACGCGAACAGGTAACACGACACCACAGCCCTGCCCCAATGCATTGCACTCGACGAGGAACTCTTGCGTGAAGTGGGGTAAGAGGAGGCCTGGGGCGATGATCAAAGCTTGCTGGAGGGCCCCAAAGGCATTGGTGGCACAATCACTCCAAAAGAACTTGTCCTTCAGTAGAGCCACCAGGGGCTCTGCAATTGTGTTATAACCTTGAATGAAATGGCGGTAGTACCCCGTCAGTCCCAGAAATCCCCGCAACTCCCAAGGGGACTGGGGAACTGACCAGGCTGTCACCCCGCGAATCTTTTTGGTGTCTGCAGAAATGCTAGTGTCGTGGATCGCATGACCTAAGTAGGCCACTTTTTTATTCCCGAAGGAGCACGTAGCCCGCTTCAAAAATAGTTGATGTCGGCGGAGGAGTGGAAAGACAGCCTGCAGATGCAGCAAGTATTCTTCTCATGTCTTGTTATACACTAAAATATGGTCAAATAAAACAAAAACATAACGACGGAGAAGCTCGTAGAATACCTCATTCATCATGGCCTGGAAAATATACGGGGCATCACCAGAAACTCAAAGTGTCTGTGATGAGTACGAAACTCTGTCTTATCCACGTCAGTTGGGGTCATGCACGCCTAATGGTAACCGGAACAAAGGTTGAGCTTGGAGAAGAATATGGTGTCATGGAGCTTATCCAACAACTCCACCACAGGAATCGATAATTTGTCCTTCACAATCTTGGCGGTCAAGTTTCAACTATCGATAATCAACGCAAAACCGCCAAGTGGCGTCCTTTTGCACCAAGAGAACAGGGGAGGAAAATGGAGAGATGTTATGGCAGATGATGTCCAGCTGTAGCATGACACTATACTGGCGTTTGATTTCATCCTTCTGTCGGAAGGGGTAGCGATAGAACCGCACCACAACAGGGCAGTGTTTGATAGGAGGCAATCGCGGTGATTAAGGCGATGCGGTGGAGGAAATCCCTCGGGATGAACTAAGAGGTCCCCAAATTCCTGCAGTAAGTGATCGAGGTTGTCATGCGAGTCTCGGGCGAAAGATAAGCATAATGCTCGATGTGACATCCCCGTTGTTAGAATAGCTCATGTATTGGGCCCATCTTTTGGGCCCATTTATGTTCTCTCCTCTTTAGTCTCACATCTTGTATAGGATTTATTCCCTCTCTCTTTCTCCTATATATTTGTATTCTCTCCTTGTATTTACATACACAAGCAATACATACAAGTTTTGAGCTTTCTCAACATGGTATCAGAGGGTGCGGTCCTATAGCTGCGGTTTCCCCTTTTCTAACCGCCCAGCCCGCCCTCCTCCCTGTCCGCAGATTGCTCTGCGACCTCCCTTCTCCTACCCGCCTATATCTGCGGGCTCCTCTCCTGCGGACTGAGAGTCTATCCGCTCCGGTTTCCTGCGGCATGTTTATCCTGTCCGTTCTTCCCCTTATCCGCGAGGCTTCTGCGGACTGCAACTCTGCACCCGCTTCTCTTCTCTCTCTCTGTGGTTTCACCCTCCTCAGGCTTCTTATAGTCATCTTCTGCTCTGACCCGTGGGGCCCACCTCTCTTGTCCGTTGCGGGCTCTCCTATTGTCCGCTGCGAGCTCCTCTCCTCCCTTGTTGCTTGAGTTCTTCAAACTCGTGGTCTCTTCATCTGTCCGCTCGAGTTTCTCTACTCGCGGACTTCTCCTTCCCGCTGCGAACTCCTCCTTAACCGTTGTGGGCTCTCCTCTTCATCCTGGCGCTTGAGTTCTACTTGCGCCAGTCTCCTTGCGGACTGCTCCTGTCTTAACCACTACGGGCTCGAGCTTCTCTATCCTAACCGCTGCGGGCTCCTCTCTCTTGCGGACTGCTCCTGTCCGCCGCAGTCTCTCTCCCTCCCTTCTTGCCGCTCGAGTTCTCCTCACGGCTTCCTGTGCTCTGACCGCTGTTGTGTTCACCTAGACCGTGCGGACTCCTATCTTTTCGCATTTTGGTCGCAATCTGACTAATCGCTGGTGTCCGGCGTGACCGTGCGGACTAGTGCCTTCCTGCATTTTGGTCGCGGTCTTCTCCAGTCCTTCCCGCTGCGACCTTATCGTGCGGCCTCCTGCTCTTCTCGTGGCGGTCTCCCTCGGTGATTTGATTCTGCGGTCTGCATCTATGGGTTCTTCTGGTAACTCCACTGGCTCGGCGGCCAGTCCGCCTATTGACCGCCCGACCTGTCCTACAGACCGCCCGATTTGCTCTGCTGAAGTCCGTGACGAGCTGAGGATCACTACCATCTCTCTTTCTGGCAAGAAAAACTTTATCCCTTGGGTGCACTCAGTTAGACGGGTTCTTCAGGCCAAGGGCCTTCTGCCTCACCTTACTCAGGCACCTCCGTCTCCTCCTACCGATGATTGGCTCCGCAATGATGGTCGCGTTCAGACTTGGATCCTGAATTCATTGGATGGTGAGCCTTATCAGATGGCTATGTACCACGACACCGCCAAGGCTATGTGGGATGAGCTCCATTCCTTATACTCAGGCCGCGACAGCCTTCAGCATCTCTACGACATACTCACTGACCTCTTTGCTCTCGACACTGGCGGGGCTTCGGATATGACCTCTTTTGTCGCTCGGGCTAAAACTCTTGATGAAGCCTGGATCCAGCATCAGCCGTCCACCAATGATCATGTTGCTTAGCGCGCTCACAAGGAAGCCGCATGCATTGTCATCATAATGACCCGTCTTCCATCTCACCTTCAGAGCATTCGTGCTCAGGTCCTGGCTTCTCCCACCACACCATCTTTCTCTGATGTATGCTCCATGATTCTCCGTGTATCACCTCCTCTGGATACTTCTGCTCCTCCCCCGGCCCTTCTTCAGCATGCCCCTCCGCTCCTACCATCCCCTCCTACTTATGCTCGGGGGGGACGTTCGGGCTCTCGGGGCCGTGGTCGTGGTGGCCGGGGTCGGCCGAAGTGTTCCTTCTGCGGGAAAGATGGTCATCTTGAGGCGACCTGCTACAGGAAAATTGGTTATCCTCCTCGTCCGACGGCATCTGTTGTTACTTACGCCAGTCCTCCTGATCTTGAGACCGTCCGTCTTCAGCTCCAGCATCTCCAGGGCCTGCTCAACCCACCATCTGCCTCCATCGCCTCCGTCTCCAACACAGGTATTGCTTGTCTATCCACCATCTTGGGCTAGATTGTGGACTCTGGTGCCACTCATCACATTACTTCGCGACGGCCTGCCCAGTAGTCGGATTCTCCTTATCTGAAGTCTATCACTGTGGCCAATGGGGCGATGGTTCCCGTCTCCGGCTCGGCAAATCTTTCTCTCAACCCGTCAATCTCCCTTCGCTCGGCTCTTCATGTTCTGAGTTCACCGTTCAATTTACTCTTTGTTGGACGTCTTACGAGTGATCTTGATTGTTCTGTTATATTCACCTCCTCTTTCTTTGTTATACAAGATCGGCGGACGCAGACTACCACTGGTAAAGGCCGGATGCGGAACGGGCTCTACCTTCTCGACGACTCTCCCACCATTCTGTCTTCTGTCTCTTCCACTGCGTGGCATCGTCGCCTTGGGCATGCCCCTCTGCCGGTCCTCCAGCGGGCTCTTCCAGATGTCTCTTTTACTCCTTTTCAGTGTGACTCATGTATCCTCAGCAAGCAGCCGCGTTCTTCTTTTCCTTCGCATTGTACTCGGAGCGCTGCTCCCTTTGATTTAGTACATTCTGATGTATGGGGCCCTTTTAAGATTACAAGTATTTCTGGTTTTCGCTATTTTATCACATTTATTGATGATCACTCTGGCACTACGTGGCTATACTTATTTCGTGCTCGCTCCGAGCTTCCCCGTGTTTTTCGGGCATTTGTCCTCGAGACCCGTACACAATTCCACACCACACTCAAAATACTACGCACTGATAATGCTCGTGAGTACACCAGCCACGAATTTACCGCTTTGTGTTCTGAATTCGGGATTCTTCATCAAACCTCCTGTGCTTACACGCCCCAGCAAAACGGTGTTGCCGAAAGGAAGAACCGCCACTTACTAGATGTAACCCGTTCCCTCATGATTCAAATGCATGTTCTCAAGCCTTATTGGAATTTTGCGGTCTCGACTGTCTGCTTTCTCATCAACCGTCTCCCTTCCTTCGTCCTCTACTATGCTACTCCGTTTAGCCTATTGTTTCCCTCCACTCCGGCTTTTCCTCTCCCGCCTCGTGTCTTTGGCAGCATTTGCTACGTCCACCGTCTGGGGCCATCCTCAGATAAGTTGGATCCCCGGGCGGCTAAACACATCTTTGTCGGCTATTCACGCACCCAGAAGGGCTATGTTTGTTACTCTCCAGCTACTCGAAAGATCTCCGTTTCTGCTGACGTTACCTTCCGGGAAGACCAACCGTATTTTCATGCTCCTTTACCCGCTGATCTACCCCCAACTCCTCTCCTGTCATCCATCCCACGCCCAGTTATTCCCGTTACTACACCACCTTCGCCGGTTTCCCCTGCACCGGCTCCTGCTCCCTCCAAACCACCCGTTATCAGTGTCTACACTCGTCGCCCTCCCAGTTTTGTTGCCCCTCTGCAGACGACCTCTACCACGGATACTCCGCGTCCTGCTGATCAGGTACCGCCTTTCACTGCCCATCCTCTGGCCAACTACGTCTCTCTTCATCGCCTCTCTCCCCTTCTGCACACATTTGCTACTTCTCTCTCTTCAGTTGTTGTTCCTAACTCTGTGCAGGAGGCGCTTCAACATCCAGGCTGGCGGGCAGCCATGGAGGAAGAAATGTCTGCTCTCTGAGCTAACCAGACATGGACCATCGTCCCCCTTCCTCCGAGTCAGAAACCGATTGGGTGTAAGTGGGTCTTTGTCATCAAACATGCTGATGATGGGACAATTGACCGTCTAAAAGCTCGTCTCGTGGCACGTGGTTTCACCCAGCAATAGGGACTCGACTATGAGGAGAATTTCTCTCCAGTTGCCAAGCTCAATACCGTTCGCGTCCTCATCTCTGTCGTTGTTCATCGCCAGTGGCCCCTATTTCAACTGGATATCAAGAATGCTTTCTTAAATGGGGATCTCCAGGAGACGGTGTACATGCAACAACCACCCGAGTTTGAGACCACGGGGGAGTCTCAGGTCTGCCGCCTTCTAAAGGCTCTGTATAGTCTCAAACAATCTCCACGGGCATGGTTTGAAAAATTCAGTAAGGTCCTTCGTAATATCGGTTTTACTCGAAGCTCGGCCGACTTCTCGTTGTTTACTCGTCACCGACCAACAGGGACAGTCCTTCTGTTAGTATACGTTGACGATATCATTACAGGAGATGACTCGCAAGGAATACAGGCAGTCAAAGTACATCTAAACTCCGTCTTTCAGACAAAGGATCTGGGACCTCTACGATATTTTTTGGGTCTTGAGGTTGCCAGATGACCGGATGGGCTTACTCTATCTCAACGGAAGTACTGTCTTGACTTTCTTCATGATGTTGGTCATTCAGGTTGTAAGCCAAGTGATACCTCTATGGATGTAAACCACAAGTTGTGCGCTCAGGCATCTGACTCGGATCTACTTCTCCAGAATCCTGAATATTATCGTCGACTCGTTGGAAAATTGATCTATCTCACGGTTACCAGACAAGATATTTCTTTTGTTGTTGGTCTTGTCAGTCGATACATGCACTCTCCTTGGAGATCTCATCTTCAGGTTGTTGAACGTATTCTCAGGTACCTTAAAACAGCTCCTGGTCAAGGACTTGTTTACCGGACCTCTTCTTCTGCTCCAACTTTGGTGGCATACTCAGATGCTGATTATGCTGGTTCTCTTGATGACTGACGATCTACTAGTGATTTTTGCACCTACTTTGGAGGACATTTGGTTACATGGCGAAGCAAGAAACAAACAGTCGTTGCTCGATCATCAGCTGAGAAAGAATACCGGGCAATGACATCTGTTGTATCGGAACTGACGTGGCTTGAGAGTCTTCTCACTGATCTGGGTGTAAAACTACCGTCACTGGCTCTTCTCCTTTGTGACAGCCAAGCTGCTATACATATTGCCAAGAACCCAGTCTTCCACGAAAGAACGAAGCACATTGAAGTCGATTGTCACTTCATTGCGGAAAAAGTTCAAATGAAGAAGCTCGATCTAAAGCATGTCCCAGGGTCTGAACAAGTTGCGGATGTCCTCACAAAGGCTCTTTCCAAAGCACTCTTCTATCAATGCTTGTCCAAGCTTGGCGCATACGATTTGTACGCTCAAGCTTGCGGGAGAATGTTAGAATAGCCCATGTATTGGGCCCATCTTTTGGACCCATTTATGTTCTCTCCTCTTTAGTCCCACATCTTGTATTGGATTTATTCCCTCTCTCTTCCTCCTATATATTTGTGTTCTCTCCTTGTATTTACATACACAAACAATACATACAAGTTTTGAGCTATCTCAACACCCGTCAAACAACCCTGTCTGACCGCCAGTTCGCCTCCCTGAAGTCATGTCACGATGAGGCGATTAAAATCCATCGTTAGGGGGCCGGGGGCGCGCATTCAACGGACACCCAAGACCACCTTGAAACCCTGGAGAGTGATCACTAAGAGGCAAGGTTGTAAATATTGGATGTCGGCGACGTATCGGATTGAGTTTTTTAATGTCAGATATCGAAAGTTGGAAACATGTCAGATATCGAAAGTTGGAAACATGTCAGAAATATTTTAAAATATCGGATTTCATCTCCTAAATAAAAAAATATTTTTATATGTACTAAGTGTACTTATAGGCTCTAAAAAAATTAGAATAACAAACTTATGCAGAATGAGCCATGTATATCACAAAATAATCTTAATAAGTATCCAAAATAAAATATTAGCAATACACTACGACTACAAGTAACAAGTACAAAAAATACATATTGTAAAATATATTTAATAATATACAATAATTTTGTTCAGATAACACTAAGTTTTACAACAAATAAAAATTTTAAAAACTAAATTTATTGTATTGATTATAAGTGTTTTCATGTTTAACAAATTTAAGTTAAAAATATAAAAAAAATAACAAATGCGTTAAAAGTTGTAATATTATTTGTAACACGGAATAAGAATGACGTAATGAGTAATAATTAAAAAAATGATTATAAGAATAACTCATATTAAGGAGAACGAAATATTAAGTCATTTTGGCATATATAATATAATACATATAGGAGAAATATAAACTGCTAACATAATATTAAAAAAAATCTGACGATATATTCAAATGTCTTGTCGGGAAATATATTTAAAAAATTGGATATGTCGGCATATATTTTACAAAATGACATAATCTATTTTTTTTGAGAAAAAAAATATTGTTTTGCTCTAAAAATGACATGTCGACAGACATGTCGGACATATCGGAAGTCATTTAAAATAATGCTAAGAGGTCTGCCTTGAGTGGTACCCTTCCACCACGATCGACACACCCAGGAAGATACCGGGACACTCTATAGTACTCATGTTGGACACAACGACACTCAAGCGGGAGTGGCTCATCACTGTTAGGTTCAGCAGGGTGGCGGTCTCCTCAATAATGAAGTTGTGTGTACTCCATGTGTCCAGGAGGGCGACCAAGAGATGGTCAACAACAAGAATCG
Source organism: Platanthera zijinensis (assembly GCA_039513925.1). Classification (NCBI taxonomy): domain Eukaryota; kingdom Viridiplantae; phylum Streptophyta; class Magnoliopsida; order Asparagales; family Orchidaceae; genus Platanthera; species Platanthera zijinensis. The sequence goes on along the minus strand of CM077082.1, from coordinate 917,774 downwards.
GGATCTATAGAGACTCCCGAGAGTGGGGCCCGTCAATGGAATGGATGGAAATCCCGGGGTCCTGAAGGTCATCCTCATCCTTGGATGGGTCGCCCACCTCCAAAAAGAATAGGTGCTTGCAAATGTGATCGTGTGAGTAGGTCTCATCACAGTTGTAACATGTAACAAATGCACATAGCATGGCGGTACGCCATTTCTTGGGATGAGAGGCGACGAATGGGCGGTTGGAGGTACTCTCCTTCCACTTAAGAGGTGGGGTGACCACATACTGTAACGGTCGGCCAAAGCTACGAGAGGCCCTGCCCGCCACGTCGGCCGATGTACGGCCGATCCATCAGTAGACGTTTCTCACAGAGGCGGGCGATACAGATACTCATAGCATTGGTAAGGTCGACAAGTGTGTGAACTCCATGTCGAGCAGAAGCTCGTGGAGGCCAGCCGTAAATATGGGCAATTGATGTGTCGGGGGAACGGAAGGAACACGGGCGAGGAGAACCTGAAACCGCTCCAAATAATCATCGAGAGATCCCATCTATTCGAGGGACACGTGGTCTCCAATGGGATCGCGACACAAAGGGGGTCCAGAGCGAAGGTTGCGGGGAACGTCCATCTTGAGTTTTTGACATAGCAGGGAACGTCGCAACATTCAGAGCGGTGTGGAGGACAGGTCAGCTGGTGAGGGATCGGTGCCTCTACATGAGAGAAGTACGAGTGAACTAGCGGTAGCTGCGGAAAGGAACAATCGCGGTCAATGCGGGTCATGAGGGCTTCAAGGGAATTCGAATGCTTCGTCATCAGTTTGTCGAACATCTCCATCCTCTAGTAAGCGGAGACGTGGTAGTCCTCCATGGAAGTAGATGGCGGCACAAAGGAACACGGTGGGAAGGACGATGAAATGGCACCTAGGAGGAACCCTGGCGAAGCCTGGAGGAGCGGCGGAAAGTAGGTTGCGAGAATGTCGGGCGATTGGTGCAAGGAGTGCACGGACATAGCGGCGACGATCGACACTAGGAAGGCACGTGTGGGTGCTGGATTATTCGACTAGGTTGGCGCGCAAAGCAGAGGTGGCAAAGAAGACGCAGCAGCGGTGCATGGCTCTGATACCAAGTTGATAGGAGACCCGGATTGAGACGTCGTTCGTGGTTGAGGGAGGTGGAAGTCGCGAAGGAGGTTGGGGTTCCCCTTTTTAGATCCGCGGGGAACCTCCGCTCGATGCACGAGGGGGGGGGGGGGGGGGGGGGGGGTAAGCCGGTGAACGGAAGGTAGGTGGCGTGCGGCTTGCGTGTTTCGGCTAAGGCACGAGAAAGGGAACGAGCGAGAGATCAGAGGGAGATAATTAGAGAGAGAAAGAAAACCGGATTAACGCTTGTTTTCTTCATTTCGTCTCTCATTCCTACCTAAGTAGAAAGGATAACAAAAATACAATCCATACTACGTCCAAAATATTAAAATGTGCGTATATGAAAATAAAAGCAACAAAAGCGGACTATCGAAATAAAACGGAATACAGAAATAAATGATGGCTGATATAGAATGTGTCCTCCTCTAATCCGCATGTGTCGTCCTGCGGCGACGATGGTAGGTGACTCCCCATCGCGGGTCCGTAACAAGCATCAACATGCAAGAACTGGGCAATATAATATAAATAGCTTAAGTGTAGCCTAAGAAAAACTTGAAGATTGCATGAAACATATTAAGGTTACTGAGATAAATTCAATGGGAAAAATGCCTAGATTACCTTGGATTTTCCAGCTCTTGCAGTAGCCACAAGTGAAGGAACCAAAAGCCGATCACCAGGCCCGAAAATGCTACTAGGCCGTATACACGAAGTCAAAAGACCATTTTTACCATTTGCCTTCAATACTAGTTTTTCTGCTTCTGCCTTAGTCTCTGAATAAGAATCATTAAACTGGAAAAAGGCAATGACTTTGAGATAAAACAGAATATCTATCTAGCCTGTTTAGGCTCTGTTTGGAGCAGCTGTAGCGTTTGAGTGGTGGCAATGTAAAATTGCGGTAATAAACACAATGGTAGCGGTTTACTTATGTTTGGAAATTTCGTAATAGTTTTTTGGTCTGAATTTCACTTTCTGAGAGAGTTCATGACAGCTAACACTTCACCATGTAACTGTGGTGGCATTTTAGCTTAAAATGTCGGTTTGAAAAAAATAATATTTGTGATTGCACCCACCCAAATGCTACCTGCATTATTGATAATCGTGTTCACAACGATTACCACTCTCCCAAACTGCACATTAATGTTAGCACATTAGGCAAATGTTATGGAAACCTTATGTGGATATGGCATCGACTCCTCCCCATTGTAAATTCCATGAACACCATCAAAGACAACACTCGGAGAACTGGTATAGATTAATCGTTTGACATTGCATTCAATGCAAGCATCAATAACATTTTTCGTCCCTGCAGATGCACAAATTAGATATTTGTTCAAAGGAATCATGACCATAGAGCATGAAAGTGCCACGGTGATTGTGAAAGTTTTGCATATGCCCTTCCAAATCGAAGGGTCATCAAAATTCCAAAAAAAAAACTAAAATGACCTTTCATTAAACGAAAAATGAACTGGAAAATGATTATTAGACGAAACACCAAGGCACATTACATTATTACCTTCGACATTAACTGAAAAATGAAGCTGGAAGTTGTTGACAGAAGAGTCTGGGGCAGCCATATGAAAAACAACTTCTGCCCCATGAAATGCTGCAACAAAAACTTTTTAATAAACAGGGAGTTTCAAAATAAGAGTTTTGTAATATTAACTTAAAATGGGAACTGCTTGCCATGAATGATCTAACTGCTTGCAATGAATAATCCAGATTTATGATATCACTAGAAGTAGTGCACGGGATCTCCGGCACATGGTGTGGCACCATCTTAGGCCACATTCTAAATTTTTATTGAAATCTTTTGATTCGCAGCCAACTATGAAAATGATTGAAATTAATTAGTAATTTTAGGCCGATCTAAAGACCAAGTAATTTTGAACCATCAAAATTAAAAATAAATACAAAATTATTACTTTGACTTTAAAGCATCTTGGCATTCACTTTTTAAAGCAAAATTAATTATAAACTATCTGTTAGCATGAATTAGTTTATATTTTGTTATTACTTGTATCTCTTTTTTATGTATTTCTCCTTGTTACCCCTCACTCATATACATTAGAGTGGCACTCATTGTAAATAATTATGCAAGCAATTCAACGTTTCAACACTATCAAATCAAAAGTTTGTATAAAATGATGATTCCTTTGATTTTAAATCAATATATCACTCACTCTTTCTTTCATTTTATTTATTTATTTATTCTTTAAATGTGTAAAACCAATAAAAAGAATGGGTAGCCTAAATATTACTAGGCCAAAGAGTTGACTTTCCCTAAAGGCATATTCCGAGGTCAAGAATTGGTATTCTAAAATTGACATTGGGAGTTAATAAATAAAATCTATTGTTTGGCTGGACGGAATTCAGTTGGAATTGGCCTTGGGTCCAATTCCAACTGAATTCAAATAAAATTAAAACCAATAACCTCCAATTCTTTGATCATTATGTGGATATTCAGATTGTTGCTTGATTCACTGTCCCCACCAACGTAATTCGCCGTCCCTCCTCTTCATCTCCTGCTCCTCTCTCTTCTTCTTCTACCTCCTTCTCCCTCTTCTTCTTCTACCACCTCCTGTTCTTCCTCCTCTTCTTCTAACTTTCAGTCAAGCACTAATTTGTTCTGTTTTATTCCTTGTTTCCTTTTTTTCTTTTTGTATTATGTAATTCTTCTTCCTCATCCCACCTCTTCATCCGTTTTTTTCTCTTTTTTTGTAGTTCTTCTTCCTCTTTTTTTACTACTCTTCTTAGTTCTTACAAGTTTCCTCTTTTTTGTAAATCTTCTTCTTCCTCCTCTTCATCCAAGTTTCTTCTCTCTTTTTTTGTAAATCTTCTGCTGCTGTGATAGGGTTCTAAGAGAAGAGAGAACTAGAGAGGAAGCAAGTCCCTTGCAGCCGGAAGAGCTCCCGCCAAAAATTGCTCACAAAGGTGGAATCCCGGTCGGAAATGATAGCGCGTGGAACGCCGTGAAGGCGGACAATTTCTCGAGCAAAGAGAACGGCGACTGACTCGCCCGTGTACGAATGGCTCAAGGCCAAAAAGTGCCCATACTTGGAGGGTTTATCAACCACGACCAAGATAACGGACTTGCCCTGAGACTTAGGCAGCCCATCAATGAAATCCATAGACACTGTGTCCCAAATGTTATGTGGAATCTCTAGAGGGGTGAGCAGACCGGCAGGCGTGGTCGTCTCATACTTCTGTCGCTGGCACATCTCGCACTGTTGCACAAACTGTTGTATGTCACGTCGTAATCCTTTCCAAAAAACATTTGTCTACGCCAGTTGGAGAGTGCGAAGCACTCCCGCATGGCCGCCCAATGGGGATGAGTGAATCCCATGCATCATGGCTGTCTTCCAAGCCAAATTGGGAGGTATAACCACCCTGCCGTGATAATAAAGTCTTCCATTCTGAAGGTGATAGCCCGGTGCAGCGGCCTCCCCTTGTCGAAGGGCTTCCACTAAGGTGTGTAGTGCGGGATCCCACAAGACCTCCTCCTGTATATCATCCAAGGAGTCAACTAGGGGGCCGGAGATTTGAGCGAAGGTGCTCTCCGGTAAGCGAGATAAGGCGTCAGCCACCACGTTCTCCTTGCCCTGTCTGTAGAGAATCTCATAATCATAGCCCAACAGTTTTGTTACCCACTTCTGTTGGAGAGGCGAGGAGACCCGTTCTAAAAAATGCTTCAAGCTTTGATGGTCACTGCGGATTGTGAAGTGTCGTCCCAACAAATAAGGCCGCCACACGGACATCGCCTGGATGATTGCCAGCATCTCCTTCTCGTAGGTGGATAGGCCCAAAGTACGAGGAGCCAACGCCTTGCTATAGAAGGCCAATGGCCGACCCTCCTGCATCAATACCGCGCCAATGCCCACGCCCGACGCATCGGTTTCTAGCACAAACTCCTTGTTGAAATCGGGGAGAGCAAGGACGCGTGTGGACGTCATGCCCCTCTTGAGGGCTTGGTATACCGCCTCTACACCCTCCTGCCACAGGAAAGCGTCCTTCTGTAATAACTAAGTCAAGGGTCGGGCAATCTTGCCGTAATCCTTCACAAATCGCCTGTAATAACCTGTAAGTCCCAGGAAGCCCCGTAACGCCCGAACTGTAATGGGGGCGAGGCCAGGTCAGCATGCTCTCGATCTTCTTTGGATTTGCTATGACGCCGAGAGCGGAGACTAAATACCCCGAGTACTCGACCTCTTCTTGCCCGAACGAACACTTGGCTTGTTTGGCGTAGACTTGTTGCTGGCGGAGGATGGTGAAAACATGCTCGACATGGGCCAGGTACTCCTCCCAACTAGCACTGTAGATGAGGATGTCGTCAAAAAAGATCAATACTGAGCGACGGAGGAGAGGGCGGAAGATTTCGTTCATCACTGCCTGGAACGTGGATGGGGCGTTGGTGAGGCCAAAAGGCATCACGAGGAACTCATAGTGTCCATCGTGCGTGCGGAAAGTTGTCTTGTGTATGTCATCCTCGTGCATCTTAATCTAGTGGTAGCCCAACCGAAGGTCGAGCTTGGTGAAAAGACGTGTGTCGTGCAATTCGTCTAACAACTCTTCGATCAAAGGAATGGGGAACTTATCCTTGATGGTCGAACTGTTCAAGCCGCGTTATTCAACACAAAAGCGTCATGACCCATCCTTCTTCTTGACTAGGATGATGGGAGAAGAGAAGGAGCTAGTGTTGGGACGAATAATGCCGGCGGCGAGCATTTCTCGGACACTTTGTTCAATCTCGGTCTTCTGGATGTACGGCTAATGATACGGCAGGATGTTGGTAGGCTCGGTCCCAGCCTTGAGCGGGATCTGATGGTCTCGGAACCGCGGAGGTGGAAGTGTACAAGGTGCCTGAAATATGTCTGTATACTGAGCCAGCATTGCATGCATCTGAACCAGTACCACTGGAGGAGCCGTAGGGGTCGGAGTAATCTCCATGATAACGATCATCGTACTGCCCTGCTCCCCCAGGTGCTCCAGACTTCGAAGAGAGATCTCCTTGACTGGAGAGGATTTAAGGCCTCCCAAACAGTACTTGCTTCCCGTGTTGTAGGAACTTCATCGTCATCTGATCCCAGTCAAAGGTCACCCGCCTTAACTGTCGCAGCCACTGCACCCCAAGCACCATGTCAGAGCCTCTGATAGGCTCTGAGTAGCCCTGTATCCGGAGCTCCGCCACTTTCATAACTCCCTCGCATTGAAGTTTACTCTCATCCGCCACCATAACCTGGAAGGCGGCTCCCCGATCAATCATATGTCCCACACGCTGCGCTACATCAGGATGAAGTTGGTGGATAGCGGGCTATCCACCAAAATTTTCACTCGTTCCTGGCGAACCTTCCCTGGCATCTGCATGGTGAGCGAAGCGTTGCATCCCTCCATCGCCTATATGGACATGCCAAACTCAGTCAAATCTAAGTCCTCGAAGCCCGGGTTGGGAGTGAGCTCTTCCTCCACATCCTCATGTAACATGTAAACCTGTATCTTTTGACATTTATGACTCGGAGTGTACTTGTCGTCGCAGTTGAAACATAACCCCTTCTCATTCCGTGCTTGAAGCTCGCCCCATGATAGTCGTGCCATCGTTTGTTTGTTGTCCATCGATGGCTCTCTCCTGGCGACTGCTGGGGCGGTTGCAGTTCTCCCCGTAGAGCGGGATCGTTGCCTATTGATGCGTTCCTCCTGGATGCGGGCCAGGCTAATAACATGATTCAAACTACGTGGCATATATGAATGAACCTCGTCACGTAGATATTCCTTGAGTCCTGACACAAAGCAGTTGAGCAACGTCCTTTCTACCCAGTGTACTCGGTTTGACGATTTTTCAAACTCCGTGCGATACTCCATCACCGTCCCCATCTGTCGCAATTTCTGAAGGAGAGCCTCGAAGTCCTCGTACTCCAATGGCCCAAATATGGTCGTAAACCCCTCCACAAAATCAGTCCAATCCACATAATCCTTGCCTCGCAAAAACCACTGTGTCCACTGAAAGGCATCATCCTCCAAGTGGAAAGAGGCTAATTGCACCCACTGGCCCTCCGGAATCTCCTGATAACTGAAAAAAAGTTCAGTCTTCTACACCCACTCCAAGACTTCCCCGTCGTTGAACTTGGGGAAATTCATGTGTGTCAACTTCGGGGGCGTGTGAGGTCGCGGAGTTGCCTGATCGTGCCACCCCGACTCTTGCCTATACCATGCTAGCCTCCTTTGCTCTGTGGGATCGATTTGTACGCCCCGGTACCCTTGGTGATGCATCGGGCCCATCGGAAGAGGCTGGCCGCCCCAAGGAGCAGCGACTCCGAAGCCACCTGGCGGTCCATTGCCTCTCGGGTGGGGAAGGAGACCCAAGGAACTCTGAGGACTCGACTGTTCCCCCGTTGTTCTCTGCCAAAGCGCCTCCAAGTTGTGCGCTCGGTTCCCGCGTCGCCCATCCGATACGGGATCATCCCCGTACCCGGAGAGGGGCTGAGCCCCCACCCCCACCCCACCCTGCTGCTATGAAGGCTCCTGTCCCGGCACGCATGTCGTCTGCCGATCCGGGCACGTCGCCCCCTTGCGGTGCGAGCAGCTGCAACCCCACCGAATCCAGGGTCGGGTTTTGCGATCAGCCGGCATCCCCGCTCCCCATCGCCGCTTTCCCCTTCAGATTTTGCGCCAACAACGTTTTAATTTCCTCCATACGAGCGTCGATCCGTTCCTCCAATCGTTGCATGGAAGCCCTCATCTTTTCATCGATGGCGGCTAACGAATCCGTCAAACCAACATAATTTTCCTCTAGGGTTTCCAATTGGGTGATTTCCTCTTGTGAGTGAGTGGTCACCATAGCCGTAGGAACGATGCTCTGATACCAATTGATAGGGTTTTAAGAGAAGAGAGAACTAGAGAGGAAGGTAGAGAGAATTAGGGTTAGGTAGAGGAAGAGGAGAATACCTTGAATACTTCTTGCATGCCTCCAACAATAGATCCCCCCGGGTATAAGCCCAAAAGGGGCGGCCGGCCCCTCCCAAATGGGGCTGAACCGGTTGGTTCAGCCCCGGCCGGCCGGTCCTAGTGAGTGGGGGCAGAACCAGTTAGTTCAGCCCCGTTGACGCTTGTCGTCTCCTTTCGCCTACGAGTGTACTGGCGTCCCGAGAAGCGTGTCGAGTTCAGGGGCGTAACATGTTGCTGCTTCATCTTCTTTTCTCTTCTTTTTGTGTAAATTGAATTGATTAATTTCTTCTTATTCCTCCTCTTTTTCTTATATTTCTGATTTTTTCTCGTCCTCCCAATTCCAACCTCATCTTCTTTCTCCTCCATCTTCTTCTTTTTATGAAATTTTTGCATTACCCTAATTATGAGTATTGCACAAATTAATAATTGTGTTTTTTTGCATTGTCCTATGTATGTATTCATTATCATCAATGTAGTCGCATGAATGTATTTTTTCCTAATGTTCAATGTTGTAGACTTGTAGTATATGATGTATTTTGTACTTTATGGTTGATTGGGAATATGATCTTTCATGTGAGGTCTTACTAGGGTGGATCAAGTAGAATTGCAAAAGAAAAAAGGGATGCAACTATTAATCCAGTTACCGCAACGACTCTTGATGTAATTGCGGTGGTTATAGAGTCTATTCCTAAATACTCCATAGATGTTATAGACAATGACGTATTAAGACTAATATTATTAAAACGTTTATTTGATGGACATGACGTAAACTGCTTCAATCAACTATTTATGGGTAAAAGACCTTTCAATAAGTTCTGCGGTATTTTATGTTTGAAAGATTTAGTCGTATTTTATGTTTGAAAGATTTAGTCTTTTATAGTAAGTTTATATCTATTAAAGAATATGTCGCATTATATATATACATATATATATATATATATATATTAGCACAAAACAAAAAATCGTGATATTGGTAGTATTTCATCTATGATTGATTGATACTATTAGCAGACAATTCAATATTATATTGCGAGCAATCCTAAGACTAGCAAAAGATTATATCAAGTTATCTGCATTTAGACAAGAACACAGATCGAGATGGTTTGAGAATCGTGTTGGTGCATTGGATATAACACATGTTGAAGTGGTTGTTCATGTGGAGGATCAAGGCAGATATCGTAATCGTAAGCAGGTAATCACAACCAATGTACTTGGTGTATATGACAGTACCAGGAAGTACTTATATATATTTCCAGTATAGGAAGGTTCTTCGTCGGATTCAAGAGTGTTATGTGATGCATTAGAGAGATATTTTGGTCATAAATATGTTTAATGAATATCATAATCGACATTGATATTTTATGTTAAACTATTTTAAGTTTAATGCATGTTTTATGTTAAACTATACCTATAATTTACTTTCATTTATACATTTAATACCTTCGTACATTTAATACCTTCATTATATATTTGGCATATGAGTATATGAAAATTTAAAAATACAGTGCATAGCATGGATAAGAGCACATCTAAGTTTGGAGGTGGAACTGAGCGGTCTTATATGCATTAAAAGGGGAGCCCAGTGCACAAAGCATCCCCGCGCAGTGAGGGTCCAAGGAAGGGTCCTACCACAAGGGTGAAATGTAGCTAAATCACTCTTTCAATTGCTTTATTAGAGCAACGTAACTTAAGACAAAAAACGCCAAATGGTTGGAAAGGTGTGGCTTTCACATCTACAATAATTTTCTTGAATGAGATTTGCAATGTTGATATTAGCAAGGAGAAGGCGATGGCTCACGGGTGGTTTTGAGACTGGGAATGAAACATGGTAAAGGTTGGAAATGAAAAAGTATTGGAAAATTATGTGAAGGTATACTATTTTAATGTTCATTTATTTTGACATTACATTATGATAATAATTGTAAAAATAATAAATCATATGAGCTCCTGGTGTTAAGTACTATAGAGATAAAGTGATTGTGAATTTGTCTAATATGTTTGTGTTATATAGTAATGATAAAGCTACTAGTAGTCATGCGGCGAAAGCTACAGAGACAGTAAAAAAGATAGATATAGAGTCGGTTGCGGAATATAGCAGCAGTACGCGTGAACATCCTAGATTAGATGACGAAGACAGTAAGTGATCGAGGAAGAAGAGTTATTGGGGCGTGGATGATGTGGCGGCAACCATTGACAATTTGGTAACATCCTTGCATCAAGTAGTCGGTACCAATACCAATAGCTTGTTCTTACATTCATTGAGTAATGTTGTCACACTTGCTAGGATACCCGATTCGAACAAAAATGAATTATTGACAGTCATGGATATGCTTAGTTATGATAGAATTAAGCATGTCATATTCATAACTTTGACAGATCGCGCGAAGAGTGCATGGTTGCAGATGCAGTTTGAGAATTAATTTTTTACTTATATTTAAGTACTTTCTAATGTTTGAGAATTATTTCATTATTTGTATTTGTTGTTTATGGGCGCTTACTATGTATCTGAATTTGTTTATGTTTTGTGAACAATTTATATCAGTTTTTACTTAAATTTTGATTATATTGACCTAAAATCATTAAAATATTCTAATTCATGTGATATAATTCCATCTTGCAACAAAAAAACATTATTGATCAATTACAATTCTGCTCACTGAATTTCATCTTATAATCGAACAGCAAAATTGAAATTTAGCACAATGCAATTCTTGTATATACTAGTATTAGACTAAAAATCAATTCCTTGCATCAGAATGAACCCTAAGGGTGAACGGCAAAATTGAGGTCGTGAAATTTGAATTGGAGGTCCATGTTCATCGGAATAGAACCCTAAGAGTGAAAGACGGAATTGAAGTCGTGGAATTAGAATTAGAAGTCCATATTCATTGATATTGAACCCTAAAAGTGAGTGACGAAATTGACCTCGTAAAATTACAAATGGGGTACATATTCATTGGAATTAGATCCCAATTCTAATTCCAAAGCCTGAATTCCGCTCAGCCAAACAGACCCTGGATAGTTTAGATATTTGCAATCAAAATCATATCAATTGATTTGAAAATATCCCATTAAATATAATCAAACATATCTTATCCCAGTTTACAACATAATTGATTCCACTTTCAATCATAATAATAGAAATATGCATCATTGATATAACTAAAAAGTGTTCAAGTTAGAACCAAATAGAAACATTAAGGCTTAGTTTGGTTCGGCGGGAGGAGACAGGCGAGCGCAGACGCCGCCGTTGTTTGGAGATGGAGGGGGAGTAGGGATTCGAAACTGAGAGTTTCTCTCTGTTCCTTGGGGCGCGGCGGGAGCAGACGTTGCGCGTTTGTTTTCCTGCTGTCTGGCAGCCTCTGCTCCCGCACCGGCGTGAAAACACCGCCTGAAACGAACCCTAAATAGCAGTCCAACACTTCGAAAAAACAAACAAAAAGGGATCCTATAAACAAGAATCTGTGATGGTGAGATCGTAGCACCTTTAAAAACTTGGCGCTTCAAGCGCAGATCAACGGAAGCGTAGGAAACTCTGCCAGACCTGAGGGCGTCTCCGAGGAGCCCCGTCTCCTCGTGAAATTCAAGGTTGATGGAGGGGCTCAGATCAGCGATCCGCACGTGCCATTCTGGCGAGCGGAGAAGCATATCCACGAGATGTCGGGCGGCGAAGCCTCTTCCGCCGGTGACTACACACCACCGCTCCCGTTCGTCGCCAATCGCCGCCATAGTCACCAGTCGTAGATGAGAGCGTTAGGCTTTGTTTAGCTCAGCTGCAACGATTGAAGAAGCAATGGTGGAATAATTAGCTGTTTTGCAGAACGGTGGCAGAATCTGTGAAACTGTTTGGAAAAATAACGTTTGCAGTGCACATTTGAAAAACAGTGCACATTTGAAAAATAACAACAACAACATATACACATAAATTATACATACACTCAAGCTCTAAAATCCGAATAAAAACAACAGTTTTTCTTCATCAAAATCAGGAAATTAGAATCATAAACACAAATAGATGCAACCTCCCCTTTCAACATAATCAAATAACATGCCAAAATAAAATAGCATCCGGCCTTAAATCTAAGAAATCAATGGAAATGAAATATGAGAAAGTGAACAGCAGCAATGTTTGCATCAGAGGAAACAAGCTTTTGGAGAATATGCATCAAAAATCTGCATTTAACTTGGCTTTTGGCAAAATGGATCCCGTAAGTTTAAAATTGACAAAATACACCCCCAAAAGTGATTTTTCTTGACAATGTGCACCATAGAGTCCACATTTTGGCCATTTCATTTTTTGACAAATGAGGGTGCACATTGCCAATAAAAACCACTTTGGGAGTACATTTGCCAATTTTAAACTTTCAGGGTGCATTTTGCCAAAAGCTGATATTTCCACGGTGCACTTTGCCAATTACCCATAAATCTGCAAAACAACAAATCAATAAATCTGCAACCATGTCTCAGCACAAAAAGAGGGAGATGAGTAGAAGAAGATGAAGGAGATGAGAGATTTCGAAACCCTAAACCTTCTTTCCAGTCGGCACACGCAAGAGGAACGAAAATGAAATGGAGAAGGAAATCCCGATCTGGAGCGATGGAGGCGTGATGCAGAAGGAGCGATCGGGAGCGACGGCGGCGTGAAAATACTGCCGGGAATACTTCCGGCTCTCGCGCGCGCGGGACGGCGAAGAGCGGTGAACAACGCGAGAACGGCAAAAGTGAGCTGCAGATATTCGGGACGGAATAAACAAGGGTAGTGTTAAAAGCACACCATGTTTGGCTATTGAAAGCCAAATGTTAAATACACACCAGATATTATATTTACACACCATATGGTTATTAACACACCAAAATAAAAAAATTAAAATGAGCGCCAAAAATTAACTATTAAATGGTTCCAAAATGTAATTGCTATATACCCAAAATGAGGTACACACCAATCATGTTTCCAAAATGTAATTGCAATATGTTCCAAAATTATAATATATGTTAGACAAAGAGAACCAAATAGAAGATTTATCGCAATTGTCTATGTCAATCATTTTCGTTTGAGGCCGATAAATATATCCAAATGATTCTGCAGTCTATGTTTTGCACCTTCCTCAGCAAGAATGATTCTGCACTCTCCAAGCTTGCAACTATAAGTAGAGGAAAAAAAACAATTCTTAATTTATACAAACATCATATTCACCTGCAAATACATCAAGAAATTCCTTTTAAAAATCGCAAAACTATATAGTACATCACTCAATGCATGTACAATATATATAGAGTGAAAACTATATAGTTTATGCTATCTTGTTTTCTTACTTTTTTACTTATCATTAGTATCCCTCTGAAGCAATACTTCTTTTCAAATCAATTATTTGTTAGATTTCCTGAGCTGCGCGATGCATTGGAAAAACTTCAACTCAATGATGCAGCACTACAGGTGAGTTCCTTAAAAGTAAAATTAACATTTGCAAGTGAAAATGGACTAATTCTGTTCTGAGAGATTTCTAAATTTCTGTTTAAGTGAAAATGGACTAACTCTTGATGCTTTCATTTCGAGTTCTCTCCTCCATCAACATGATAAGGCTACAGAGCAATGTGGCGACCTAACTCTGAAAAAAAAAGTTATGAATTGAACGCTTTCTTACGGTGGAATAGCATTTTCCTCCAACAAGAACAAGCACATACAAAACCCGCTTGACTTGTTAGCCAAGCACTAGCTCTGAGTATGCAATATCTGATCCTCCTCGATCAGATTGGTGTCTGCCAAGGCTTCATGAGATGTCTAAGTTTGATGTTTTACCCCCGGGTAGTCCATCGACACGCCCTTGTCCCAAGTGTGGTAAAGGTCGAAATGTCTCCATGGCACGCGGAGCTTTATGAAGGTATGCCGTTCCTTTTGAGAAAAGAACTCAATAAACACCACTCTCAAGGTTGTGTGTGTGACCTCCTACATGACTTCATTATATCTCTTGATTGAGCAAAAGGCCCAAATCTTCTTAGAAATGAAACGGTTTATTTGAAAAACCAGTAGAAAAGTAACATGTGCCCGTCAAACAGCTATTTCACTTCAACAGATATCTATATCTTTCTACTTGAGATTAGTCAACTACTGATAGAGACGGGATGCTTAAGTGATGATACACTGCTTTACTATGCTTTAATTTTCAGTGGATCTATTTCAGACAACAGCCCAAATATCAATAGCCTTGATGAACAACCGTGGTTAAACAAGGAGGAGATAGGAAATATCAAGCATAGAGATGAGATGTTGGAGATAGTATGATAACTCAAGAAGGAAGGTAGGAAATACCTGATTTACAGAATGTTGCTCTGCTGCTACACCAAGCAGGGAGGTAGGACTGTCGACGGAAAGGGGCACGCTGATCACACTCGCCGATGCTGTGATAAGCAGGAAGGAGGAAGAAATGAAGTTAAAACAGCATAATGTGACTAGATGGGGGGTCGGGGTGGGGGAAGACGGACCGACCTTCCTCCTCCGTGCGATCGGGAGGTAGCGGCAAGCCCTAAACCACCGAAGTAGTGAAACGACCTTCCTCCTTCGTGCGATCGGGAGGTAGCGGCAAGCCCTAAACCACCGAAGTAGTGAAACGCCGACGTCGGAAGCCTCGCCTGGAGCGGTAGATCGCAATGCGACGCCGGCGAGCACTTGGGAGCGGGTGAGAAGAAGGCCAAACAGCGGGATGTGGAGCGCCGTCGGGTGGAGTGCGTTTAAAGCTTTAAGGGTTTGGTCTGTTAGGGTTTTTAGAGGTATTTGGGGAGTTTTATGGTGTGCCAATAGCGATTATTGGAGTGCTTTTAACATTACCCATAATGAAATTTCGCTCCAATCTTCTGTGTCCTCTCACAGGATCTCCATTCGACGATGTAAGGGTAAAAGAGACATTCGGTATAAAGGGCAAATGAGAAATAAAATGAAACAAATGAAATCTCTCTCTTCTCTCTTTTTAATATTAATTAATAGAAGTGAGAGGCACATGGTTCGGCCCGTATTCCCAGTGATATTTGGCGGGTGGCGATATTCGGACTGCAGCATTCGACGGGCGGTTATATTTGGTGGACAGCCACATTCGACGGGCAATAACATTTGGTGGACGATCGTAGCATGAAAACCTTGTGTCTTTCTATGGTCCAGGTGAGATTGACGAAAGTCCTTCTGCACTTCCACCGGACGAACCTCGAGTGCTCATGAGGCTCGAACGGACAAAGGTCTTTCGTCACCATCCAATCGGACGGACCCATGAGTCTTCCTGAGACTCGAACGGACAAATTAAGGGCATTTGCCACCTCAAACCGACAGACTCTGAGTTGTTCTGAGACCAAAAGGGACAAAGGTCATTTGTCACCTCCAACTAGGGGTAAGTATGAAAAACCGCAAACCGCAAAAACCGCCCGCACCGCAAAAACCGCATCGATTTTTAAACCGCACCGCGTAGATTAGGTGTGGCGCGGTTTTGAACTTTTACAAACCGAGCGCGGTTCGGTGCGGTGCGATTTTTGGATTTTGAAAACCGTAAAAATCGCACCGCACCAAATATTGTGTGTATTTAATTGTTTTTAATTATGTGATGTCACATTTAAGTATATTAAGTAAGAGTTGATATATTTATACGATATATTACCGTCAGAGTTAATATAATTAGGTGAGATATTTTGCTGAATCATCTCTTCCGCACACACTATAGTGGAATAAAAGCTTAAAACTATAAGGAAAACATGACGTACGTATTAGTGGGAATATGTCAAGATATGGCACAATGACGACAAATGATCGACCCATATAGTCAACCACACTATAGTGGGATAAAAGTTTGAGTGTTGTTGTATCTCTACCACACACAGAAAACTTGGATATCAATTAAAACAGTCTCTTAGTTTTAATACATATGGCTGACCCGGCCGCACACACTATATAGTTCATAAGTTGGTATGACATCTCCAAAAATAAAGACAAATAACTGCATTAAAATTTATGAAAATGAAATCACCTGTTGTAAGAAAATGATGTAACTTAATACAATAAAAAGAGAAAAACAACAAAACATAAAAGAACTCATAAATTATCAAGCAACATTCATAGTTCTGATGCTTGTAGTTTATGTAAAATTCATGTTAAAACCCGCACCGAAACCGCAACCGCACCGCAAAAAACCGCACCGAACCGAAACCGCGCAGCATAATTTCGATGCGGTGCGGTTTTGCTCGGGCAAAAACCGAGCCCTTACGGTGCGGTTGCGGTTTGGGCCAAAACCGCACCAAACCGCACCGTGCACACCCCTACCTCCAACGGGACGGACCATGAGTCCTCTTGAGGCCCAAACGGACAAAGGACATTCGCCACCTCTAACCGAACGGACCTTGAGTCCTCCTGATGTCTGGACTGACAAAAAGGTCTTTCGTCACCTTCAATCGGAGGGACCTTGAGTCCTTTTGAGGCCCTAACGGATAAAAAGGATCCTTTGCCATCTCCAACCAGAACGACCCTGAGTTCTCTTAAGGCCCAAACAGATACAGCCTTTCGCCACCTCCAACCGGACGTGTAATATCCGAATCTCGTGCAATTATATGAAACTACTAAACTTTGAAATAAAGATAAAATAAAAGAAAGACATTAACAAAATATTGTTGCAACAATTGTAATGTTTTAAGGAAAATTGTTTAATTAAGATTATATGAATCTCATTTTAATTTAAGGGCAAATAACAAAATCTAGCACATTGGTGTGCCAATAAAAAAAGTCTAATGAATTAATACAAAGAAGAAGATTTGGTGTGTTAATAGATGATCGTGGTGTGATAATAGTAAAACAGCTCGGTTAAGAGAAATGATGTAGTCAAATGGTTGAAATATGGTTGTTGGTCTGCTAATAGTAGACAATAGTGCGCGGATAGAAAAATATGTTGATGTAAGGGTAAAACTAAGGAGAGGTAGAGACAGAGAGGCAAGACACAGAACTGTCAGAACAGAGGAATCGGAGTAGAGAGAAGGAGAAAGTAAGAAGGAGGTGGAGGTGAGGAAGACAACGTAAATCTGGTTTTCCATTAGCATAAAAAAAAGTAATTACAACCTAAGCAAGTATTTAAAGGCCAATCCTTCATTTGACCGTTACAATGTATTTGTAAATTACAACAAAAGTTCTGTTATTGAAAGTGGCAGCCAGAAGTATCCACGTGTCATTCATCCCGTCCTGTAGCTTTTGAAAGGAGGCCTCTGATGTCTGCATGTGTCAAGCCCAGGAGCTGCTGATGAAAAGAGCCTTTCCTCCTGATGAAGCCACGCGTCTAGGTCCGTACAATTGCCTTCTGCTTTTTAAAAAGGCGATGTCCTCATCGCTTATCGTCATTCTGGTCGTCGTTGTTTTAGGGTTTTGCCGGAGAGAAATAGAGCAGCGGAGGCGAGGATCTGAAGGAATGAGGAGTTAGAAGCCTTGCTGGTTTGCTTTTGACCCAGTCAGGGAGCCGATGATGCTGCTCCGGTCGAATCTGGTGGAGGTAGAACTTGCGCTGGAGTCGGGAGTAAGTGATTTTTTTGTTGTTGTGTGGTAGCTGATCGTCATTGAGCTCTTTTTTTCTTGGTCGTCCAAGTCGGAGGTAGGACGTCGTCGAAGTTTGTCGTCTCCACAGGAAAGTTGTCAAGCTGTGCCAGTTTCCTTAGATCCGCCGGAAGAGAGGACATATCCTCCCACGAACTATCTTCCGGTGGTAGATCTTTCCACTGCACCAGTGCTTGAGCGACTGGCAAGTTGTTGCGTACGATCTGGCGTAGGCTGATCACTGCAAGGGGAATATGCAAGGGCATATTCCTGTAGCTCTGGTGTGGGAGGGGGGTAACATGGCTCTTCTCCTTTCCTTTGTATTTTCTTAGCATCGATACGTGAAATACTGGGTGTATTTTGCAGTCCTCCGGTAACGTTAGGCGATATGCCGTCTCGCCGACGACTTCCTCAATTTGGAAGGGGCCGTAGTATCGTAAAGATAGCTTCCTGCAGTGAGTCCTGTGTAGGGATAGTTGGCGATAGGGATGGAGTTTTAGTAGCACCCACTCATCCTTCTCAAATCTGATGTCCATTCTATGTTTGTCCGCCTGCATTTTCATCCGTTGTTGTGCCTGCTGTAGATTCTCCCTCAGCTGATGTATTAACTCGTCTCTAGTCTTGAGGGTGAGTTCCACCGCCTCATTGTTAGTAGCCCCTGCACAATAAGTCAATAGCCCCGGGGGCGGTCGACCAAACATGGCCTGGAATGGCGTCATGTTGGTCGAAGTGTTAAGGGTTGTATTGAAATGATATTCAGCAAAACTTAAGTATTGTGCTCATTTTTTTGGATGATCATGTGTGAACATGCGTAGATATTGTTGTAAGCATCTATTTGTTCGTTCGGATAACCCGTCCGTCTGCGGGTGGTAAGCCGAACTATAGAGTAGTGTTGTCCCCTGTAGTTTGAACAATTCTGTCCAAAAATGACTTAGGAAAGTGGAGCCACGATCTGTGAGTATAGAAGTTGGTAGACCGTGCAGCTTTCCCACTGTTTCCCAAAAGGCCCCTACTGCTGCTGGTACAGTAATAGGTGTACCCATGGGAGCAAAATGTGTGGCTCGAGTTAGTCTGTCTACAATAACTAGTATATTCGTATATCCATTGGATTTGGGTAAATTAGTGATGAAATCCATGGTTAAATCAGTCCATATTAGTGTGGGAATAGGTAATGGTTGGAGGAGTCCGTAAGGCAAATGATTTGTTGCTTTAGCCTTTTGGCATAACTCGCATTGGGTGATGTAGTCGGTAACGTCTTGTTTTATATTGAGCCAATGAAATTGTGTTTTTATGCGATGAAGAGTGGCATTTATTCCTGAATGTCCTCCATATTGACTATCATGGGAAATGGTGAGTATTCTTTTGATGATTGGTGAATTTTGTGGAATGAAAAGCCGTTGTTTATAGTATAAATTGCTCCCCTTGCTGACCCAATTGGGTCGGGCTGAGGGTGTTTTGGACAGCTCGTCCTGCAATTGTTGTGTGTAAGGGTCAGCCGCGTAATCCTGCTGTAACCCCTCCAACAATGGTGATGAGGGTGTTGAGACTGTCATTGCTAGTAATTGTGCTGTTGGTGTTGTGCTTATAGTTCGGGACAGGGTATCAGCGACAATGTTCGCTTTGCCTGGTCTGTATTTGATGGTATAATCGTAACCTATAAGTTTGGCTAGAAATATTTGTTGTTCTGGAGTATGTAAATCCTGGGTTAATAGATTATGTAAACTCTTATGGTCGGTTATTATCTGGAATGGGTGGCCTAGTAAATATTGTCTCCACTTTGCCACTGCTGCGGTAACGGCATACATTTCCCGCACGTAGGTGGATTTTCGCTGCATTAGTGGGGACAATTTCTTACTAAAATATGCTATTGGTTTTTGTTGTTGTAATAAAACGGCTCCTATCCCAATTTCTGAGGCATCTGTTTCAATCACAAATGGTTCTTGAAAGTTTGGTAAAGATAGAATCAGTTTACTGAGTAATAACTGTTTTAATTCTTCAAAAGCCGCTTGCGTGTGTTCATCCCATTTAAAGGTCGTGTTTTTTAATAAGTCAGATAAAGGTGCCGCAATAATGGAAATTTTTTTTATAAACCTTCGATAAAAACCCGCTAATCCAAGAAAGGATCAAACCTCTTTCTGGGTTGTCGGGGGTGGATATTGTTCAATTGCTTTTGTGTTAGAGTGGTTAGGGAAAACTGACCCATTTCGGATACAGTGGCCGAGGAATTCAATCTCTTTTTTTTAAAAAAACATTTGATAAGTTTAATTTTGAGGGCATTATCGAGTAATATTTGAAATACTATGGTCAAGTGTTCGTGGTGCTCTTTTTCCGTGTTACTGAAGACCAAAATATCGTCAAAAAAAACTATAATGAATTTTCGCAAATATGGTGTAAAGATCGAGTTCATAAGAGACTGAAATGTAGAAGGCGCGTTGGTTAGCCCAAATGGCATAACGACGAACTCAAAATGACCATGATGGCTAAAAGCTGTTTTATGAATGTCGGGTTCCGCCATTCGGATTTGGTGGTAGCCCGCTCGTAGGTCTAACTTAGTAAAAAGTTTGGCATGGAAAAGTTCGTCCAATAGCTCATCAATTGTGGGTATTGGGAATCTGTCTTTGATTGTAATATTATTCAGAACGCGATAATCTATGCAAAATCGCCATGATCCATCTTTTTTTAACCAAAATTACGGGTGAACTAAAGCTGGAATTGCTGGGTCGGATGTGGCCGGCCTGGAGCATTTCAATCACTAAGCGTCCGATTTCGTTTTTCTGACAATGGGGGTATCTATATGGTTTTACATTTGCGGGTTTAGAATTGGGTAACAAAAGTATGTTATGATCGATGAAACGTCGCGGTGGCAATTCTAAATTATCCTCAAATAAGCGTTTGTAAGCTTGAAGCAATGTTAAAAATGAGGGTGGTAACGTCGGATCCCAAAGCGGGTCAGTGAGGTCGTGGGTAGGGGTGACGGGTAGGGTCTGGGTTAACACACAAAGTGTCGAAGCTTGTAGGGTCATGAGACGGGAAACCTGCGATGATGAAACCTCTAAGCAAGGGACCTGGGAATGGCCTTGCAATATAATCGGACCGTGGTCTGATTGATAGGATATGGTAAGGGTTGAGTAATCAGTGGTGACGGGTCCGAGAGATCTAAGCCATTGTACTCCCAATACAATATCAGCCCCCTGGAGATCTAAAACATATAAGTGCCGTGAATAACGGGTGGTTTGTATGAGCAGGTGTACGTCTAAACATTTGCCCCGACAAGTAATCGACTCGCCATTGCCCATGAAAACCTGAAAAGGTTGGATGGCTCGAATTGGTAGGTTCAAAAATTTCGCCATTCTTTTGGAGATGAAATCGTCCGAACTTCCACTATTAATTAATGTTTCGATTGGTTTGTGATTGATGTAAGCTGTTAGACGAATGCAGTGACCCGAAGGGTCGCCTGTTAAAGCGTAAAAACAAATGGAGCCATTTTGGTCAATAGCCTCCTGAACTGGTTCGTCAGGGGGTTCATCGGGATCATCTGGTTCGTCCGTTCCTTGAAAATACAAAAGGGTTCCCGAACCCTTACAACGGTGGCCAAAAGTATATTTGTCGTCACATGTGTAGCAGAGGCCTAGGTCTCGACGTCGCTGGTGTTCGTTAGCAGATAATCTGCGGATTGGATATTTAGGAGGAAAGTTTGGCTTAGGTGGTGGGTTGGTGGCCGGTTGCCATTGGAGTCGTTGTGTCAGGGGACGTGGGCCGTTTTCCGTAGTACGTGTGTAAGACGTGTAAGTGGAATTGGATATATGGCTTGGTTTGTCTTCAAGTTCGCAGTCCTCTACCATTCTGGCTAACGCATAGGCGTCATGTAACTCGTGTGGGCGTTGCATTCGAACAGCCGAACGAATGCTGGGTTTGAGGCCCGAAACAAAAACGCTAGTGACAAAGCCCGGGGTGAGACCCGGAACTCGTGTGAGGATATCTTCAAATTGTGCTTTATACTCTAAAACCGAGCCTAATTGTTGTAATTTAGTAAGCGATCCAGCCGGGTCGACATAATCCGAAGGACCAAAACGTTTGGTGAGTGCGTCAACAAAAACGGGGAAGGTTAAAGTTGGGGAATCGCGCAGAGTTGCTTGATACCAACGCGACGCTGGGCGGTCCAAATGGCATGCATCAATTAAAAGAAAATCCCGTGGATTTGTGTGGTGATATTGGAAATACAATTGTAGATTGTATAACCAATCGGTGGGGTCCCCGTCGCTAAATCTTGGGCAAGAAAAATGGGAATCAGGAGATAAATTGTTAAAAACGACCTGGAATGAAGGCGGAGACGGAGCTGCTCCAAGAACGCCATTAGAAGAGGATGCCTGGGCGACCTCTGCGGGTATTGGACGATTCTGCAACGAGTCCAGGGACTGTTGAATCTTGTGAAACTGATTCATCATGTCCTGTCGGAGTGTATCGATTTTGTTAGCGGAGTCCGAGCGAGTGTCGACGATCTGTTGAATAAGAACTGCTTCTTTGGCCTGCAGATCTTCGCGTAAATCGTCGAGTTGCGTTTTCTGGGCCGCCTGCTCAGAACGAACGGAAGTCTGTATTTCAAGAAGCTGGTTTTGCAGATCTTTTGTACGAGTGTGATCCGCCATGAGCGTGTGAGATCAAATCGACGAGAGCACCAAATTGTAAGGGTAAAACTAAGGAGAGGTAGAGACAGGAGAGGCAAGACACAGAACTGTCAGAACAGAGGAATCGGAGTAGAGAGAAGGAGAAAGTAAGAAGGAGGTGGAGGCGAGGAAGACAACGTAAATCTGGTTTTCCATTAGCATAAAAAAAAGTAATTACAACCTAAGCAAGTATTTAAAGGTCAATCCTTCATTTGACCGTTACAATGTATTTGTAAATTACAACAAAAGTTCTGTTATTGAAAGTGGCAGCCAGAAGTATCCACGTGTCATTCATCCCGTCCTGTAGCTTTTGAAAGGAGGCCTCTGATGTCTGCACGTGTCAAGCCCAGGAGCTGCTGATGAAAAGAGCCTTTCCTCCTGATGAAGCCACGCGTCCAGGTCCGTACAGTTGATTAATCAAAATTAAGAACCTATGGCCGATTCAACCCAATTTAACATCAATTAGTGTCTTGGGCGGTACATTTTGGACCAGTCTTCTTGAGGGCGGTGGCCTTTGGCGGCTTGAGTAAATAAAAGCCATTTTTGCATGTTCTAAAACCCGCACACACCGTCCAAGTCATTAGTTCTCGTCGCTCTCAGCTTGGCTCGCGGAAATCGCTCGTTTTCCCTTCTTCCCCCTCTGATTTCCCACTCTCTAGCCCGAAATACGGGCTAGATCGACTCTCTCTTCCAACAAGCTCGACAACGATCTCAAGGAACTTCTCTCCTCTCCTTTGGACCGGCTGCTACCATTTTTCCTTATGGTGAAAATGATTGAGTATCGTTTTATATGAATTTTATGACATGAAAATTAAGGATTTTTTTTGAGATGGTTAGGAAATTATAAAGGGGGACAATAGTTTTTGCTAAAGCCAAAGTGATTTTTGACAGGGAACTACTATAATTTTATGTCCGGTGGGAATGGGATGCTATAATTATAATTTTACTTCAAAGAATTGTTATAAATCAAATGGAATTCCGCATTTATGATCGGTTTTTTACATAACTAGGTTATCGTCTAGAATTATATTAAGGTGACATACTTTTGATATTGTGTAAGAGAAATAAGCGGTTTGTGTTCGGTTGTCTTAAGTATAAATTTTTTTGGTTTGACCGGATATGATTAGTTGTAAATATAGGCTTCGTTTGGGGGGACTTATTTCCACCGGTCAAGCGGTTACGACAGCATAAACCAGACCTTAATTAAGGCCCGATTCATAAGGTCGTGACCACTTGAACAGTAAAAATAAGTCCCCTCAAACGGAGCCATAGTTAGAAACTCCTTGAGAGTAAGTGAACATTACTAAGTTAAATTAGATAGTTTCTTTTGGTGTTTTAAAATCAAATTACTATTACTATTTTGCAAATAAATTAAGGGAAAAGAAAGGATGCATGGTGGAAAGTTTTCATAAGGTTGAGAGTAAATATTTTCTATAATTAAACCCATATTATTTTTGAAATATCTTGCTATTCCTGCCTATAGAAGCCGGTCGTGGTTGTGTTGTAATTTGGTAGACTGATTAATTATGAATTATTTATTTTTTATTTTGATATTAAATCGAGTAAACCTTAATTAGATGGTATAAATTGGGGATTCGTTAATTATTAGGGTAAAAGTGGTGGGAATTTAATGTGGTGTCTATTATGATTTTGGAGAGGGGGTGTTATTGTTGCTGGTAGTGGTTTGATAATGTGTAATTTAACTTAAATTATTAAATAAAAAAATATTAAATTTTAATATAAATTATATATATTTTTCTCTTTAATTTGTTTGTTAATTATTTCCAATATAATTTTCACTAATATTATTTTTATTATTATTTTGTAGGTTTGGGGGTAATTTTTGCATGTCTCGATGAAAAGGTCCGCTGCAACGTTCGCGTCGCCGACATTTTAGTTGATAACCGTCACTATCGTCTCGGGCCGCTTCCATGCAGTTCGGCCACTTGAAATCCACGCAAGTGCTGCCCGCCTTCACGCCAAAGTTTTCGTCGATACGGAGTCGTTGGCGCCGATATACATGTTGCTGTCGTGCCGCCTTGGTTGCTGCAATGCTGCCCAAATCCAAGTTGCTACCAGCAGCTCACCTTCATCAAATCCAACCACCAATAAATTCCTGCCGCATACAATTGTTGCCAACTCATTCTCTCCTAATCCCGCCACCTTAGCATTCCCATACAAATCCACATTTTCCCATACAGCCACGTCACCTTTTCATGCACAGTCCAGCCACATTTTTACCATGCAGCCCGCTACCTTTAATATTGTCTCCCACCTAATCAAATCTATTAAATTTATGTCCGCCACCACCAATTATGGCTCTGTTTGGAACAGCGATTGCGGATCAGAAAGCTGCTCTCTAATCCGCAGCTGTTTTTTTTGTCGTTTGTTTAATAGTGGATCAAAAATCTCTGATCTGGAAGTCACAAAAAGCAGCTTATTTGAGCGCTGCAGAGCCCTTGAGTCCGGCTCTTGCAAACGCACGGCTCGTGCCTTTTTTCCTGCTTTCCGATCGTGACTTTTTTCTCGTTCCTTCCCGATCGCGACAGCAGCTCACAGGAGGCAGTAGCAGGCGGCAAAGGGGACAACAGCTTCCTCCTCTCCGGCACCGGCGCCGGTGCAACAATGAAAACTAGCGGCGGTTTGCTTCCTCGATCCTTGGCACAACTGTAGCTAGGGTTGGAGAAGGGAAACTCCTCTCGAAAGAGGGAGTGGCAAAGGAAGGTAGGCGACCTCTCCTTCTCCACACGATCGGTGACATCAGCTCATGGGAGGCGCATGTACGTGGAAGAGATTTCTCACACGACGGTAAGGGGAGAGAACCTTGTCCAAATCTGGTCGATTCCGAGCCCTCCTCTTCCAGATCGGTCAAACTCGAGCACTCCTCTTCCAGATCCAGTCAATTCCAAGCCGTGTTCCTCCAGCGATTTGCTCTTCAAAGCTCAGTTCTTCCAGATTTGAGCTCTGCTCTCAGATATGCATTATTCATGTATACATTTTTATGGGAAATTCAAAAGTGGAGAGTTGAGATTCAAACAACCTGCAGCTTTTCAAAACAACTTCTCAAAGAGTTATATTCAATTATCTCTATTCGATCAATAAATTTTCAATCTTCAACCTCAAACAGAGCATATATCTTGTGTTGTCATTTCCTCTTCCTCCATCTCTTTATATTCTCATATTTAATTGTCATATCCCACATCATTCGGCCATCTACAGCCACCAATTACAACTCAATTCCCCATGCATTATGTGATAATTCCGGCCACCTATATGCATGCACAAAACTCATATTTTAATGTGGCCTCCCATGTTCACTCCCCTTGTCATCACATGAGAAGTCACATTCCTACCTCCTTGAGCAGCGGCGGAACTAGAATTTCAGCACTGCTCGGGCACAATAAATGTATACAAAAAAATAATAGTTGAAATGACCTATTTTTTGAAGCAACAAAAAAAATGAGAACTTATAAAATTGGATAAAAGCCTTGGATAAATCTAAGAGTCTATAAACATCCGGCAAAAAACATTGGAAATTTAATCCACAAAATCAGCAAAAAATCATTTTTGACTATCAATATTAGAATTGTCATTAGACTGGAAGGAAGAAATCTACATTTGAAAAGAAAACTTTAACTTAGTTATTACATCAAACATTTGAAAGGCATAAAATTTTAGTTTGATAAACAGACTCTAGTAGTTAAGCATTTGACAAATCAATAAAAAAAAAATCATGAAGACAGAAACCAAAAATGATAAAAATGGAGAATCCGGAAAAATAAAATTAAAAATTAAAAGTATGCATTTGCATAGAAGGGATCTGGACTGGATTCAAAAACCTGGAAGATTAAAGTTTCAAATCGCACTCGAAGAAGACAGGAACGGGAGTTGCGAGTAGTGGCTAGTCGCGGATGGCGCAAGAACTTTCGTTTCCCGGAGCTGGTAAAAGGTGGAGCGGGAACTTCTTCTTCTCTCCCCCAGGAAAGGAGGAGAGCTTGAGCTTTTAGGTTTTGCAGGCGGTAGTCCAGGCAGCGCTTTTAACTTTTTGCAGTCTACAGCGCTTTTAGCAGGCTGTCCAGGTTGCACTTTTAGCTTTTGCAGAAGGTCCATCAGTCCATGTAACATTTTTAAAAAAACACGCCCGGGCACGTGCCCGAGTGTGTCTGCATTTGGGTCCGCCTATGCCCTTGAGCCACAATTTTCTCTCTCATCAAGATTCATCCCATAATATTTTCTCTCTTGGATGGTTCTAGACTCTCTATTACTTCTATAAAAGACCAAGAATTCAAGAAGATGAGAAATGCTATTTTTGGAGAGAGATTTGGAGAGAGAGATTTGGAGAGAAGTTTGGAGAGACCTTGAGGTTTATTTTCAGTTTTGTTTTGATGCTTTCATTTTGTATTTTTTTCTCTATTAATGAAAATGTTCTCTATTCATTTTGTTATGTCTTTTCTTTAGCTATGTATAACTAATTCTCTACTTAGAGCTTGATTAGGTAGTATTGGGATGAAAATTACAATATAATTTGTCATCTCTAGTTTTTAAAATTGCATTTCGATTTATTTCCGATTAATATTTGACTGCGAATTTATATTGCCGGTATATAAATTTTGTGATCTGATTGACGTCCTAGTAGCCGAAATGCTCGTGGATACCTTAAATCTCTCGGAAAAAAAAGCTCATTATATTTTCTTTGAGAATTGAAAATATAAACTCTTTTGGAATTTTGGATTAATCTTTCACGTGATTTTAATTTATTTCAAGTTTAAGCGATTTTATTTGAAGTGTTTTAAAATTAGGCGGTAGTCGTCTCTACCGAGCGGGTATCGTAATTTTTAATCCTCCAATCGAAATGAAATTTTAAAGGTTAGAGCGTATCTTTTATAATCGGATTCCCAATAACCCCTAATCAAGTACTAAGGTTTTTATGCTTGAGTTTTCTTCAGAGTAATTTTTTTTTGCGATCTTTTATTTTTCCAAATTCAATCTTTTTCATCGATAAATCACTACACCATATCATGCATTTGGTAGCGCTCAAAAACCGCTACTGTATATAAAAACAACGCTACTGTAGGGCTACGGTAGCGGTTGCGCGTGTGTTGTATCTGTTGCCGTGGTCTTATGGTATGGTAGCGGTTACTTAATGTATTGTGACATTCTCGCAACCGCTACTATAGGTACATCTATTGTAGCGGTTATAATTTTTAATGGTAGCGAATATTTCATTTAATGGTAGCGATTATTTCATTACTATTGGTTCTCTATGGTAGCGTTTATGCTTGCCTTTGGCAACATTTTTAATTTTCTATGGTAGCGGTTATTTTCATATATAACTTCTCCAACTTATTAATATCATCCATACATATTAATATCGATCCGATTACTATAATACATGCACAAGATTTGTTGGTTTGCTTTCATTCTAATCAAATTAGCCAAGTTTATCATTCTACGGTTGGGAACATTAAATTTAGCTTGCTTTGAGAGACACCAACAACAAAAGAGAGCCAAGAGTTCCCTCATGCCCTAAATGCTATTAAGAACTCAATGCAAAACAGATAGATCAGGTCAATGCTTGATGCAATTAAGAAACTCAGACACTCAAACCAAAGACAAGCAACAATCGTAGAAATGAGGTGATTGTGAAAGAGGAATACATAATATTCTCCAACTGCATGCAACTAAAAAATGAGTGGCAAGCGCAAAAGCGCTCCAAACGCAGCAGTTATATATTCAACACATTTGAAAGAGGAACAACATCAAATCTCTATTCCTCTCTTACAAGTATAGTAGGAGCATCAAAACAAAACAAAACAAGGCATTAACAAATCTGCTAATCGAATCAGTTCATCCTATATATATATTGTAGATCACCCTAATTACAAGATGCATTCTCAGCCCCTCATCATTCTTCCTCGCTCTCAGATAATTCCTTCCATGTATCTTCTTCGCCATTCTCTTCTTGTTCTTCTTCTCCTTTTCCCTGCTAATGAAAGTAGCAAAAATTAATGTTAGCGTTTTGAAAAACATTGGAGGTGTGTTTTGAAAAATTACATGCCCAATGAAATAAAAAAAATGCAGTAGATTACTTGACGTGCTGTTCACATTCAAACTTGAAGAACCCTGCTGGGTCAGGCAACTTTTCACTATGATACTCGCTGTTCACATTCAATTGGAAGGATCAACAACTCTGGATTAATGGATTTAGCAACTATGCTTGTGTCGTTAATTCATGTTGCCTCAGGTATTTGTGATGTATTGACAATCTTTATAGAACCATATATAACATAGCACAAGAACCTCCTAAAACACATGCAACTTGCGGGAAATTGTCTATTGTAAATATTGTTTAATAATTCTAGAAGTGCCATATACCCAAAAAGCCATGAATCAGATGGAACACTTGATCTAAGATGAAGCATCAATTCCAATTGTACGAGGGACCAAGGGAGGACTCTCATGATCCCAAATTAAGCCCAATATATTATGAAATATATATGTCTCAAGCAAAGAAAAATAATGCACTGTTACATGTCACTAACACAAACAGTCGTGCTTATTACTATTCAGGGAATTACATTTACCAAAAAACAGTTATTATATTTCACTAAATCGTCAAAATTTTAAAATTAGTTGATGACAAACATCAAGTTTATCATAGAAACGAAAAAAATATCGCTGCAGCCTACCTCATGTACTTCTATGATGCTTTCATCAAGCAGTCCTGATCCCAACTACATCAATGCTAGTCTCAAGCACACAATGCCCCATAAATCCTACATTTTGAAGAAGTTTTGGTCATGTTGTATAAATAAATAAATCTAATCAAGTTGACCTTCAGGTAAACTAAACACTTAGTTTATAATTTAAAACAAGAAACTAAACTGACCAAAGGATTCCTAGTTGTCTTGAAAATTGCTATGCATGTAGCATTTAGGAACTGACATAAGAATGAAATCTACAACGTGAAATGTACGGTAAAAAACATGGGGTCTGCAAAATAGATTTGGAAAACGAACTTGATGAGCAAAAAGCATAATTAAAAGCTTAGAAACCATTGAAAGGAAGAAATCTCACCACTATTATGATAGGATCCCGAGATTTGCTTGCATCACATTATGTCAAGCATGAAGTGAAGAGAACAAAAAACATAGCTGGATTTATCACTTTGCACTTCTAAGATTACCAACAAATAAATTTTGGGAGCAAAATGGATTCGAAAAATAAAAGATGCTGGGTTAAAGAAAGTGGAGAACTATATGAAGATAATTATAAAATTGTTGGAAATGTCGGTGGAAGAAAGATGTGATGGGAGATAAATTGCAAAAGAAACCAAGAGAAGAGACACATTCAAAAGAATCCAAATCGTCTGAATAGACATGCAGAGTAATCCAATTAGCGAGTCAAAAGGAGAAAAAAATATAAAAATATTCATCGTTTCTGTTGAACGAGAAGATATAAAATCAAGATTGCTTCTCGTAATCTTTCAACTGTTGCCTTTCCTGACAAATCGATGCACGGGGCACGGCAAGAGAGCAGAAACCTGGCAAAGATGGGAAATCCACTAACACAGACAAAAAGAAGCTCTAAAGTCTAAACTGCTTAGAATGTTGAGTTGCTGTATTGGCAAATATGCTTAGAATGTTGAGTTGCTTACCTGGGGATCTTTTTTCAAGTTGACCTGTGCCAGAACCATATATACAAGAGATAACTTTGTCGAACAGTTAAGTCAACCTGATTATAATTCAAAGAAATTGCACTATATAAGAAACTGCACATTTAGACAAGAACTTTCAATGTCAGGTGCACTTTTGTTTAGAAAATAATTAATATTGCTTACCTTTTATTTCTACTATCACAATTGATTTTCCTGCAATGATAAATGTTTCAAACAGAGCCTAATGTGGTTTAGGTATGTCACAGCACAATCAAAAACGCGACCCAAAATTTAACAACGTGATTATTAATAACAGAACTTTCAATGTCATGCTTCTTTCTTCTTCAGAGAAATAAAATTTGTAAGAGCGAAGCAACAAAACTTAACAACGTGATTAATTTTGTCATAACGCGACCCAAAATTGCGGTGGATTAACTAACATGTGATGATTCAAGGAAGTTAAAACTATTAAAACATAAGATGAGCTGCTAAAGCTATTAAAGCTACTCAAAAGGAACATAAGATGAGCTGCTTGCATTCCTTATCCCATGTCCACTAATGGCATCTCCTGGAGATTGGATCCCTGCCGCCAATCCAGCAAGAATAGAATCTGAATCAAGATTAGGAATGACACGTTGGAGGTTGATTAAGACTGTTGAAAGAATCTCTTGCGTCAATTCATCCTTAACCCTTGCTGTGATAGACTTCACAAGGTCTACCGGAACTTTTACATTGATGCCATCAACCAATGTACCAGTACTTGATGATGATGTCTTTTTTCAACATCTGTCATCGAGAAAGTTGCTGCCCTGAAAACGGTTTTTTTACGTTTCTTACAAAAAGAAGGCTGAAGTTCCTTTCTGATACCCATCTCTTTAAGGTCATAGCGAGCCTTTGCATGATCTTTTGTCTTTCCTGGGATGTCTAGCAAAGTTCCAAGCACATTCTCACATATATTCTTTTCAATGTGCATAACGTCAAGGCAATGACGACAAGGATTATGCTCCCAGTAGGGCAACTTGAAAAATATTGATCTTTTCTTCCATGGGGTATCGCTGACTAACTTCCGCCTCTGTTTTTTCCCAAACACTGTTTCAAAATTCGTCAACTCCAGCACTTCTTGACCTGATAAGGGGGTTGGTGTGGTCCTTACTTCCACTTTCCCATTAAATGATCTTGTATCAAATCTCCAAGGGTGGTCCTCCTCTAAGAACAACCGAGAGGACAGATAACAGAACTTCCTACTATGCTTTAGATATTGAGAAGATGTTTCATAATTGCATGAAGGGCATGCAAATTTTCCTTTAGTGCTCCACCCTGATAACATGGCATATGCTGGGAAGTCACTGATTGTCCACAATAAAGCTGAACGCATTTGAAATGTTTGATTCTTTGAAGCATCATATACTTCCAAACCGAACTCCCACAAATCCTTTAATTCCTCAACCAATGGTTGTAGATAAACATCGATATTATTTCCAGGAGATTGGGGTCCTTGAATTAGAAGAGACAGGATCAAGAACTCTGGCTTTATGCTTAGCCACGGTGGTAAGTTATAATTAATCAACACCACAGGCCATGTGCTATAGACACTGCTCATTGTTCGAAAAGGATTAAATCCATCACTGGAAAGGCCAAACCTTACATTCCGAGGGTCCATGGCAAAATCAGGATCTAAGGCATCAAGAGTCTTCCAAGCTTCACCATCTGCTGGATGCCTTAAATTTCCATCCTTTGGCAATTTATTAGCATGCCAACTCATCAAATCAGCTGTTTCTGAGCACATGAACAGCCTTTGAAGCCTAGGCTTCAATGGGAAATGCCATAGAACTTTTGCTGGAATTTGACGAGGCTTCTTAGCTAATGAATCAGTTATTTTTTCTTTATTATCTCCTTCAGAATTCCACCTAGAAGATCCACAAATATGACAAGATGAAGCATTACTGTGCTCCTTCCAGTACAACATACAATCATTTTGACATGCATGTATTTTTTGATATTGAAGACCTAAATTCTTCACTGTCTTTTTTGCATCATTGAAAGAATCAGGAAGTTTTGCATTTGGGAAGGCTTCTCTTAACAGACACAAAAGATCATCAAAAGCTTCATTGCTAATTCCATGGACACACTTATTGATATACAAACGAATAGTAAAGGATAACTTAGAAAAACTAGTACACCCAGGATACAGCTGCTCTTGGCCTTCCTCAACTAACTTATAAAATTTTTTGGCATCTTCATTTGGCTCTTCCCTTGCTTCTCCCCTATCTTCTTGAGGCAAAGGAGAATTTTGTTCAACGTTTCTATACATGTCATGCAACATACCATCAATGTCATCATGGATGAACCCACCATCATCATTTTGATTGTCAGTATTTATCT
The DNA here is from genome assembly GCA_039513925.1 of Platanthera zijinensis. Classification (NCBI taxonomy): domain Eukaryota; kingdom Viridiplantae; phylum Streptophyta; class Magnoliopsida; order Asparagales; family Orchidaceae; genus Platanthera; species Platanthera zijinensis. Next base: position 885,468 of record CM077082.1, on the reverse strand, counting down.
CATCACTTTCCCCGTGGAAAACCCATTCATCATAACCATCAATAAAACCTTCAACAATCAAGTGATCTCTTACGATATCCTTGGTATGATAATAACGAAAAACACACTTGTTGCATGGACAACAAAATTCATCCCCTTGATTTTCTTGGACAAATGTTGTTTGAAGGAAATATTCAACCCCTTTAATGTAATCATGATGCCATCTAGGAAGGGTCATCCAACTCTTGTCTCTATCCATTAGCAAAATCACAAATGTATATCTAAAGAAGAAGAAATATGCATAGTGATAGTTATTGAGCAACTATTAGGAATCAATTATTCATAACTATTAAATTAATGAAAACATGAAGAATTATGACATAAAATATGTAGAAAGTTGTATTAAAACAGAAATATCAAGAGTTACCTGCACAACAACTTTATCTTTAAGAAACTCTGATCATCAAAATAGAAGCTCCTAGTTGGACAACATCTTACTCTAAACATCAAAATAGAAGCTCAAATTATTCGGAGAAAACACAATCTAAGCAAATGACTTGGTTAAGTAGTTTAGCTTAACCAAGAGTAACACAATTTAGGGACAGAACAAGAAGATAGAGATCATATTATTTAAGAACATCAAGTAGTTTAGCTTCGCAAATAAATTAAATCATATTATTGATGAGATCTTTAACATTGTAGGGTGTGATCTCTAAAGAGGTGAGCAAGATGAAACAATACCTACAATTTTAGATAAATCATCATGGAATAAATAGTAAAAATAAAATTTAACAATAAAAAGTAACAGCAACCTAAAAAAATCTCAACTTATAAATCTTAAAATTGCCCTGGAAACCGACTTAAGCATATGAAATTAATCATGGCCAATTCATTTACTGTAAACCGACTTAAGCAGAATGAGTGCAAGATGATTCTTGATCATCTCATAAGCCTCTAGGGAATTAAGCTGTTCTAGTTTTTTCCTCCTGTAGAGACCATTTATGCACAGATAACACTACCACTTAGATTTGAACCTGCATGTTGATACTCGTGATTTCTATTGTAATACAAGTTGTCCAGAGTTTTGCAAAGAAATGTTGCCTATTTATACAAAGAGACACCCGCCCATTATCCCATATACTATACAACAAATATTGGACTAAAAACATAAATCTAACAATAAATAAATGATCTCAATTGCGGTGATTGAAAGACAGAATTCATGCATAAAAAGCTAAAACTATGGCAATGATCCCTCATCAGAGGGCCGTCAGCAGATGCCTGAGGGATGAGTTTACAGCTGCCGCTGCCATCAAAGAACCAGCCATGGTAGACGCATTGAAGGCGACCCCAGCGATCAATCCTCCCTTCAGATAAGCTTGTGTTAAGCTTTGTTCAAAAAAAATGACAGCGGGAAGAAATGAAGAATTGAGGGTTTAACTTGTAAGAGACGCACTCACGAGTCACATACCTAAGATCTTGGGAGCAGACGAGCGGCGGAGGAGAAATACGGCGGTGAGGAGAGGCGGAGGCGAAGAGCGGCGGAGGCGAGAGGAGCGGCGGAAACCCTAATGAGAGGCCGAGTGGGGCGGCTTTGGAGAATGAATGATGATGATCGGGCCGGGACTCGGGAGATATATTTAAGCTAGGCTATATATTAATATTTTATTGTATTTAAATATTACTTTTTAATTATAATATATGTAAGATATTATTTAATAATAATTAAAAAAAATCCATCGGACTCGCAAGCTCATGAACAAAGCTTATTACGCTCAAGCTCGACTCAAAGGTAAGCTCGAACATATATGTTTGTTGTGGGTCGTCGAACATTTTTCTAGTAGTGAGATATGATGCCTCTCAAGTCGCAAGAATCTCAACTCTGAAGTCTCCTCAGTAGCCGACTAGCCGCTCGTCTCACTCCGGCGACTCCGCAGCCGCACTCGGTCGGTCGTTCAGCAAGAAAGCAAAAAAAAAACTCTAAAATGTGATGACGATGAGATGGCGTGAAATGAAAAAATTGAACTGAAATGCACGTAATATATGCAGACCGAGTTGGAATATTGATGGCCTAATTAATTAAGGATATAATTTATACATTAAATGAGTGGAATATTTTATAAATTAGGGTGTGGTAGCGTTTATAATATCTAGTAGCGGTTGTACACGCAACAATAAATTTATATTGGTAGCGTTTCTATAACCGCAACAAAATAACTGATACTGTAGGACTAATATGTTATAGTAGCGTTTATTTTACTACAGTTGCGGTTATGAACGCTACCATAAATATCTTTTGGTAGCGTTTACATAACCGCTACAAATTAAGCGCTACCAAATGCATGATATGGTGTAGTGAATTAATAAGAATTTTGCGTGAGTACAATTACTCGACAGACCCCGAGCATATACGACATTTTTCATGTACTATATTTTGATAGGTACACTTGCCTACATCTGGATTATAGTTTGGATTATTTTTTAAACGGAAACTCTTCACCATGATTCAAAAGTAGGGATGATGAAGAAAGACGAATAAAGGCCAGTATAAGTTATAAGAAAGGATAGGCAGAAGCTGAAGCTTACTGTACAATCCCGCATCCAGCGAGTGGGCTAATAGGAGCCAAACCGGCCAGCTCAGACCGCCCCAGAGCCCCAGGCGAGTTCAGCAGGGGATGCCGAGCCCAGCATGCCGAGTATGGGCTCGACAATCGTCGGGCCGAGCTCGAAGATCGTGGAGCTGAGCCCGACGAAACGAAGTCATTCATCGTGGGGCAGACCCGGCCAAGCACGTGCTCGCCCAGAGCCAAGGGGTTGGCGAATGCCGACACGCCTGTCATCCGCGTGCAGGGGCTTCAGGGCCAACTCGCCCAGGCCTGAGGAGAGGCGAGCCAGGCCGTGGCGTTGATAGAGGCGAGCCAAGGGGTTGGCGAGTACCTTAGAAGGCATGCTTTCTTGTGTCCGGTCTTCCAGCGCTTTCTGAGGTACCTTAGCTTCAACACTTGGCTAAGGAGGGGAAGCGCTCTAAGATCTTCCGGGTGTGTGGTGGGACCTCCGTGTTGAAGCCTTGGGTCTGTCCCCGGTCCTTTTCCCTTGTCACTTGGGCTTGTGAGGAGAGAAGTAAGTGTGCGATCACCCCTTCCGCAAGGGTCGAACTCCTCAGGGACCGATTTTTCGGTTTCAACACTTTGGTGCGGTGAGCGTGGAGCGTGGTTAGCACAGAAAATCTTCCGCAAGACCGATGGCAAGAGACGAAGGGCAAGGTTCAGGCAGGGCGAGCTCGCCACCCCTCCCCCTCCCGCGGCGGCGGGGATGTCCGCGGAGCTCAGGGAGGAAGTGCTCAGAATCGTCAGGGTCGCACTCGGAATGCGAGCCGAGAGCATGACGTCGGTGGTTCCCGTGGTCGCCGATCCAGCACTAGGCAACGACGCGCCCCTCAGGCGAGCGGGGAAGGAAGTCGTGAGCGAGGGGGAGCGCGAGCCGAGGGGGCGAGTCCTCTTCCCGGGCTCGGCAGGCGAGTACCAGTTCGGCGAGACGGTGGGGAGGGAGTTCCCAACTCGCCCGGCTGAGGGAGGAAGCCCCTTCAGCGAGTTCGTTTCTTCAGCCCCAGTTCCAGAGGGGTTCCGAGAGCCGGAGATGTCCTACTACTCAGGGAAGGGAGATCCGATCCAGCACGTCCAGTGGTTTGAAGACGTGGTATCAATCCGACAGATGTCAGATGGCTTCAAGTGTAGGCTCTTCGCCATCACCCTCAGGGAGAAAGCGAGAGAGTGGTTTCATCAGCTCCCGGCCGGCTCCATCTACTGCTTCGAGGACCTGCGTAGGGGGTTCATGTTGAGATTCACCACCTCAAAGAAAAGGAAGAGGGAGGCTGAGTCCTTGTTCCGTATCAAATAGAAAGTAGGGGAGACCCTGGGAAGTTACCTGGACAGGTTTCAGGAGGAACTGTCCCAGGTATAAGAGATGTCAGGGCATACTATGATGGTGGCCTTCACCCTGGGTCTCCAGCCCGGGTTCTTCGCCATGGAGTTGAAGAGGATGCCTCCGGTGTCTTTTGAGGCGCTCCTGGAAAGGGCGGCAAGGGAGGCCGACATGGAAGCAGCACACCCAGAGTTTGCTCGGAGGTTGGCTAGGTGGGTCGTAGAGGAGGAGAAGCCAAGGGGAGGCCGAGCCCAGGAGGAGAGAAGGGTCGAGCCTCGGCAGAGAGAGCAGCAGCCGCAGCAGCCCAGGTGGGGGCGTTAGTAACCAAACAACTGATTGGGTTGGAGGCCGGAGTGGCAGGACCAAGGGCCACGAAGGGGTTATCAGGGAGTAGATAACCGCCAAGGTGGGCGCGACCAGTTTTACCCCCAGGGGGGAGGCAGGGCCAGAAACCCCCCCTCCCGATCAGGAGGAGACAATGGCTATCGCCCTGGGGGGGAGAAGGAGAGGACAGCTAAGGAGGAGGAGGGAGGTCAGGGTAGACCTGCCCTATTGTGACTACCATCAAGAGGAGGGGCACACGACGATCACATGTCCGGAGTTTCTCAAGATACGGGGTAACAGGGAACAACAGCAGCAGTAGAACCGCCAGGAGGTGCGGATCGAGGAAGTCCGGCCTCAGGCGGAGGGGGATCGTTGCGAAGACCAGGTCGATGTGGGGACCCGAGGAGGGATCGGAGTGATCCATGGGGGGTGGGGGTCGAAGCTTCCTGGAAAGCAAGCCTTCACACCATGTACCGAAGGAGCATCGGCTCCACATCCCAGACTCCACCCCCAGAGGAGAGGATCACCTTCTCAAGGGAAGACATGCCGGGTCATGAGGACCCCTTCTGCGATGCGCTAGTCATCCAGACGGCCATCGAAAATTTCATAGTCTCCCGGATCCTCATTGACAATGGGAGCTCCGTCAACATCATCTTCAAGAAGCCTTTCGACGCCATGTAGGTAGAAGCCAAGAGGGTGCTGGCCTCCGATGGGCCTCTCTTCGGTTTTTCGGAGGAGAGGAAAGAAGTAGAGGGGGAGTGGGACTCCATGTCAGCTTAGGGGGCAATCTAGGAACAACCGATTCGTTATAGTGGAGGCCCCCAGCAGCTACAATGCCATCTTCGGGCGGCCCATCATCAGCGCCTTCCGCTGCGTCCCCTCCTCCTTCCATCAATGCATTAAGTTCAACGTAGAGGGGATCCAGGTCCAAGTTCGCAGCGACCCCAAGGCAGCTCGGGAATGCTACGTGACGGCAGTGAATTCCATTTCTTTGCAGGAGGAGGCCGAAGAAATGGGGAGAAGGATGTAAGAGGTGGAAGGGCAGGAGGCCGGAGAACGAAGCAGGGAGTAAGGAAGGATGGAGGGGGGAGCCCGCGAGGAGGTACTTCCTGAGGAGTCGGTCGAGGCGATGACCGTAGAAGGAGGGGAGGTCCTTACTCCAAGAGGGGAGGACATTGCAGAGTGGGAGGAGCAGTCCCGGTTGGAGGCCGCTGAGGAAGTGGTAGAGATGGAGGTCTCACCCAGGATGGCAGGGTGTAGAAGGTCTGCATCAGCGGAGGGCAGACCCCGGAGGATCAAGGCAGGATGCTGGAATGCATCCAGAAGAATGTGGATGTCTTCGCTTGGAGCGCGGCCGAGATACCTGGGATCGATGCTGACGTCGTCTGCCACCGTCTCAACCTAGACCCGGAGGCTCGCCCCATCCAGCAGAAGAGGAGGTCCATCACGGACAAGCTGGCCGAAACAATCAGGAAGGAAGTCGCCAAGCTCCTCAAGGCCGGTTTCATTTCCGAAATTCAATACCTCGGCTGGGTCTCGAATGTTGTAATGGTGAAAAAAGGGGACGACCGGTGGAGGATGTGTGTAAATTTTTCACTTCTTAATAAATCATGTCCGAAAGATTGTTACCCCTTGCCTAGAATCGACGCGCTGGTAGATTCAGCCATTGGTTTCTCTATAATGAGTTTTTTAGATGCATTTTCAGGTTATCATCAGATCAGAATGCACTCTCCTGACATAAAGAATGTCTCGTTCATCACGGAGATGGATGTTACTGCTACAAGATGATGCCTTTTGGGTTGAAGAATGCAGGGGCAACATACCAGAAGATGATGGACCGTGTATTCCAGGGACAGAAGGGGAGGAACCTGGAAGTATATGTGGATGACTTGATGGTAAAGAGTCGGGAGGTCGATTCTCACCTCCGGGATCTGGAGGAGACCTTTGGCACCCTGCGTAAATACAAGATGAGGTTGAATCCCCTGAAGTGCATCTTCGGGGCGAGCAGGGGCAAATTTTTGGGTCACCTCCTCACCCCCACTGGAGTCGAACCCAACCCTGACAAGGTTCGGGCGATTATGGAGTTAGGGTCGCCTCGGGATGCAAAGGAGGTAGAGCGACTGACGGGGAAGCTGGCAGGGCTGAGCAGGTTTCTCTCCTGGGCCGGGGAAAAGTGTTCTCCCTTCTTCATGACCTTGAGGGGAGGTCGGAAGTTTGAATAGACCTCGGAGTGCGAGGAGGCATTCCAGGCCTTGAAGAGGCAGTTGACTCAGGCCCCCTTGCTCCAGGGGCCGAAGGAGGGGGAAGACTTGTTTGTATTTGGGGGTCGGGGTGGAGGCCGTGAGTTCTGTCTTAGTTTGGGAAGAGGGGAGGAAACAACTGCCCATCTATTACGTGAGTAGGGTTCTGAGGAAGGCGGAACTCCGCTACCCCATCTTGGAGAAGTTGGCCTTCGCTCTAATCATCTCGGCCCGGAGGCTCAGGCCCTACTTCCAGACACACTCCATCTAGGTGGTGACCGACCACCCCCTCCTCAATATCTTCGAGGGAGTGGAGCACTCAGGAAGACTCGCCAAATGGTCGGTGGAGTTGAGCGAGTTCGATATCTCCTTTGTCCCTCGACTCGCGATCAAGGCGCAAGCAATGACTGACTTACTGGCTGACTATGTGGTCGAGGTAGCAGAAGCCAAACTCACTTACCCTGTCCCTTGGAAGGTGATGGTGGATGAGGCTTCAGGGAAACACTCCTTAGGGGTTGGGGTCGTCTTAGAAAGCCCCCAAGGGACCCGGATTGAGCAAACAGTGGTAATACATTTTTCCATAACCAACAACCAGGCCGAGTACGAGGCGGTGATCGCAGGGCTGTGTCTGGCCAGGGAATTGGGAGTGCACGATGTGAAGGTCCTCACTGACTACATGGTAGTAGCCTCCTAGATCAACGGGGAGTTCGAAGCGAGGGAGCCTACCCTGCAACGGTATCTGGCCAAGGTCAAGGGAATCATTGGGGGGTTCCAAACCTTCTCTATTCAACATGTGCCACGGGAGGAAAATGAACAGGTTGACCATCTTGCCAAGCACGGCCCTCGGGTGGAGGGCACTATCACGAACCTTTTTCACTCATCCTTGGAGGAAGGAGAGTTGATGGAGATAGATCGGCGATCCACATGGATGGACCCCTTCACCACCTATTTATCCACTAGAGAGTACCCAGAAGGGATGGATAGAAAGAAGCTCAAGTACAAGTCAGCATACTACCTCTTGCGCGATGGGCAACTCTACCGCAAGACCCTTTCGAGATTACTGGCTCGTTGTGTGGCGGAGGGGGAGGTGTCGAGGATTTTGGAAGAAGTCCACTCTGGGGAATGTGGGAGTCACTCGGGAGGTCGGAACCTGGAGGGAAGGATCATCAGACAGGGCTACTTCTTGCCTACCCTGGGGCATGATGCCTTAGAATTTGTCAAAAAATGTCATAAGTGCCAACTGTTTGCCCCCCTCCAACTACAACCGGCTCAGCGACTCAGGAGTATCACGGCCCCCTGGCCTTTCGCAATTTGGGGAATGGACCTGGTAGGGCCCTTCCCCCAGGCAAACGGGCAAAAAAAACTCTTGTTGGTAATGATTGATTATTTCTCCAAGTGGATGGAGGTGAAGGCGGTTGCCAAGGTGACCTCGCAGATCATTCGAAATTTTGTATGGGGGGAAATCATCTGCAGGCATGGGATGCCCCAAGCAATCGTCACCGACAACGGACCGCAGTTCGCCAGCAACGAGTTCATCAAATTCTGTGGAGAGCTCGGGATTGACCTTAGGTTCGCCTCTGTCCATCACCCAAGAAGCAACGGGCAGGTGGAAGCGGCCAACAAGGTTATCGTGAACCTCCTGAAAAAGAAGGTGGAAAATTTGAAAGGGAGTTGGGTGGAGCAACTCCCCTCTGTTCTTTGGGCCCTGAGGACTACTCCCAATACCGCCACGGGGGAGACACCCTTTAAGCTATCTCATGGAAGCGAGGCGGTGCTCCCCATCGAACTCGAGGTCCGTACTCCTAGGGTCGCTGAGGCGAAAGCTGGAGGGGAGGAGTGGAGAGTTGAAAATGAGGGAGAACAGCGGCTCTCCTTAGACTTGATAGAAGAAATGCGCGACCTCTCAGCGGTTCGACAGGAGGAAGTCAAGCGGAGAATGGCTAAGTACTTTGGCAAACATGTTCGGGTTCAATAGTTTATGGAAGGCGACCTGGTCCTAAAAAAGGTAGATGCGGCGGGAAGATCGGCGGTCGTGGGCAAGCTCCATCCAAACTGGGAGGGGCCCTACATCGTAAAGGAGGCACTAAGATCGGGAGGCTACCGCCTCCAAAATGTGGAGGGCGAGACTTTGAGCCACACCTAGAGCAGCGACGACCTGAAATGCTTCTATCCCTGAATATTTGTATGTGCCTTAATTTTTCCATACAATGTGTTTCACTAATTTGAGCCCTTTTTGCATGATAATCGTAACAGTGACATGAGATGTGGCGGAACTTTCGTAGCATAATATCATAAATCCTCAAGAAATGTTCTAAGTCTTCTCGCTCTGGGGTTAGGTCTCGATTCTCCCGCTGCCAGGCTCCCTCCAAGCTGGCAGGGCCGGGGTCTCGATGGACGTCATTATGACCCTAGAGCTGAGCTCGGAGGATGTTCAACACCCGCCCTCAGGCTCCCATCTAGCTGACTGGCCTGGTGGTAGCACCCGGGAGAGGCAAATATTCTAAGTCTTCTTGCTCTGGGGTTAGGTCTCGATTCTCCCGCTGCCAGGCTCCCTCCAAGCTAGCGGGGCCGGGGTCTCGATGGACGTCATTATGACCCTGGAGTTGAGCCCGGAGGATGTTAAACACCCGCCCTCAGGCTCCCATCTAGTTGACTGGCTTGGTGGTAGCACCCGGGAGAGGCAAATTTTCTAAGTCTTCTCTCTCTGGGGTTAGGTCTCGATTCTCCCGCTGCTAGGCTCCCTCCAAGCTGGCAGGGTCGGGGTCTCGATGGACGTCGTTATGACCCTGGAGCTGAGCCCAAAGAATGTTCAACACCCGCCCTCAGACTCCCATCTAGCTGACTGGCCTGGTGGTAGCACCCGGGAGAGGAAAATGTTCTAAGTCTTCTCGCTCTGGGGTTAGGTCTCGATTCTCCCGCTGCCAGGCTCCCTCCAAGCTGGCAGGGTCGGGGTCTCGATGGACGTCGTTATGGCCCTGGAGCTGAGCCCGGAGGATGTTCAACACCCGCCCTCAGGCTCCCATCTAGCTGGCTGGCCTGGTGGAAGCACCCGGGAGAGGCAAATGTTCTAATTCTTCTCGCTCTGGGGTTATGTCTCGATTCTCCCGCTGCCAGGCTCCCTCCAAGCTGGTAGGGCCGGGATCTCGATGGACGTCGTTATGACCCTGGAATTGAGCCCAGAGGATATTCAACACCCGCCCTCAGGCTCCCATCTAGCTGACTGGCCTTATGGTAGTACCCGGGAGAGGCAAATGTTCTAAGTCTTCTCGCTCTGGGGTTAGGTCTCGATTCTCCCGCTGTCAGGCCCCCTCCAAGCTGGCGGGGTCGGGGTCTCGATGGACGTCATTATGACCCTAGAGCTGAGCCCGGAGGATGTTCAACACCCCCCTCAGGCTCCCATCTAGCTGACATGCCTGGTGGTAGCACCCGGGAGAGGCAAGTGTTCTAAGTCTTCTCGCTCTAGGGTTAGGTCTCGATTCTCCCGCTGCCAGGCTCCCTCCAAGCTGGCGGGGTCGGGGTCTCGATGGACGTCGTTATGACCCTGGAGCTGAGCCCGGAGGATGTTCAACACCCACCCTCAGGCTCCCATCTAGCTGACTGGCCTGGTGGTAGCACCCGGGAGAGGCAAGTGTTCTAAGTCTTCTCGCTCCGGGGATAGGTCTCGAGCCTCCCGCTGCCAGGCCCCCTCCAAGCTGGCAGGGGCGGGGGTCACGATGGACGTCGTTACGGTCCGGGAGATAAACCTGAAAGTTGACACATTGCAAGCATGTACGAGCAAACCCATCAGTGAGGAGGGCGAGCTCAAGGGGTCCGGTCCCCCTTAGTTTTTTGTTAAAAAGGATTTTTGACCCCACCTGGTTGAGGGAAAAATATACCTCCCAGGCGAGTCCGTTCTCGCAGGGGTCTGCTCGGTAGAGGGTCTTTCTTGGTATGATAGGCGGGCGCCCGCGATGACCGTTCTCGCAAAGGTCGTCTCGCGGGTAAGCGGAGTGTTCGCGAGTCTGGCCGCTGCCGACGCTCAGGGCCTCTCGGCGAGCGTGAATCCTAACTCACGTGCATTCTAGCGCTGAAGGTAAAAAGAAGATAGAATTTTTTTTTCATTATAATTTCAAAAGGGGAAAGGCTCGCCTCGGCGAGATTACAAAAAGGGGGGGGGGTATGATTACAAGAATGAATACAGTAGAGGGGGGGGGGGAAGTCCGGTCAGCTCTCGCCCTCCTCTCCCGAATGATGATCCTCCTCCTCGCCCCCGAGCGACTTTTCCTTGCCCTTCGCCCCATCGAAGAGGGAGCCAAAGCTTTCCTCCTTCTCGCTGGGCGGGGACGGCAGGAACAGGCTTGATAGAAGATCCCGGACCGTCACCTCCTCGCAGCCCTCGTCCAGAATCCCCGATCCTTTCATGGCGTCCAGGAGGCATTCGGCAGACTCAATCGAGTTGACTCGCAGCCGCTCCATGACCTCCCCCTCGCCGAAACCCAGGGCCGCTTGTAGGGGAAAGGGGGCTCGATGCCGTCTGGGGGGAAAAGGGCTTTCGTTAGCCGACGGACCTCGCCTTGGAGACCGTGGTTCTGCTCCTTTAGCGCCTCCACCTCGGCCGCCGACCGAGCAGCAAGGGCCCCCTCCTCGACAACATGGGCCTCCTGCTCGCGCGAGCTGGCCTCCTAATCCGCGAGGCGGACCCGCAGCTGGGCAACCTCGCCCTCTAACTCGCTAGCACGGGCCTGTAATACCCTCGCAGACTCGCCATCCTAAAAAGCAAAGAGGTCAGATTCTCGGTGAAATATTTTTCCAAGTTAAAATGAGAGTTGGTCGGTTCTTACCAGCCCGCCCGAGGCCTCGTCGAGTAAGCGCTCGACAATGCCGAACCGCCGCTCCGCGTCGACAGCTTTCTCCGCCGCCAGGTCGCGCTCCTGCTCAACCTTTAGCAGAAGTTAGCTGAGCTGAAAGCCACTTCGAACCATCATATGATGAAGTTCGAAGGCCCTCAGATGAGCCTGTAGACCCTCGTGGCCTATCTGCCGAGGAGTCATGTTCTTGTAGGCCTCGGCGCCCTCCCGGACCTAGAGGCCGAAACCAAGGGCGAACGCGTGGCCCGTAGGAGGCCGGCGAGCTCCCCAGGAGGGGCGCGAGTGGAGACGAAGACGCGGTGGGCCCCCTCATCCCAGATCAGCATCGGCTCGCCGGCCGCGTCCTTGCTCCTTTCCCCCTTGCCGAAGTGGGGGTGGTCCTTTAGAATTCCCGGATCGTAGGGAGCAACCTCCTCCACGGAAGGAGGGGAGGAGGACCTGCGCTTCTTCCCGCGAGGGGATGACGCCTCCTTCAGTGGGCTCGCCGGGGCTTCGTCGGAAAAAACCTCCGGCAAGCTCATAAACCTGACGGGCGACAAGGGCTGCTGTGGCCGGCCTCGCGAGATCACCTTCGCCTTTTTAGGGGCCGAGGGGCGGTGGACCGAGCGCGGCCCTCCAAGCTCCAGCCGCCTCTTGCTGGAAGGCTTGCCTTTAACCTTCTCTTCCCGGCACGCCTCAGCCGCAGCCCGAGCTAGCTCGAGCGGGTCCGAAAACACTCCCGAGTCGGCGAAGGGAGGGTTCACCGGGATCAGTCGCTCCCCTGTAAAAAAGACTTAGCCGGAAAATAAGGTTCTGATCGATCAGGCCAAGTGGCGAGCAGAAGGTGGGCGAGACAAACCTTCACCAGGAAGGACAGGCGACAGGGACCCGAGGTCGCGGCGGAGGAAGGCGACTTCAAATTCCTTGTACAAAAAGAACTTATGAAGCTCGGCGTCGTTGCCGGACACGGACGGTGGTCGGTACACCTCCTCGCTTTTATGCAGGGGCGAGAAGGGAATGTTGCCGAGCTCACCCCGGATGAAGACGATCTTCGACATCCAATTGTGGTTTTTGTTGACGACCTCGCGGATCTTTATGGACGTACCGCCGAAGAAAGCGATCCCGTCGGCGTTGGCTTTGTAAGAGAAGAGTTTACGGAAGACGGTGAGGTTGAACTCGATCCGCTCTCGGCGGAGGTAGCAGGCAAATCCCACCACCATAGCAATGGCGTTGGGGTTTAGTTGTGCGGGCACGGCGTCGTAATACTTGAGGACCTGGCGGACCTCAGGCCAGAGCAGCAGGCGCAACCCCACCTCAAAGTGCGAGATGGGGAAGACGAGCTCGTCCTCGAAGGAGTTTATGGCCTCATGCTCCGCAGGGAGGCGGGCCACGAAGCCGGCAGGGACGTAGTCCGCCACAAACTCGGCGAGCTTGCCCGCCGTGGTGTTGCCCTCGAAAAAGCAATGGTCCGTGAAGTTCTGGGTGCACTTGTCGCGGCCATCGGAATCGGGGTTTCCTTTACCCATGCTCGCCGAGGGAATGGAAGCACGCGAGCAGAAGGCGGGGAGAGCAAGGTAAGAAAGAGATGAGAAGGCAATAAAGGCATAGCCGGGGGTAGGTGAGGATCCCTATTTATAGAAAAAGGGAGGAGAAGCGAAGCCGAATGACCAGCCCGTCTCGCATACTCCGTCTCGCCGCTCTCTGCTCGCCGACCTCGACGAGCCCAGATGAGGAATTCGAAAAGGCACGCACCACTCGAAGGAAATAAGATACGCTCGCATAACGAAAAATTATACAATTTATTAGCATGAAGAGAGCAAATTGTCCAGAACAAGGAAAAGTAGAAAAGCACATGCATGGACAAGGCAAAAGTGGGGGCGAGTACCGGTCAGCTCGCAAGGGAGCCATCCTTAATTACCCCGGTCTCGCCGACCCGATGTCGCCAGCTGCTGCGCGAAGAGTTGTCGAAGTTGCCCCAGGTTCCTGTTCGCCGCTCGCAAGTTCTCATCAATCTCATCGAAGAGTATGGAGGAAGATGTCGCCGCATACGCCGAGCTGACCCTCGCCTCGTCAGCAAGCTGTGAGCACTCCTCCTGCAGCCTGGAATTGTCTTTCTTCAGCTCGCGGAGCTCGCGCACTAACTTTTTTAGGACCAGTTGGATTCGCCTCGACCGTTCGGGGCTGTCCACCTCCGAGTCCAGGAAGATGTCCAAAGCGCGCAGCGATGGAAGAGGCGAGTATACGGCCCGTTCGGCTGAGTCATCGGCCGCAGATTTGTTGGGAGGGCCTGTACAGGGGAGTCGAGATAGCGAGTGGGAGGAGCGAGCACCAATTAGAATCGGGAGCAAAATGAGGGAGTCAGGGACATACCTTCAGAATTTCGGGGGGAAGCAGGAGCGGATGTGTGCTCGACGTCCACCCTAGTAGTCGCGGGAGCGGAAGAGGGTTGTTGTGAATGAATGTGAGCCGACGACCCCAGCCCCCGCGAATCCAGCTCCATGATTTCGATGGCAAGGGGCGAGTCTCGCGGGCGCGGGTCAGAGGATGGCTCAGGCGCCTTGGCAGGAAGATTCTTGACCCTCGGTGTGGAGACCTTGTCGCCCTGGTCTTGTTCGGCAGTAAGATCCACAAAGTCTTTATCATGGGGGGCCAGAGCAGAACGGTTGGAGGAGTCGGAGCCATTGACCAAGATGTTTTTTAGGTTAGCGAAAATGTGCTCGGCCTCGGGAGGAAAGGGCCTCGCCCTCTTGGCCGAGCCAAATTCAGCGAAGCGGCGAGCCGGGGCGTTCAGATCCGTCAGGGCCGCAGCGCGAAGGGCGGTTTCCCCGCGAGATTTTGCGATTCGCTCCATGACCTCTTTGGGGAGCGGCATCTCGACAGGGCTTAAGTAAAGAAAGGGGCGGAGGTCAGTCGAGCAGGCTGGGCATGTATATATAGCCGTCGGTGGGTCCTACCAAGAGATTCCTTTTGGCTCCTGTCTCACTCGCAGGATCCTAGTGGGTTGGATGTTTCTTTCCGAGTTTGTGCTAACCTCGCAAAGAGCGGGTATTGTGTACAACCCCGTATCCAGCGAGTGGGCTAACAGGAGCCAAACCGGCTGGCTCAGACCGCCCCAGAGCCCCAGGCGAGTTCAGCAGGGGATGCCGAGCCCAGCATGCCGAGTATGGGCTCGGCAATCGTCGAGCCGAGCTCGAAGATCATGGAGCTGAGCCCGACGAAAGAAAGTCATTCATCATGGGGCAGACCCGGCCAAGCACGTGCTCGCCCAGAGCCAAGGCGTTGGCGAGTGCCGACACGCCTGTCATCCGCCAGCAGGGGCTTCAGGGCCAACTCGCCCAGGCCTGAGGCGAGGCGAGCCAGGCCGTGGCGTTGAGGGAGGCGACCTCACTCAACGCCTTCTCCCGTGGCGCTGAGAGAGGCGAGCTCATCCAACGCATTCTCTCGCGGCGCTGAGAGAGGCGAGCTCATCCAACGCCTTCTCCCGCGGCGCTGAGAGAGGCGAGCTCACTCGCTGCTTTTCACCTCGGCGTAGGGGGAAGCTTTCCCGCGCCCGTACTTGCCGCCCCCGCTCAATGAACACTCTTCTCAGGGCCGGCTCGCCCTTCAGTTGTGGGGTGTTTTTACCATGTTACCCCCTTTGGATTGCCTATAGTCCTCGAAAACAGTGAAAGTTGGATATTTGCAGACCATCTTTTCCTATAAATAGGACCCAAGGGGTACCTCAGAAGGCACGTTTTCTTGTGCCCGGTCTTCCAGCGCTTTCTGAGGTACCTTAGCTTCAGCACTTGGCGAAGGAGGGGAAGAGCTCTAAGATCTTCCGGGTGTGTGGTGGGACCTCCGTGCTGAAGCCTTGGGTCTGTCCCCGGTCCTTTTCCCTTTTCACTTGGGCTTGTGAGGAGAGAAGAAAGTGTGCGATCACCCCTTCCGCAAGGGTCGAACTCCTCAGGGACTGATTTTTCGGTTTCAACACTTACAATTTCAAATGAGGAGGATAAGTGCTACACAGAGGAACGACAAAGAGATATCAGGCGACTGTAATGTCGACGAAAATGATTCGACAAACTGGGGAGGAGCGACGACGTTGTGCATGAGGTTACAGTAGAGCGATTGAATGAGGAAGGGGTCCTAAGAATGTGTTGATTTGCTGTAGAGGGGCGGATAATAGGATTGACGGAGGGATCTGATAGGTAACTCACGACATTCTGTTGAGGGAGGACGACTTGATTGTGTGATTCCAGGCGGGAAGAAGAGGAGCAATGTGGTTTCAGGCGCTGGACTATAACCAAGGTTAGTGATGCTACCGTCAATTAGGGCTGGGAGGGAGACGAGCATGAAAGAGGCGGCTTCGTGTGTGTTTGGTCGCTCGTTTCTTATTCCGTTGAGGGAGGAGAGGAGATGAATAGGGAGCGAGATTGTAGGAATCAAGAGGCTCAAGAGAGTGGGAAGTTACAAAACAATATGCCCAATGACTGGGATTAAGGGGACACAAGAGAGGGGGAGGAGAGTCTCACGGGAAATAAATAAAAAAGAAAAGATAACAGAAATTATTCTGAGGCTTCCCACCCCGGGCTCACGGCGTCACACCACAAATTGATTGTTGGATCTGGATTCTCTCACAAACTCAGTAATGCGTATAAACTGCAGCACCCACCCCTATTTATAACAAGAGAGGGTGGTTGGGCACCCGACGTGAACGAATATGATCGTCTATTATGCTCGGTGTCCTAAAAAAATAATTACAACTCCATTTTTTTTAAAAAAAACATAAACAATAAAAAGGGACTCTCCAGACGGGCTCGCGGTCTCGGATTGTCGATCCTATCAACAAATTTCCGGCATATCAGCAAAATCGGGTCCCGCCATGTGGTTACCCGATCTCCTTCGATCACGAATAGATGGTCAATCCCCATCAATTCCCTCCGACTAAAAACATTCATCTCTTAGAAATGAAGATAATATGTTGTAGTCGAATATTGGGGGTAAGTCCAACAAATTGTCGTCAATATCCAAAGCATCATCAAAAGTGTAGTAGTGGTGTCCACTCTAGCGCACCAAGTAACAGGAAGGACCATATGTAGTAGAGGTGCACTCGTCATAATATCACTCGTGCTCTCAACTCTCACCTCTTGTGCTGGTGGATCTAGAAAATCAGGTAGAATCATAGGAGGTGTTGACAAATTTGTGGGTGCTCGTCGAAGGTAAACATGGGAAGTGTGAATCTATAACTGGAGGGTGTCAAGAGAAACTCAAGGAATGGGTCCCTAGGGGGTGTCAAAGAAGCTCAAGGTATGAGTAAATATGTTCGAGAGGCTCAAAGTAATATGCCAATTTTTCATATTAAATGTGAGATAAATACCCATACCTGCAGGAAAATTGATCTCGTAGACATTTGTCTCAACTTTCTTTATAGTCATATAAGGACTCATTCGCTATAGTTTAGTAATGACTCCTTTTGGGAGCCCCACCTTGCAAAGCCAACCATGTCGATCGTCCGCTCATTTCAAAGATATCCATCTTTAGTAGGATATTCAAGTTTGAGAGTGAATTCACTGATTAACTGATCTTATATCCCACTTCTCATACTTATAGAGACAACTCTCATATTTGAAATGAGCAGATGATCAACATGTGGCTTATCCAGGAGTTCTACGAGAGGAGTATAATAAAACTCGACACAAATGTTATAAGTACTAACATAGGGCCCAAAACTATTTATAGTGCTCTCATGTAAATGATGATGTAGGTGAAGCGTAGCAAGCATGACAAGCTCTCTAAGAAAATGTGACGCATCAGAGGGCTCACTAGGAGGGACATGAAATCTCATCGTGAATACAATGATCTCCTAAGTGATAATCGTGCATCGATAATAGGACGCGACTCTTGAATGAGGTGAGTACATATCACAATAAAGAACACATATGATGGGTCAGTATGTGGTACATCCCAAAACTCTTGTAGAGTGTGAGTGACCAGATGACTATGATCAAACCCTACTATATATATTTCATACTCAAAATTCTCTCTCTAGGGAACTATTGACATCAGAGGCGATAATGGAAGGGATATCTACTTCTTAAAACTCATAAGTGTGTCACTCACATGAATCTCATCCACACAAGGACGGGGTGTCTAATCTAGATGCTCAATAGGGGAGTTGTCAAAGAACCCGTCAATAGAGTTATGGTCCTCCAGAAGCAAACCATTAGAAGGGGTTGTGTTCCCCAAAAGGGGAGAAGTGACTATCTCGAGATCAATACTAGGCTCTCGACTCCCGACCATGATGTAACTCGGTGCACCATCGGGTGATGCGTGCAAAAAGTCCACACTCAATAAAGAGCTAATATATATATATATATATATATATATATATATATATATATATATATATATATATATATATATATATATATATATATATATATATAATCGAGGGTAGGCACTCTAAGTGGAACAGACTCTCGTGGGGGTTGAGTCCACACATCCTATGTTGGGAGGGCAACCTGCTCTGCCTCAAATAGAATCATATGGAGTGGTTGAGGTTTCCCTGTTTTGGGAAGTGAAGTGTCTTGACCGATTCTCAATGGCGGTAATGCGGGTGCGCATGTCATCAAATTGTGCATCTAATTGATCAAACATTCTAAGAACCTATTGTTGAATTATGTCACCGTCATGTTTGTTTTAAGAACACTAGGAAAATCACTAACTGTGAAGTAATTTTGGTGAGAGTGATTTCTAAAGGATTCTTGAGGGTCATTGCGACGACCATCCACAACATAATCACGTCGTACTCGTGGGTGGACGTGACTCCTACAAACGCGCGGTGGTGGTTGTGCATATATAGACTCAGGTTCCTCAAATAGAGGAGATGTGCAGCGTCGATAACTTGAGCGATGCTGAACTCTATCATCATAAAGACGTGTCAAAGTGTCAATAGGATCCACTCGAGTGCGGGAATAAGGATGACGATAATCATCATACTGATCATGTCTAACATAGTGGGATTATGTTGGTGGATCAACACGATCACTGAAAGTGGTTTATTGCGATCGAGGATAATCATCGTGGTAACGTAAGGATTGTTAGGGTATTTTGTTATATGTCCGCGCGTGTAAGGACCGACTCGGAACGACCCAATGGGTTTCGTGTCACTAGGGTGTAACGACTCTACGCTGAAGATACTATATAAGGCCATTCCACATTTGATGAGCCTTAGTGGACTATCTTGAGCGGAGCCTCAACATTCTCAAGATAGCTGTTAGGGTTTTTCCGCTCCTTTGCCGGTCCGCTCTCGTTTTCGGCGCTCGAACCTTTGTGCAATTTCTCTTCTTGCTGCTAGCGCCGATCAGAGAAAGAAAAAGGCTCACGCCTCTTCTTCCCATCGCAAGGAGGAAGCCATCAGATCTGCCATCGCATATCTAAAGGATCGCCGCTTGTGGTTCGGCGAATCTTGACGCCTCGGTTGCTGCTCCGCCGGAGGAGTATACCTCTCTCGCCGGCAGATCCGGCCACCTCCGGGCAGATCCCGCCACCTCCGTTCAGATCCGGCCGACTTCGTTCCTCTGTCCAGAGTGATTCGCGAACAATTCTATCGGAAGGAAGTTCTGCCCCCGCCGCTGATCGCAAGGAGGAACAGTGGATTCCGATCTGTCCATTTCACGTGCTGTCGCTGTTCTTGATCGGGAAGAGGAACAGTTCCCCTGTTTTTTTTTTCTCAGATCCGGGAAGAGGAACAGTTCTCCTGATTTCGGTGAAGCGAAAAAAAAAAACTCTGCTGCTGGAGTCGATCTCCAGTGCTTATTGCCTCCAGATCTTCAACTGACATCAGTTTTTTTTATTGTGGCCGTTGTTGGGGGAGTGCATCCAAGCAAGCTTTTTTTTTTCTACATTGCCTATGGGGTTCTGATCACCCAGATCCTGTTTTCTCCATTCAAAAAAAAAGGGGATCTAACTGCAGATCTGAGTTCTGTGGAGGTTCTCAATTAGAACAAGTGAAACCGAGCATCTTTGATCTTTCTCAGTACCTGGTCTCTCTTTATTCTGGAAGAACATCCAACAAGTTCTTTTGCTAAGAGAGGGATTCAGATCTTCTCTCATATAGTGGATCTCCTATTCTTCTGCAAAGTGTTGTTGCGGATTCCTGCGCTCGTTGCAAGTCTTACTGTGATAAGTTCTTGGATTGGATCCGAAGATTTTCTGACATCTCCACTCGGCCCGGGTGACCCCGTTCTAGCATTTTTATTTCTGTTTAAATCTAGAGATATGTCGAAGAAAAGCGCGCTCGACACCATAAAGCTGCAATCGTTCGACGCCTCCGACTTTCTAAGTTGGAAAATTCAAGTCCAACTAGGAATGAAAGAACGCGAGATTTTCTATACTGTTCAGAGTGATTTTGCTTCTACCATCGAGGACGTGGACGAGTACCAGTGGAACAAGGATGAGGATTTCTGCAGGGATTATCTGTTGAATTCCCTGAATCCTCGCCTAGCGTTGACCTACCACGCCTACAAAACTGCAAAGGAAATTTGGGATCGACTGAACGCGCATTTTCAGAAGGAGGAAGGATTGTCAAAATCGCTCATTGGAGAGAAGTTCTTCAACTTCAGATTCAAGGCGAATGTGCCTATCACTTCTCAACTCTTGGAGCTGGTCAACCTGCGTCAAAAGCTGGATGATGATCATTCGAAGATGGACGATAGCCTCTTTGTGTACATGATTCTGAGCAAGCTGCCTCCTGAGTGGCTCTTTTTCAAGACCGAGATGCACAGACTAAAAGAGAAGATCAGTTTGGACGAACTCAAAAGGTTCATCCATATTGAGGACCAAAACATCGCTGGGAAAAGCATGGAGCAGGTTGCGCAGCCCTCACAGGCTGTCAATTTCGTTTCACGTCCTAGTAAGCCTTCTCGGAAGCCCCCGACACATAAGGGTGATTCCCACGCACCGTTGGCGGTCAAAAAGTCTTCTCTCAAAAGGAAGAAGGGCAAGTGCCACAACTGCGGCAAATGGGGTCACTGGGCCGCTGAATGCAAGGGTCCGAAAAGACAAAGGAGGAAGCCCCACAAAATGTGGCGAACATGATGGTCGACAACTCTGATTCCAAGTCCTTCGTGGCTATGATTGGGAGTAGTCACCGCAGTGCGTCGTCTGAGTGGTGGCTGGACAGTGGTGCTACCTGTCACGTCACAAATGACAGGGGTCTTCTCTCAAAGGTCACAGCGGTCAAGGAAAAAGTCGAGAACTGCAATGGAGGAGCGACAGATGTTACTCATGCTGGGACTGCAGAGCTAGTCCTCTCTTCAGGTAAAACTTTAATTTTACAGCATGTTAAAGTAGTTCCTAATTTAACTAAGAATTTGATTTCTATGAGTTTGCTTGATAAAGCTGGAATGTCTTTCACAACCATGAACGGTAGAATGACTTTATCTGTCAATTCTCACTACTTTGGTTGCGCTTATCTGATCAATGGTATGTATAGACTTAGCCTAGATAACGATTGCATAAACCAAGTGAATTCCTCTCTGATAGATCCAAAGTTATTACACAATAGACTTGGACATATTCACTATAAGAAAATGCGACATTTAGCTAAAAGTCAAAACATTTCATTAGATCTGTCTATTCGATTTGATAGGTGTGAGGTTTGTGCCCAGACTAAGATCACTAGAAACCCTTTCAAGACCGTTTCTAGGAGCACACAACTTCTGGAGTTGATACATTCCGACCTCTGTGATTTCCGTAGTCACGCCACAAGAGGGGGAAGGAAATATCTAATTACATTCATCGACGATTATTCCAGATATTGTCATGTTTACCTATTGAAATCGAAAGATGAGACATTCGAGGCCTTTAAGATCTTCAAATCTCGGGTAGAAAATCAATTAAATCTAAAGATTAAGAGATTTAGAAGTGATCGAGGAGGAGAGTATACTACAACTGGGTTTAGAGACTTTTGTGCCTCTGAGGGCATAATCCTAGAAACCACAGCTCCTTACTCACCCCAGTCAAACGGCATCGCTGAGCGTAAGAATAGAACTTTAACAGAAATGTTGAATTCTATGCTCCTCACAGCTGGCATGCCTAATTCCTTTTGGGGGGAAGCAGTCCTAATTGCAAATCACATTCTAAATAGAGTGCCTCATTCAAAGCTCAACTCCACTCCGTATGAGTTGTGACATGGGCATCCTTGTAGATATGACACTCTAAAGACTTGGGGCTGTATTGCTTATGTGAGAATACAAGACGTTAAGAGACCTAAGGTGGGACCTAGAACAACGACCTGCGTTTATCTAGGTAGTGCAGAAGATAGTGCAGCTGACCGGTTTCTGGATCTATCCACTAATTCAGTGATAGAGTCTAGAGATGCTATTTTCTTTGAACATAAATTTATCAAAGATCATGGCTTGACCGTCTCCGGGTCTACTGACATGGTTTTAGAATCTACTGTAGAACCTGAAGCTGGCCCCTCTGGCACTGCTCCCCAACCTATAGAGGTGGAACCTGTTCCTCTTAGAGTATCTACAAGAGATAGAATCCCTAAGGATTTTGGTGAGAATTTTGTCACCTACCACTTAGAGGATGATCCATTTTCCTATCAGGAAGCAATGCGATCTAGAGATGCGTTAATGTGGGCAGAAGCCATCGATGATGAGATGAACTCGCTGCTACAAAACAACACTTGACATCTAGTTGACCTGCCAAAAGGAGCTAAAGTCCTAGGATGCAAGTGGGTACTAAAGAAGAAGTTACACAGTGATGGGTCTATAGCCAGATATAAAGCACGTCTAGTAGCTAAGGGTTATAAACAACTGGGGGGAATTGACTACTTTGACGTCTATTCACCTGTTTGCCACCTATCCACTATTAGGATACTTCTTGCCTTAGCTTCTATCGAGAACTTTATAGTTCATCAGATGGATGTAAAGACAGCCTTCTTAAATGGAGAGCTTGATGAGGAGATCTACATGGCACAACCTAAAGGTATGTACATAAGGATCTAAGAGAAAAAGTGTGTAAACTCGATAAATCGATCTATGGTCTTAAACAAGCACCTAAGATGTGGCACATGAAATTTGATCAAGTGGTAAAGAGCATTGGATTTCAGTCCAGTCTTTCAGACAAGTGCCTCTACTACCGCTCGATGTCAAATCAAACAGTCATCATATGCCTATATGTGGATGACATGTTGATTCTGGGTTCAGACCTTGCCGTAGTGAGGGGTACTAAATCCGCTCTCGCGAAAGCGTTTGATATGAAGGACCTTGGTCCTGTAGATACCCTATTAGGTATGAAAGTTAGAGTACACAATGGACGTGTCACTCTAAGTCAAGCTCATTACATTGAGCAGATTCTCACTACCTGGGGTTATAAAGATTGTAGGCCGGTTGAAACACCAATTGATCCAAATGTCAAGTTGAGTCCGAATGAAGGGACCAGCGTTGATCAAGTAAAGTACTCGAAGATCATTGATAGTCTCATGTATGCCACGAGTTGTACAAGACCAGACATTGCCTTCTCGGTTGGCATGTTGAGTCGCTTTACCAGTAGTCCAGGCAAAGAACATTGGGATGCCTTAGATCGGCTGATGAGGTACTTGGAAGGTACTAAAGATCACGCTCTGTGCTACACTGGTTACCCTCCTACTTTGGAAGGATACTCTGATGCCTCCTGGTGTTCAGAAGTTGGGAACAGCAAGTCCACCAGTGGATTTATTTTCACTTTGGGTGGCGCTGCAGTCACTTGGAAATCCAAAAGACAGACTTGTATAGCTTTGTCGTCTATGGAAGCCGAGTTGTTTGCCTTAGCTTCAGCTGGCGAAGAGGCAGATTGGATCAGGAATTTGATTCTAGACATTCCCTTGTCTAGACTTCAAGTCAATTCTTTGAGCCTGTACTGTGATAATCAAGCAGCAGTCCAAGTCGTGAAGAATGTCCTTTTTAATACTAAGAGGCGACATGTACGACTGAGACACGCTCTACTGAATTATCTGAAAGAACAAGGCATTATCACTTTGATCGATGTGCGATCGAAGGATAATCTGGCTGATCCACTGACGAAAGGAATGCCTAAAGACCGATCAATCAAAACAGTGGGGGAAATGGGACTCAAGGCGTTTTAAGTTCAGCCTTAGTTTCAAGGTTAGGCGATTCAGTTCCGCCTTTGTCCAAAGGTTTTGATTTTTTCCACTTTCCTTTGTCAAAGCAAGCGTGTTGTGCTCCACTGATGTTCAGGGTTGCTGAGTACGAATTTAGTGAGTTGTTTCATTCCACATTTGATGTTAACAACTTCATCTGATTTCGTCTTCCTTATCTAGGAGGAGAGTGTTATTCCACATTTGATAACACAATCTGACTAGGTTTGGCTCTTCTTCCGTTTATTGGTTCCATTCCACATTTGATGAGTTCCAATTAACTTTAGAAGAACAGTAACCGTGACATTCCACATAGGAACACAGATACAGCTGCGGTGTCCAGAAGTCTGGAAATCGTTTCTTTTGGAAACAGATAACAGATTCTGAGGTAGAACCTAAATACTCTACTACTTGCCCTTCTAGCTTAACTTTTCAGTACTACGTTCTTATAAGTAGAACTAGATACTTTGTACATTTTCCATGGTTGAATTCATTCTGAATGAAGTTCTCTGTTGGAAATTACAGGAGCTGTTGCTGATGGAGGAGCATTTGCAGTCTGGGATCCTGAGGATGATGACCTGTTGGGCGATGACTACTAGAGTGTTTGTTTGGTCCTTTTTGTCTTTGGCTTTAGAGCACTGTTTAGCTCTCTCTTTTTTCATCTGTTGTTTGGACTAATTTTTCCTTTGTTGCTCTTTAGTTGGTCATGAGACACTAGGTGTTTTAGTACCTGATTTTCTGATTGTACTTTTGACTATGATGTGATGCTGCTGAGTTTATGTTTTATTCTTATGCGTGCATACAAACTTATGTTTCTTTAAGTCCAATTTACTCTGACAGATGTTATGGACACGGTTGCGTATTGAGTCGAATTCTAGTTGAACATTACACACACCACCCCTTTTTCCGACGCCGGTCTCACCACGGACATAGGAGGAGATTGTTAGGGTATTTTGTTATATGTCCGCGCGTGTAAGGACCGACTCGGAACGACCCAATGAGTTTCGTGTCACTAGGGTGTAACGGCTCTACGCTGGAGATACTATATAAGGCCATTCCACATTTGATGAGCCTTAGTGGACTATCTTGAGCGGAGCCTCAACAAGGATTTCCCTGTAGAGGCTCTACGAGATCGAGTGTAAACGAATAGTGGTTTCTCATATTGAGGATTAATAAAATATGTGGACTCGTCTCATCAAATAAAGGATTTGAATAATAATTATTACTATGATGCGACATCGTGCAACATATGAGTTCTAGTCCTACGTATTTTACAGTAAGTATGAACCTAGATCTGATACCGAACTAGTGTAGGACGGCCCGACGAGAAACGTGAAGGTGTCAAAATGAATATGAATGAGCCCAATGTAATTAATGTATGCATGTTTTTTAAAATTAGCTCGAAATTAAACGTTAGAAACAATGAATATACACTGCAAACAAATCAACACATAGTGTACAATAATTTTCAAGAAAATAAGCAATTCACATTCGTGTCTACAAATGGTGATTTCCACCAAAACTTACACGAACAATTTTTAGAGTAGTTAAAAGAAAAGAAACAATAGCGCTAGTGATCACAAAATCCAAACACAAATAACACAAACTTCTAGAATTTAATACCGAGAAATAAACACGATAATAATACCTTATTAAGCAAAGTAGATCCGGCAACGACGGTAGGCGTGGCTCCACGGGATGTTGGGTGAGGTTATGAGGGATCAGAAAACAAAGGAGGTTCAGTTATGAATGCTATGATTTTGGAGATGGGGTGTAACTATTATTGGTAGTGATTCCACGATACGGAGGATGAGGGAAAACGAACAGAGGCCGATGGAAATAACATGAAAGGGTAAGTAGAAGATGAAGCTTGTAGTTTCCCAGTAGGAGGATGGGTGCTACACAGAGGAGCGGCGAGGAGATATCAGCGACTGTAATGTCGTCAGAAATGATTCGACAAACGGGAAAGGAGCGATGGCGATGTGCAGGAGGTTACAGTAGAACGATTGAATGAGGAAGGGGTCTTGAGAATGCATCGATCAGTTGTAAAATGTGATTTTATTTTTATATTTTAATTATCAATACATTAAATAAATACTAATTGTCAATTTGATGATAAATAAATCTTTTAGATTAAAATAATAATAATAAGCGGGTTGCGGTTTATTTCTGTGTCAGTTCGGTCTCGATTTAGTTTAGAAATTTTGAAATCGTTCGAGCCTTATATATTGCGGTTCTGGCTAAGTCCAAATAATCATAATAAATCAAACCGCACTGCGACCATATCAAAATTCCGATAATTGACCAAAGGTACGGTACAATTATTTACAATTCCAATGACTTCGAATTTGATTTTTTTTTGTTGAATTATGTACCGAGGTCACGATTGCCTAATTTTTTTCACTATATATACCTACCGCGCAGCGCTTAAACCCTAACCCTAGATACGGAAGCTCCGTCGGGATTCATAGAAGCTCGTCTCCGTCGACAGCCACAGAATATCCTCTAGCCACCGCCGGCGAATTCCGTCACCGGTATTAGACTCCGTCGAACCCCTAACCTCGACTCGGTTTATTCTGTTCTATCTCAAAGTCTATGCATGTGAATCTCCAAATAGTGGTGCAATGTTTCTTCCTTTCTACTTGTATGCACTTAATTTTGTTCCTCTTTATATCTCATAAATGCTGATCCGTCTTACTTAAAAAAACGAAGAACTTCATCTGGATCTCTATTTTATTTCTTAAAACATGGATTTCTTTTTGTAATTAGGCCTTTTCATACACAACTGATGCATGTTAAGCTTATGATTGTTTGTAAACAGATATTTCATAGAATAAGATTTAAAACATGTTTATCAAACTGAAAATCATGATGCAAACGAATATAAGTTTTTGTTTTGCCTCGAAACGGGATTGAAAATCATATTGCAAAAGAACACAGGTTTTCGGGATTTTTGGCACTTAACACCCTCCAATTGAGGGTGTTTGACACATTGCACCCTTAAATTGAATTCTTGGCACTTTGCACCCTCTAAAACCCTAAATGCACCCTCCTTGTATTTTATTATTGTTATTCTGGCATTTATTATTGTTAAAATACATGTTTTAAATGAAAGGAGGGTGCATTTAGGGTTTTAGAGGGTGCAAAGTGCCAAAGATTCAATTTGAGGGTGCAATGTGACAAACACCCTCAATTGAAGGGTGTTAAGTGCCAAAAATCCAAGGTTTTCGTTTTGCCTCAAAATGAAAACACTTGATTTTTTTTGTTTTGAAGCAAAACTAAAACCAAATATGAAAACGGTGCAAACGAATGGGCTCTAAGGGTATTTTCTGTCGGGATGAGACTAAATTCCTTGTATTCAAGGGGCTATAGCTGTAGAATTTGGGGGCGCTGTGAAGGAATCAGGCGTATATGTCTATTATTAAGGAAGGCGGACGAAAATATCCATCATTATTAGAATGCCCAAGGGTGCAGAGTGCCAAAATAAATGCAAATAGTGGTGAAAAATGCCATATTTAAAATTTTGGGATGCAAAGTGCCAAAAAGAAACAAATGGGGGTGCAATGTCCCAAAAAGCCCGCTTCTTTTAATGTTCTATTTGTCATTTTTGTAAGATCTCCCCTGCAGCGTATTCATATGATTTCATTCACCATAAACATTATGTATCAGTTTCTCACTTTATGCCAGTCCTGAAACTCTCTGCCTGATCCAAACCCCATTTTTCTTCTGCTCCGTGCACTTGCGGTCACACACGAACACATTGTGGTTATGAACGGTCGTTTGTGAACTCACATCTGATCTTACCTAAGGAACTTCATCCACTTTTATGTTAAAAACTACTGTTCTTTTTTGACAGCCATAATAATCGTTATCAGGCCAAACATACATTCTATGACTGGCGTTTTTGTCCAACTGGAGCGTTTGACAAGTACTTCATTTAGAAATTTGTAGCTTTTTTTAATCTAGATTCCAATTTGCCTTTGGTGCCCCTTTCTGTTGTAAGAAAAACATTGTTTTTCTTCATTTTTTCTAGAAACTTGCAGGTTTTTTTAATCATTTATCTTTTCCCACTGTCTCCTGATCTATTACTTTATTTTGTTCATTATATTGTTTCTCAGATCTAATTTCTGTTGATGTGATGATAAGATTTTCGGAAAAAAATTCATGTCGACTAATTCCATCAGACTACAATTATCTGATCAACAAATTCATGAATTGACTTATCCCTTTGACTAGCTTTTTGGAGATATATTGTTTGTATAATTATGCATTGATTTGTTTAGAGAAAGAACATTTAGAAATTATTAGGGTTTTGAGCGAAGATGGTGAGCCGTGCACCAATAAGCCGATGATCCGGACCTCAGGGGAAGAAGGTATGCATGGCACGGTGCACGGAGATAAATGGTGGTCTACATGTCTGCTCGCTCTGATGCCTACTGGTTATTCTTTGTCGGGCCTGGATTTGACCCACATTTATTGAAAAATGAATGTTTTTTGTAGTCTATTATAAATTGTTTTTCATCTTTTTTGGTTCTCATACTTTTTAAGAAAACAAGTCAGGTTGTTTTTCAGATTTACACTTGTGAAAATTTGATTGCTTATATTATTTTATTCATATTCGATTGGAAAGATCGGACACCTTGGGCTCGTTTGGCGTGGTGGCGGCGGTAGTAAACATGGTTATGAACTCGCGTTCGAGAACGCCCGACCTCACCTAAGTTAATTCATTTTTATGTTCAAAGTTAGTTTAATATGGAATTATATTATATCTATTTATAAGCATTTGTTTTGCCTATCTATATTATTCCTCTCTTGTTTGCTTCCTGAAAACTAATGGGAAAGTACTTATTCAAGCTCTAAACTCAGGGCAATTCATGTTATGAAAAATTTTCTTCAATCAAATGTCCCTTTTTGAGTCACCCTTCATAATTTTTTAATATTTTTTTGTTATTAGCTCAAGTCTTGATCACCATTTGAATTTGCATAACGAACTCTATTTTTGGAGAAATTTTTGGATATGGGCTCCATTTTCAAATCTTTGTCCGGCTTTCGTCAGATGCTGGCCTGTAGCTATTCTAAATTTCAAAATCTTTTAAAAGCATGGGTATAACTTCACCTCTCTTTTCAGCCTTTTTTTTACCTCTCTAGAGATCACTTTTGATCACTTCAGACCAATGGTGATATTCCTGTGCTCAACTCTTTCGATAGATCACTGGTGATAATTTTTGATCTCTTTGGAGTGATATCCTTAGGATGATCATGTAGATCTCCTGAGATCATTTATTTTACTGTACAATAAGCAGAACTCGATAAAATCTTATTATGGTGGTGCTCCAATCAAAGGTTATTTTTGCCAGTGCACTCTGGTTTTGGCCGGTGGATCGTTGTTTTCCCGCTTTGTAAGCATCACTAGACGAAAGAAGATGAAAAATAGTATGCCATAAACTTCATGTTTTTGTTATTTTGTTGTTTAGGGTTACCTTCCCAAGCAATTTTTTTCCCAGATGAAGGCTAATCATTTATTATTTTCCAACTCTCCCTTTACCATCTCCTTGTGCTAATTTCTTCTTTTGTTCATTGTGTTGGTTTTCCTCAGACTAATTTCCGTTGATGTGATGATAAGATTGTCAGAATTATTTTTTCGTGTTGACTAATTACATCAGACTACAATTATCTGATCAACGGATTTATCAATTGAGTTCTACTTTTGATTTGTTTTAGCGAAATGTATTATTTTTGTAGTTTAGCATTTGATTTGTTTAGAGAAAAACATCTAGAATTTGTTTGATTATGGGTCACTGGTGAGTCCTCGAAGTAGTCTCTTGCAGAAATGAAGATTAAGGTCTGCCTACATTTCACTCTTGTGGTGGGATCCTTCCCTCGTCCCCCGCCGCGCGGGAATGCTTTGTGCACTGGGCTGCTTTTTTTTATATTATTCAAACATCAGTTAAGTTAATTTTTATGGATCTATGGCTTTGACTAAAAAAACTGGGTTATTAATGGATCAAAAACAATTTCATTATCAGAAGGATTGTTTGTTAACCTGTAAATTTTTTTAGGTTAATGGCATCTGCAGCCTGGAAGGGGGAGCCTTGGTGCACCGGTTAAGGTGTAGCCGTGTGGTCTTGAGGTCTTAGGTTCGAGTCCTGAAGCACCCTCTTGCATAAATTTAAGGCAAGGCTTTCCTACATTTCACTCTTGTGGTGGGACCCTTCCCTGGACTGTTTCTGCGCAGGGTGCTTTGTGCACCGGGCTGCCCAATTGTATCTGCAGCCTGATGGATCTTTAAATTTGTTGATGGTGCAGAAGCTTTTTTATTGTAGGCTTTCATTGACCACGAAATTATATTAGATTAATTGATTGTTTAATAGCCCTAAAATTATATTGTTTTTTTGTTTGAGTTTGGTACACAATTTTCATTCCTGGACTTCAAAGCATTGTCATGTTTTTGCATTATTCTGTTTTTTGCATTGTTATAGCATTGATAAGCATACCTATTGTGCAATTTAGAAGTTTGATGTTTCGATTTTTGGCGCAGAGAATAGATGGATCCTCCACCGGGTCCCTTTGTCCAGCTCAGCAAAGGGCATCCCCCTACAAGCTGGAAAGGGGTAGATCTAACATCCATTACCTATTTCTTATTATTTTAATGGACCAGCATTTTTTCGTCGAGATTATATGCTCTTTCCTTTTTTCAAGTGTTAATTTGAATCACTTTGTGTTTATCGACTTATTCATTCGTTTGATTATTCAGAAAACTAGCAATAGAGCTATTTTTGTGAAAAAATTGATCAGATAAGTAGCTGGCTTCTCTTCGCACGAGAAGAGAATCATCGAGCTCCTTCGAGCTGGAGACCATAAGGGAGCATTGAAAATTACCCAGAAAAAGTTAGGGACTCTCAAAAGAGCCAAACTGAAGAGACAAGACATGAGTAATCTTCTCAGGAAGATGATGTAAGTTTCTTTATTTGTTCCATTATTTTTATTAATAAATTAAAATGTGTATATATTGTTCTTAAAAAGCTAGGGCTAATGTTCTTTTTTTTTCCCCTCAAAAAACACAATCACATCCATTCATTTGTAATTATAGTTTTCCCTTGCATATTTTTATTTCTCTCATAGTGTAAATAAAATTTATCTTTCTTTATATTGTGATTTATTTTCATCTTAAACTATCTCTGATACTGCCCTTTGTTCTCATTCCCAGATATCAAGCAAAATAGAACAGATGCAGGATCTGAGGCGTAGACCTCGACAGTTCTGCAAATGCCCTCTGTTTTGGACTGTATGGGCCATCATGCCCTCTTTATTTTTGGGCGCTGCTATCCGCACCGCAGTTTTGGCTATTCACATCGCACTTCCTCATAATTTTTTGCGCCTTTTGGAAAAACGCCTTGTCCATGCATTTTTAGGAAAAGTGTTCGTCGCGATCTACAACTTTCGTGTTGAACACTTTTCCTAAAAATGCATGTACATGACGTACTTTGGAAATACGTCTAGGTTTTTGCGACTTTGAAAATATGTTTGGTACATCCATTTTTTGGAAAAGTTCTCAACACGAAAGTTGTAGATCTCGTCGAGATCTACAACCTTCGTGTTGAGCACTTTTCCTAAAAATGCATGCACAAGACGTATTTCCAAAAGCTGAGAAAGTGCGGTGCGAATAGCCAAAACTGCGGTGCGGATAGCAGCGTCCTTATTTATTCTGCACTGCCATTTCCTTTATTTATATCAAGTGGTACTGTTTTTACTTCCGCATTTACTTCTGCTTTATACGCGCTTGGCTGAATGATGTTTAGATACTTCTCGTAGTACCGTATCCTGACCGTGTGGTAGGAGTATATAGCGGAGGAATGGGTGAGACGTCTGTCTCTATTCTCCTTCGTTAGATCACGCGGTTTTGGTACGGTGTGTGATAAAGCCCCCACTTCCCTTCCTATTTCGGAAGGGGGTCTTTCAAATCTTCCAACACGGCTTTCATTAATGGTGTAGGAACTTTTTTAATGGTTTGGGTGGTGTATCTGCAGCCTGATAGAGAATGTAATTATCGAACATGCTTAATGATGGGGATTGGTGAGACTTTTGAAGCTTGTTTCTATGCATGCTTGGACAATCTGAGATCTCAATTGCTCTGTTAAAGGCTTGACTGTTTTTGTTGAAATTTTTTGGCATTTTTATTATGCAGTCTTGACAGTGTGGACTGTACTGTTAATGATAGTTACACTAACGATTTTGTCTATTTAAGCAAGTGCAGTGGCTGGTTTGGAGACTATTATAAATTTTGGACCACCTTTTGGAATCCGGCGGGCTTCTTGCAGCGCTGAGTCTTTGAGACCCCTGGGTACTGACTTTGTGAACCCCTAGGTACAGACTCCTAAATATTATACTTGTTTTTTTGTTGTCTCGCCCTTTCCTTACCCTACGACCTTGACGCCTAGGGTTTGTTTGGGGCGTAGTTTTGCTCTAATGAGTTTGGGCAGAAACACAACCATTGTAAAACATGTCTTTGATGAAAATAACTAATTTTAAACATAAACATGAATGGTTCCTTGAGGTTGTGTGATCATGACCACCACCATTGTGCCAAACAACCCCTATTCCCTTTTAGCCGTTTCTAAAACATTTGCCATTTATTCTCATTTCTTGGAAGCAAGGGTATGAGTATGTGTATCAGGTATGATGCATATCTAGTATATTGGTACAATAAAATTTAATTAATAAAGTTATGGGAACGTATGTATGGGACTACAAATAATCTCGTATCTGGCGAGTGGGAACGTATTAAATATTATATATATTGTTGATGAAATGAGTTTGATTCTATTTCATGAGTAGCGGCCCATAAATATATAAACGTATGTATGGGATTACAAATAACTTATTACATGTCAAATTATAAAATACACAATCTTCAACACTCTTCCACAAGTTAGGCGTGTAATATTTGTGTATAATCTCGTATCTGGCGAGTGGGTCAGCAGGAGTCAGATCGGTCCAATCGGGCGGTCTGAGTCCCAGGGCGAGATCAGCAAAGAGGGAGAACTCGGCAGCTCCCGGCTCGCCTGGGCCATGTGAGACGTCTTTAAGAGGCGAGCTTGTATGCGTCGACCCCTGTTTGCCTAGTTCTGGTCTTTTCGTCCTGCTCTGGCCTGTTCGTCGAGCTCTGGCCGTTCGTCGAGTTCCGACCGACCAACGGACTCGCGGCATGCGAGCAGGGTATGCTGAGCCCGTGCTCGCCCAAGGCTGAGCAGAAGCGGTGAGTCCCAGCTCCATCGGGCACTTGCCGCCCTAGGCGAGCAGAGCTCTCAAGGACTACTCGCCCAACCCCCTCTAATGTGCTTTTTAGCATTTTGCCTCCGTTGGCCTGCCCATAGCCAGTTAAAACAGCGGAGTTGCGCTATTGGCAGACCCAGTTGGGTTATACATAGCTGTTTAGAACAACGGAGGTTAGCTATTTGCAGATCGTTTTCAGAAATCTATAAATAGATCCAAGGGGGTACCTCAGAGGGCATGTTCACTTGTCTCCCAGTCTACTAGCGCTTTTTAAGGTACCTTAGCCTGACATATGACTAAGGAGGAAAAACGCTCTGAGATCTTCCGAGTGTGAGGTGGGTCCTCCGGGCCGAGCCCTTGGGTCAGTTCCCTGTTCTTTTGCTTGCAGGGGAGAAGTAGGTGCGTGATTACCCCTTCCCCAAGTGTGAATTCCACAGAGACTGATTTTTCGGTTTCAACATTCTGGTGTGGTGAGCATGGAGCGTGGTTTACACAGAAAATCTTCAGCAGACTCGATGACGGGAGGAGGACAAGGCTCAGACAGGTCTGACTCGTCGCCCCCCCGCCTCTCACCACAGTGGGGATGTTCCAAGACTTCAGGCAGGAGGTGCACAGCCTCGTCAGGTTCGCACTCGGCGCGCGTGCCGAACGCTCGACTCCTGCGGCGCCGGTACTCGCGATCCCGGCCCTTGGCGAGGACGCTCCCGGCAGGCGAGTTGGGAAGGAAGTTGCAGAGGAAGAGAGAGGCTGCGAGCTCCCCGAGCGAGTACTCTTATAGGGCTCGGCAAGCGGTGACAGGTTCAGCGAGATGGTGGTGCGAGACCCTCCAGCTCGCCCAACAGGGAGAGGCAGCCCCTTCAGCAAATTGGTTTCTTCCGCCACAGTTCCAGAGGGGTTCAGGGAGCCGGAGATGTCTTACTACGCCGTGAAGGGAGACCCGGTCCAACACGTCCAGTGGTTTGAGGACGTGGTCTCGATCCGACAAATGTTGGATGGGTTCAAGTGCAGGCTTTTCGCCATCACTCTCAAGGAGAAGGCGAGAGAGTGGTTCCACTAGCTGCCGACCAACTCCATTTACTGCTTCGAGGACCTACGCCGGGGGTTCATGTTGAGATTCACCACCTCCAAGAGGAGGGAGGAGTCGGAGTCCCTGCTCCACATCAAGCAGGGGATGAACGAGACCGAATCTGAGGTTGGAGCGGAGTGGCAAGACCAAGGGCCGCAGAGAGGTAGACCGGTTCCAGGTGGGAGGCAGGGCCAAAGACCACCTCTGACCAGTCTAGGCTATATCCAGGGAGATAGAAGGAGAAGGGAGGTTAGGGTGGAGTTGCCCTACTGGACTTCCATCAAGAGGGGACACGTCACAATCACGTGCCCGGATCGAGATCAGCAAAATAGTGCGGAGGACAAGTGTCCATGGGGCCCGGGGGGGATCATAGGATCCATGGGGGGGGGGGGGGGGGGGGGGGGCGGCGATCGAGGTTTCCTGCAAGGCAAATCTCCACACCATGTACCGCAGGAGTGTTGGCTCCACATCCCAACCCCACCCCGGAGGAGAAGATCACCTTCTCAAGGAAGGATATGCCAGACCATTAGGACCCCTTCTACGACGCGCTGGTCATCCAGACAGCGGTCGAGAACTTCACCGTCTCTCGGATCCTCATCGACAACGGGAGCTCGGTCAACGTCATCTTCAAGAAGGCGTTTGACACGATGAAGGTGGAGGACAAGAGGGTGCTGGCCTCAGATGGACCCTTGTTCGGGTTCTCGGGAGAGAGGAAGGAGGTTGAAGGAGGAGTGAGCCTCCATGTCACTCGGGGGGGGGGGGGGGCAGTTCCACACCTGCAGGTTCGTCATTGTGGACGCCCCCAGCGGCTACAATGCCATCTTCGGGCGACCCCTCATCAGTGCCGTCCGCTGCATTCTGCCATCCTTCCACCAGTGCCTAAAGTTCAACACCGAGGGGATCCAGGTCTGGGTCCAGGGAGACCCCAAGGTGGCAAGGGAGTGCTACGTCACGATGGTGAACTCCACCTTTTGGCAGGAGGGGGCCGAAGAGATGGAGCGGAGGATGGAGGAGGCGGAGCAGGAGGTAGTGGAGAGGGAGGTGGAGAATCACACCCAGGTGGAAGTGGCGGAGGAAGTCCAGGGGCCGGCCGAGGCAATGGCCGTGGAGGAGGCTGAGGAAGAAGTTCCTGCCCCGGGTGGGGAGGACGTTGGGGAATGGCGGGAGCAGTCCAGGCTGGAGGCTGCAGAGGAGGTGGTGGAGATGGAGGTTCTCACCCTCGGGAGTAGGGTGGAGAAGGTCCGCATCAGCGGGGGGGGGGGGGGGGGGGGGGGGGGGGGCTGATCCCAACAAATCAGGAGAGGATGTTGGAGTGCATCCAAAAGAACGTGGACATCTTTGCTTGGAGCGCCACGAAGATGCTCGGGATCGACGCGGACGTCGTCTGCCACCGCTTCAACTTGGACCCAGAGGCTCGCCCCATCTAGCAGAAGAAAAAGTGGTTCGTCGCAGACAAGCTAGCTGAGCCCATCAGGGAGGAGGTGGCCAAGCTTCTCAAGGTTGGCTTTGTATCCGAAATATAATACCTCGACCGGGTCTCCAATGTAGTACTGGTTAAAAAAGGAGACGGCCGATGATGTATGTTACCACCAAATCAGGATGCACCCCCCGAACATCAATGATGTCTCCATCACAGGGGATGAGTGCTACTGCTATAAAATGATGCACTTTAAGCTAAAGAATGCAGGGACGACGTACCAAAAAATGATGGATAGGGTCTTCCAAGAACAAAAGGGGAGGAACCTGGAGGGTTATGTGGATGGCCTCATGATCAAGAGCCGGGACACAA
This sequence comes from Platanthera zijinensis, assembly GCA_039513925.1. NCBI lineage: Eukaryota > Viridiplantae > Streptophyta > Magnoliopsida > Asparagales > Orchidaceae > Platanthera > Platanthera zijinensis. The sequence continues at coordinate 849,923 of CM077082.1, read as the reverse complement.
GCTCTCACCTCCGGGACATGGAGGAGACCTTCACCACCTTACGCAAGTACAAGATGCGTTTGAACTCCCTAAAGTGTGTCTTCAGGACAAGCATGGGTAAGTTCCTGGGCCATCTCCTTACTCCTGCAGGTGTGGAGCCCAACCTTGACAAGGTAAGGGCAATCATGGAGTTGACATCGCCTCAGAATGCCAAGGAAGTGCAACGGTTGATAGGAAAGTTGGCAGGTTTGAGCAGATTTCTCTCCCAGACCGGAGAGAAGTGCTCCCCCTTCTTCAAAACATTGAGGGGGGGGGGGGGGGCAGACGTTCGAATGGACTAAGGAGTGCGAGGAGACATTTCAAGCTTTGAAGAGACAGTTGACTCAGGCCCCCCTGCTCCAAGGGCCAAAGGAGGGGGAGGACCTGTATTTGTATCTTAGGGTCGGAACAGAGGCCTTGGGCTCCGTCCTGGTTCAGGAAGAGGGGAAGAAGCAACTCCTCATATATTATGTGAGTCGGGTCCTGAGGAAGGTAGAACTTCAGTATCTCATTTTGGAGAAGCTGACCTTCACTTTGGTTATCTCGGCTCGGAGACTTCGGCCTTACTTCCAGGCCCACTCAATCCGAGTGGTAACTGACCACCCCCTCCACAACATCTTCGAGGGGGTGGAGCATTCGGGCCGGTTGACCAAGTGGTCGGTGGAACTGAGTGAGTTCGACATCTCCTTTGTTCCCCGTCTCTCGACCAAGGTCCAAGAAATGACCGACTTTCTGGCTGACTATGTGGTCGAGGTGGCGGAGACAGAACTCACCCAGTTCCCTTGGAAAGTTATGGTAAACGGCGCTTCAGGGAGACATTCCCTGGGGGTGGGAGTGATCCTAGTAAGCTCCCAGGGGACGAGAATTGAACAAAAAGTAGTGGTGCACTTTCCCATCACCAACAACTAGGCCGAGTATGAGGCAGTGATCGCAGGGCTGCACCTTGCCAGGGAGCTGAGAATACTTAATGTGGAGGTGCTTACTAACTCCATGGCGGTGGCTTCCCAGATCAACGGGGAGTTCGAGGCAAGGGAGCCTACCTCCTAGTTATACTTAGCAAAAGTAAAAGGGGTAATCGAAATGTTCTAGACCTTCTCCATCCGGCACGTGCCCAGGGAGGAGAATGAGCTGGTGGACCAACTGGCAAAGAATGGTCCCCGGGTGGGGGGTACCATCACCGACCTATTCCGCCCTTCCATTGAAGAAGGAGAGTTAATGGAGGTGGACCAACACCCCTCGTGGATGGACTCATTCACGACCTTCCTTTCCACGGGAGAGTATCCGGAGGGTATGGATAAAAAGAAATTCAAGTACAAGTCAGCGTACTATCTCATCCGCGATGGGTAGCTATATTGAAAGACCCTCTCAGGGATATTGACACATTGCGTGGTCGAGAGGGATGTCCAGAGGATCTTGGAGGAGGTTCACTCCCGGGAGTGTGAAAGTCATTCCGGGAGTCGGACCCTGGAAGGAAGGATTATCAGACAAGGATATTTTTGGCCTACCTTGGGCCATGACGAGGCGGAGTTTACAAAGAAGTGCCACAAGTGCCAGTTGTTTGCCCCCTCCAGCTACAATCGACCCAGTGCCTCAGGAGCATCACAACCCCCTGACCCTTTGCCATCTGAGGAATGGACTTGGTAGGGCCTTTTCCCCAGGCCAGCGGGCAGAGGAGGTTCTTACTCATCATGATAGACTATTTTTCTAAGTGGTTGGAGGTGAAGGCGCTGGCTAAGGTGACCTCCCAGGTTATCAGGAATTTTGTTTGGGAGGAGATCATCTGCCGACACGGGTTGTCGCAAGCCATTGTCACGGATAACGGACCTCAGTTTGCCAACGCCGAGTTCATCAGCTTCTGCGGGCAGCTCGGGATTGATCTCAGATTTGCCTCGGTCCATCACCCTAGGAGCAACGGGCAGGTGGAGGCGGCAAACAAAATCATAGTGAACCTCCTGAAGAAAAAAGTTCAGAACTTGATGGGTAGCTGGGTGGAGCAACTCCCCTCGATACTTTGGGCCCTTAGAACCACCCCCAACACCTCCACAAGAGAAACCCCCTTCAAGCTCTCCTATGGATGCGAGACAGTACTCCCAGTAGAGTTCGAGGTCCGGACGCCTCAGGTGGTTGAGGTGGAGGAAGGAAGGGAAGAATGGAGAGCTGAAAATGAAGAGGAGCTGCGGCTCTCCCATGACATGGTGGAGGAGGTACGCGACCTCTCCACCATCCGGCAGGAAGAAGTGAAAAGAAGAATGACTAAGTACTTTGTCAAGCACATCAAGGTCAAACAGTTCACGGAGGGGGACTTGGTCCTGAGAAAGGTGGATGTCGCGGGAAGACCAACCGCTGTGAGGAAGCTCAACCCCAACCGAAGGGTCCATACATTGCACAAGAAATATTGAAATCAGGGGGTACCGCCTCCGGAATGTGGATGGAGAAACCCTAATTCTCACCTGGAGCGGTGATGACTTAAAATGTTTTTACCCTTGAGTCATGTAAGTAATGTTCCTTTTCTAATAAAGCTTCTTGAGGTGCCAATGTTCCTGCCGTGGTTCATGCAAATAAGTGAAGTGTTTATTTAGCAGACCCCGAGCAGATCCCGTTGTCAGGCTCTCACCTAGCTGGCATGACTGGATGTCACTCGATGAAGTCTACCCAGACCCCGAGCAGATCCCGCTGTCAGGCTCTCACCTAGCTGACAGGGCTGGATGTCACTCGGCGGAGTCTACCCAGACCCCGAGTAGATCCCGCTATCAGGCTCTCACCTAGCTGGCAGGGCTGGATGTCACTCAGCGGAGTCTACCCAGACCCCAAGCAGATCCTGTTGTCAGGCTCTCACCTAGGTGGCAGGGCTGGATGTCACTCGGTGGAGTCTACCCAGACCCCGAACAGATCCCGCTGTCAGGCACTCACCTAGCTGGCAGGGCTGGATGTCACTCGACGGAATCTACCCAGACCCCGAGCAGATCCCGCTGTCAGACTCTCACCTAGCTGGCAAGACTGGATGTCACTCGGCAGAGTCTACCTAGACCCTGAGCAGATCCCGCTGTCAGGCTCTCACCTAGCTGGCAGGGCTGGATGTCACTCAGCAGAGTCTACCTAGACCCCGAGCAGTTCCCACTGTCAGCCTCTCACCTAGCTGGCAGAGCTGGATGTCACTCAGCGGAGTCTACCCAGACCCCGAGCAAATTCCGCTGTCAGGCTCTCACCTAGCTGGCAGGGTTGGATGTCACTCGACGGAGTCTACCTAGACCCGAGCAGATCCCGCTGTCAGACTCTCACCTAGCTGGCAAGGCTGGATGTCACTCGACGGAGTCTACCCAGACCCCGAGTAGATCCTACTGTCAGGCTCTCACCTAGCTGGCAGGGCTGGATGTCACTCGACGGAGTCTACCCAGACCCTGAGCAGATCCCATTGTTAGACTCTCACCTAGCTGGCAGGGCTGGATGTCACTCAGTGGAGTCTACCCAGACCCCGAGGAGATCCCGCTGTCAGGCTCTCACATAGCTGGCAGGGCTGGATGTCACTCGGGAGAGTTCCACCCTCCCCGGATGTTACTTGAAATATTGGCCTTTTCCCTAAGGATAGGGGGGAGAAAATCCCACAGCCGAGTCGGGGCTCGCAGGCTCAGCTCGGCAGATGGGTGGCGAGCCGAGTCCTCGCCATCTCGCAAAGAGGGCGAGTTAAGCAGTGCCTTTCACCCCTTTCGGGTTTTACTTGTAAAATTTTCCGAAGACACGAAAGGCCTGCACGAGCTGACAGGTGGCGAGCCCAGTGCGGCGAACAGTCCACCTCCGGATTGCAAAGAGTTGGCGGGTTCTCAAGGTCTGCTCGCGGACGCGAATTCTAGACACGCGTTCTAACGACAAGTTCTACCCTAGCGACGCTCCTCGAGGTGGAGAGCTCGCGGGCGAGTACATAGCAGAAAGAAAGGTTCAAGGAAAAGAAGAGAAAAATTCATGACAGAAAAATATCTTTCATTAAGTATAATGTTGATTACAAAAAGGAGCTCGTCTAGGCGAGGTTACAAAAAAGCGGGCCGGGAAATAATTACAAAGGAAAGAGAAAGGGTGTGGGTCAGCTCTCGTCTCCCCCTCCCGACTGGCGATCTTCGCCCACCCCTCCGGGTAGATCATCCTTGAAGCCTTTTCCGAAGAGCAGGTCGAAGCTGTCCTCCTCGCTGGGCGGCGTGGACGGAAACAGACTCAACATAAGATCTCGGGCCGTGATTTCCTCGCAGCCTTCAACCAGCACCCCATTATCTTTCATTATCTACAGGGTGTACTCGGCGGACTCAATCGAGTTGATCCGCAGCCTTTCAGTTACTTCAGCCTCGCCGAAAATCCTCGGCCTCTTGAACGGGAAGGGGGGCTCGCTGCCACCCGGGGGTAAGAAGGCATCCACCTGACGGAGGATCTCTCCATGAAGGCCCTTGTTCTTCTCCTTCAGCACCCCGTTCTCCTCCTCCATCCCAGCAACGCGAGCCTCCAGCTCGGCAGCGCAGGCACGAAGCTGGGTGTTTTCCTCCTCCAGCCCGATGACGCGAGTCCGCAGCTCTCCAGCGGCCTTGGCGTCCTGTGGGGCAAAAGGGTAAACAAACTTCTAACAAGAGAAGGTAGAAAAATCCTAAGTGAAAAAAGAATTACCAATCCGTCGGTAGCCTGGGTGAGTAGGTCCTCAGCGATGCCGAGTTGTCTCGCCTGATCGGCAACTTTATCCTAGGCGAGGTCGCGCTTCTGCTCTGCCTTCTGCAGGAGGTGGCTGAGGTTGAAGCCACGACAGACCATCATATGGTGCAGCTCCAGTGCCAGCATATGGGCTTGCAACCCCTCACGGCCGAGCTGGCGCAGAGTCATGTGCTTGTAGGCCGTTACATCCTCGCGCCCGTAGAGGCCGAAGCCAAGCGCGTAGGCATGACCTGAGGAGGGCTCGCAGTCTGCCCAGGAGGGCTGGAGGGTGGAGACTGAGATCTGGTGGGCCGCCTCGTCCCATTGGACCACGGGCTCGCCAGCCGAATCTTTCCACCTTCCCCCAAGGCTGAAGAGGGGGTGACTCTTCGACAGACCTGGCTCACGGACCAAGGTCTTATTGACCGCAGGAGGAGCGGAGGGCTCGCCTCCCTCCTGCCCTTTGACAGTTATCTCCTTTAGCGGGCTCTCCGGCGATCCATCCGGGGAGGGTTCGCGCGAGCTCATGTATCTTGGTTTTTGTGTTGTTGTCTCGCCCGAGAGACCGCCACCGCCTTCCATTTCTTCTGTGGCGGATGACGGTGATGCGACTTGGACCCCGCAGGGTCAGTCCGGTTCTTGCCAGATGAGGGCTTGGACGATGCCGACTCATCTCGGCAGGCGGCTGCAACCGCTTTCTCGCGAGCGAGGGGGCCAGGGAGTAATCCCGAGTCCGCGAAGGCGGGTTCTTGGGGATCAGTCGCTCCCCTACATAAGAAACTTGGTCAGAAAAATTCTACTGTTTTGGTGAGACCGGGGGGAGGAGTTGAAAGGTATACCTTCGCCAGGAAGGACGGGAAGGAGCGAGTCGAGGCCTATTCGGAGGAAGGAGATCTCGAAGTCTTTGTGGAGGAAGAATTTGTGGAGCTCGACATCGTTGCCGGAGACGGTGGGGGGTCGGTACACCTCCTTGTACTTCTGCTGAGGCGAGTAAGGGACGTTGCCGAGGTCGCCCTTGATGAAGACGATCTTTGTCATCCAGTTATGGTGTTTGTTCGCAATCTCGCGAACCTTTATGAAGGAGCCCCCGAAGTAGGCGACGTCGTCGGGGGTCGCCTTGTAGGTAAAGAGTTTCCTGAAAATGATCAGGTTAAACTCTATTTGCTCCTTACGGAGGAAGCCCGCGAGCGCCACCATCATGGCAATGGCGTTCGAATTGAGCTGCGTGAGCACCACACCGTAATATTTCAAGATCTGGCGGATATACGGACAGAGCGGTAGGCGCAACCCCATCTCGAAATGCGAGATGGGGAAGGCGAGCTCATCGGGGTAGAAGGTGTTGATGGTCTCGCCTTCCCTGGGCCGGCGCGCCTCGAAGCCGGAGGGCACGAAGCCGGCAGTGAACTCTGCGAACTCCTCCTCGTAGGTGCTCCCCTTGAAAAAGCAGTAGTCGGCAAAATGCTGAGAGCATTTGGAGCGGCAATCGGAGTCGGGGTTAGTCTTACTCATGCTCGCAGGAGGATTAGGGCGCGAGTAGCGGTAAGAGAGAGGGCGAGAAGAGGGAATATGAAAGCAGTAAAGACAGTGACTGGGGTTGGTGAGGGGGCTTATTTATAGAAAAAGAAGTTTAAGGCTGAGCCAACCAATCGGTCTAGCTCGTCGGACTCAGCCCGCCAACCCCAGCTCGCCGATTCCCGGGATCTGTCCTATCGTATGCTGAGCTGAACCTGAACGATTTTACATTCGAATAGCAAACATTGAAATCTAAAGAATATTCTAAGTTATTACAAACAGGAGGAGATTATTAAGAAGAAGTTCAATGCATGCGCGAGCTAAGGGGGCAAGAGGCGAGTGCCGGTAGGCTCAGCAAGGGAGCCATTTCTATCTACCCCGACCTTGCACCTCCTTCCCCGTAGGTCGCCATGAATTGTGGAGCTCGCGGATCCGTCCTAAGTTCCTCTGGGTGATCTGGAGGCTCTCTTCGACCTCATCCAGGAGCCGAGAAGGAGACGTCGCCTCGCATGCCGACCTTCTCACCTCGTCAGCAAGCCGGACGTAGTTGCGCTGCAATGCCTCATTGTCCTCCTGCACCCTGCGCAACCCGCACACTAGCTTCTTGAAGATCACGATCCCTCTCCTCGTCAGTTCGCCGTTCTCCACCTCGGAGCCCAGAAAGGAGTCCAACGAGCTTGGAGAAGGGAGGGGTGAGTAGCGGGTCAGCCCCGAAGAATTGTCAGCCCCAGACTGACTAGGAAGAGCTGCAAAGAGTTGATCATTAGTAAAAGGCGAGCACCCTAGGAGGACTACTGGATAAGGGCCACTGAAGGTCAACTTGCCTGACGAGCTCGGCGCCTCAAAGGAGAAGCTGGGTGGGGAAAGCTTCAGGTTTTTGCCCCGGCCCGGGGGGTGAGTCCTCGGCGGAAGGAGGCTGCAGCCCGACACGGGGATGGTCCCAGTGCCTCCTCCCGAAGTCCCGACCAGTTGCTGAGAGAAGAGGTTGTGGGCTGACGAATCCGGTCTCTGCGAGTCCAACCCGAGGGTCCCAAAGGGGGGCGACGGGTCGCGCAGACGGGCCTCCATAGTTTTGGGCCGCGAGCTGTCGAGGGGGGTCTTAACTCGCGGCGGGAGGGCCTCGTCGTCATCCTGTCGACTGTCCGTGTCAGTGCAGAGGTCGACGATGTCTTTTTCCTTCTCAGGTGTGGGCCGAGTAGAGGAGCCGACCCCAGGCTCCAGGGTCATTTAAAAGTCTTGGAAGATGTGCTCGGTCGCTTGAGGAAACAGTTTCACCCTCTTGGCAGAATTGGGTTCGACCAAACCACCCTGCGGGGAGGACAGGAGGAATCACGGTCAAATTGGCAATGCGAGCAAAAGAGACCTTGCGAGCTTTGGCAAGCCTCTCTTGGATCTCCTTGGGGATCGACATCTCGTCAGGTTTGGAACAGAGGGAAGGGCAAAGGTCACCCAGGTACGCAGGTGCATATATATAGGCGGTTGTAAACCCCGCCAAAAGATTCTCTGGCTCCTGCCACACTCGCCGAATCCTGCGGGGTTGGATGTTTCTTTCCGAGCTTATGCCAACCTCGCAAAGAGCGGGGATTGTGTACAACCCCGTATCCGACGAATGAGTCAGCAGGAGCCAGACCGGTCCAATCGGGCGGTCTGAGTCCCAGGGCGAGATCGGCAGAGAGGGAGAACTTGGCAGCTCCCGGCTCGCCTGGGCCAGGTGAGACGTCTTTAAGAGGCGAGCTTGTACGCGCCGACCCCTGTTCGTCGAGCTCTGGACTGTTCGTCGAGCTCTGGTCTGTTCGTCGAGCTTTGGCCTGTTCGTATAACTCTGGTCCATTCGTCGAGCTTTGGCCTATTCGTCGAGATCTGGTCCGTTCGTCGAGCTCTGACATGTTTGTCGACCTCTGGTCCGTCCGTCGAGCTCTGGCCTGTTCGTCGACCTCTGGTCCGTTCGTCGAGCTCTGCCCGTTCGTCAAGTTCTGACCGACCAACAAACTCGCGACATGCGAGCAGGGCATGCCGAGCCCGTGCTCGCCCAAGTCCGAGCTGAAGCAGTGAGTGCCAGCTCCACCGGGCACTCGCCGCGCCAGGCGAGCAAAGCTCTCAAGGACTACTCGCCCAACCCCCTGTAATGTGCTTTTTACCATTTTGCCCCCACTGGCCTGCCCATAGCCAGTTAAAACAGCGGAGTTGCGCTATTGACAGACCCAGTCGGGCTGCACATAGTTGTTTGGAACAACGGAGGTTGGCAATTTGCAGTCAGAAATCTATTAATAGATCCAAGGGGGTACCTCAGAGGGCATGCTCACTTGTCCCCCAGTCTACTAGCACTTTCTAAGGTACCTTAGCCCGACATTTGGCTAAGGAGGGGAAGCGCTCTGAGATCTTCCGGGTGTGAGGTGGGTCCTTCGCGACGAGACCTTGGGTCAGTTCCCTGTTCTTTTTTCTTTGTCATTTTGCTTGCAGGGGAGAAGTAGGTGCGCGATCCCCCCTTCCCCAAGGGTGAACTCCACAAAGAATGATTTTTTGGTTTCAACAGTCTGTTATGCCCAACTTGCTTAGTATTCTGTCAAATGAGTTTTGACTCAGTCCCTTGGTAAGCACATCTGCAAGCTTTTGATTTGATGGAACAAAAGGGGTACTCACAATCCCACTATGTTTTTCTTGATGAAGTGTCTGTCAATCTCCACATGTTTGGTACAATCATATTGAACTGGATAGTGTGCAATGCTGATAACATCTTTATTATTACAGTAAATTCAGATTGGACCTGCACACTCTACCTAAGATCCTTCATGACTGACTGAATCCACAACCCTTCACATATCCCTCATGTCATAGTGCGGAACTCGGCTTCTGTGTTGGATTTGACTGCGTGTTGTTTCTTGCTTCTCCAGGTCATCAAATTGCTCCCAACAAGGGAGAAATACCTTGATGTCAACCTCCAGTCATCAGCTGAACCTTCCCAGCTTGCATCAGTGTAGACCTATACCGTCAATATCTTGTTGGGTGAGAACAGTATTCCCTTGCCAGGAGAGGATTTGAGATACAATAGGACTTTGTATGCAACATGTAGGTGCTGTGATTTGGGTGAATGCATGTACTGACCAAGGACCCCCCATAACATTCAATATGTCTGGACGAGTGTTGGAGAGATAGATAAGCTTCCCCACCAGTCGCTGAAAGCTCAATATGTCATCAGTAACTTTTCTGCCATCCCTTCCTAGCTTGTGGTTGACCTCAATAAGGTGTTCGCTGGCCTGCACCCGAACATTCCAGCTGTCTCAAGTAAATCCAAAACATATTTTTTTGAGGTATAAAGATCTCATGTTTAGATCTGACCACCTCGATGCCAAGAAAGTATTTGAGGGGTCCAAGATCCTTCACTTTAAATTCCTTAACCAATATAGACTTTAGGAGTTCATTCTCTTCTGTATCATCACCAGTTATTACTATGTCGTCCACATAGACAATAAAAGCAACCACTTATCCTTCCTATGTTTCACAAACAAGGTGTGATCCGCATTGCTCTATTTGTATTCAAAAGAAATCATTGCCCGGTGAAATCTCCTAAACCAAGCACGTGGACACTGCTTTAAGCCATACAAGGTTCTCTTCATCTTGCAAACTTTTCTTGCCGACCCTTTTTGAAGAACACCAGAAGGTAGGGTCATGTAGACTTACTCTTCAAGATCACCGTGGATGAATGCATTCTTCATGTCCAACTGAAGGAGACTGCATCATTTGCACACATCATACGAGAGCAAGATCTTGAGAGTTCATTTTAGTGACCGAAACAAATGTCTCTTGATAGTCGATACTTGTTTGTGTATATCTTCTTGCCACCAACCTGGCTTTGTACCGTTCAACATGACCTTCAGAGTTTTGTTTCATTGAGAAGACTCACTTTATGTGAAGGAGACAAAGAGTCATAAGTCACAAAATGAGAAAGAGGATGATGGGTAGAAGCAAAAATACCTATATCGGTACCTGACGATGGATCAGATGATGGCCTAGGTTGACTAACAAAAGCTAGTGTGTTCTTGCACCTTCTACGCCGCGTGTAAACCTGTAAAAGAGGAGGAATCACCGGGTTCCCAGTAGCAGTTGGGAGCACCAGATCATAAGGGGGAACCTGATCACAAGGGACAGAAGGAGGCATGATCACACTAGCCATTGTTCGATGAAGGCACAAACACATGAGGTTTGATGAATGATGTCAAGACCACTCAGATAGTTCTCAAGGCGGGCATCAATGTTCTCTCAGTCATTGTCACTCTGCAAGATCTGAATGGTAGCGCCATGCTGAGTAGTAACCATCTTATGAAAACGTTGAAAAAAATAAAACACATCGCTTTTTGTTTCATTAAATAAACTCAGGTACAACGTGCGTAACAATCAATAAAGGACACAACTCAAGAGCAACCCGAAATAGATGCAGTAGGACTGAGCCCCCAAAAATCAGTATGAATAACAACAAAAAGAACTAAGTTATGAGTAAACATAAGAGGAAGAGAGCTACGATGATGTTTAGCAAGTTCACATACATCACAATAAAAACATTAATAAAAAGTAGAAGAAATATCGGGAAGTAACAACTTCATAACAATAATAGGAGGATGTCCTAGCTGATAATGCCAGGAATCTAACTCAGAGGGAAGAGAAACATGAAATACTTTGGTAGACAGAGTGATGCTTGATAAGTGGTGGCAGAGGGATCAAACACATAGAGCCCGTTGTTTAGTCTACCAGAGCCAATCACTGCCCACGTCTCCAGGCCTTGAAAAATACAAGAGGTAGGAAAAAGTCACTGAGCAATTCATAGAGTTTGTCAAATGACTAATAGAGATAAAATTGCGAATGAAAGCATGGACATGAAGAACAGATGAGAGAGTAAGGGAGTAGCATGTAATGGATCCTTTCCCAGCAATGAGAGATTGCAATCCAACAGTAATGCTCAGTTTGTCTTTGCCAGACAGGGGGTGTAAGATAAAAAACTTGTGGCTGATCCAGACATGTGATCGGTGGCTCCAAAATCAATAATCCACTGAAAGGATAGGTTAGAGGAAGTAGAGTGAGCACTTGTCGGGCCCTGGTGAACATAGGAAGAGGAGACGGGACCGAGCTGCTCAGCAGAAGATCCATGCATCATCGGACGAAAAACCAAAATTTCTTCAACCAAAAGAGCGGGGGGGGGGGGGGGGGATGGGGCCCATGTTGAAATCCAGAGAATGATGAACAAAGGTGTCCTCCATAACATCAGACAAGCGGGCCGGTCTGGACAGATAGGAACGGTGCTGGGAGTGACCTAGCACATGACCAACACGAGGTGCAAGGACGCCTCGAGGAGAAGGAAAAGCATGGAGCTTGAAGCAGGTATCTTTAGTATGGCGGGCCTTTCCACAATAATCACAAACAATGTGTTCTTTCTCTACAGAATTCAACCCCGTGTTACGTATAAGGAGAATCCCATGATGAGAAAGAGTGACAAGAGCAAATCCCTCAGTGATAGAGTCTGGAAGGAGAGTCTGGCGACGGTCAAATTCCCGCTGGACAAGACTGTATCCCTCAGGAAAAGAAGGAAGAGGGGAGCGTCCAAGGATCTGAATACTAATCGAATCAAGATCCTGATGTAAGCCATGAAGGAACTCGAAGATGTGATTGCGTCATTCCCTTGTGCGAACTAGCACATCATCTTCTGGAGATACAAGGGTCAGAGAATCGAAGTGATCATATTCCTGATAAAGTTGGGTAAACTCTGAGTAGTAGGCAAATCACCCTATCACAGGAGGAATAACCTGTGTCGAAGTTGGTAGATTTGAGCTGCATTACCACGACATGAGTAGGTAGTCTCTGCGTGCTTCCAAATATCTGTTGTCGTATCCAAGAAGAGATAATTCTGTGCGATGGGCTCTGACGCTCCGTCATAATATTAAGCAACCAAGACATCACCAGGGAGTTCTCAAACTCCCACTGAAGCCACTGAGGCAAAGAAACCGAAGAAGGAACCTTCATTGTGCCGCTGACAAAACCGAACAGATGGAAACTTTTGATGGCAAGAATGATAGAGTGAGCCCACAAGAAGTAGTTAGAACCATCTAATTTCATCGCGGTAATCTGAGGAATGTCGTGATCGGAATTGACACGACAAGATCCCACGGAGGCCGGAGTAGGAGAAGCCGTCCCACCAGAAGACATGGTTGTAGAAGAATCACTTCTAGCCATAAAGAAACCTCGAATAGAAATCGAGGGCGAGAAAAGAAAACCACGATGGATGCCGAAGAAGGGAGGATGCCCTCATAAAAGGAGGGAAAAAACCCGCATACCCAAGAGAGGTCAAGAAATGGAGAGAAAACAAACAAAGGAACGCCAGAAACAGGGAGATCAAGTCCCCATGTAATCAACGACACTAGAAAAAAGAGAACGGGACGGGCGGCTGCTGGAGAGGGAATAGAACGAGCGACCACAAGATAGGAAGATGGGCGGAGGTGGCCGGCGGTCTCTGGAGAGGAAGAAGGACGGAAATGGAGCGGCGGGAGGCTGGCGTTGGTGGAGCGTGTGCGGCTGGACGAGGGAATGAGCACGACGGAACGAGCGGCTTTTTTCGCCAACCCTAAATCAAAGGCTTTGATACCATGTTGACGAAATGAATTGATTCTATTTCATGAATAACATATATATGGGATTACACAACCCAATACATACCAAACAATATAAAATACACAATCAAGGAAGTCTGCCCCACACGACAGCGAGGCCCGCCCCCGATGGGTTTCGCCCGCCGCCGACTCTTATAATTATAAGAGCCGATTCTTATAAATATAACTTTTTCTGTGATGACACCATTTTAATGTTAATCAAGAGTTTATTTAATGTTTTTATTTGAAATTATTTTTTATTATCTTTTTGTTTAATTTTTCTTTAATTAATTTCGTTTTATTAATTTCGCCCATATTTAATTAATTGTTCGAATTATATGGTTTAATTAATTTTATTAATTAAATAGTTAGTAAAGAATAATAAAAAAAACTAATGAGTAAAATAAAAAATGGACAATCAAGATTGATTTAAAGGATCTCAGATATTACACCGTGCAATCGCAACGGTCACCGATACTTATTTGTATATTTGTATATATATATATATATATATATATGTATATATATCACAAATATAATTATAAATTTTCAAAACAATAAAACATAAAACATAAATAATTAATTGAAGTAAAAATTCATAGCTAATGCAATATAATATGAAGTTTTTAAACATAAAATACTCATAATCGGTCACGCTTCATAATACTTCGCCGCCGACTCTAGGCCTCCAGCATCGGTCTCTAAAGACAAGTTGAAGTTCATCGTGCCTCGCTTCATAATACTTCGCTTGCCGACTCTAGGCCTTCAGCATCGGTCTCTAATTAGTCGAATGTGCACACTGATACAGGTACGACAAGTATTATGTAGCGAGACAAGTATGTGTATTATGAAGTTCATCTAAAGACAAGCTGACAACTATGAAACACCGATACAGGTACGAGTACTAGGTACGATAATAAAATTTAAATCAATTTTTTTTATAATTTTAACAAGAAAAGACATTTAAATCTAAAACTCATTTTATTACTATAATGAACAAACAATACTAGTTATATTTATGGGTCACAAAATTTTCTTTTCTGAAAAACACACAAAAGTATTTTGTTTGCTTTTAAAAAACATACTTTATCACAATATTCAGATTTTAGAACGATCTGTCAAGTCCAAGTGTATCTGCATACTAGAGTAATAGGTGTACCCATCGAGTATTAGGTAAATACCGGTACCAGATATGTATTTGATACGGGTACGTGACCCTCAAGGAAGTATCAATGCTTCATTAATTAATTGGTAATTTTCCATTTTCTCCCTATTAAATAATATGAAATTCCTTAATCATGTTATTTAACTGAAATAATGTTAGTGGGCTGCAGGGTGGGCCTTGATTCAAGGTCTTAGTCCATTAGAATTTGGTTGAGCATTTATTTCTCTCTTTTAGGCTCACTTTTGGTCATGGTTGACTTGAGGTGTTGACTTAATCAACTGATGTGTAGACTGGTCCCATGAGTGTGTCTTGAGTCCTATGACACAACCCTAGGCGGGTTGTGCCATGGTGAGGCTCCAACTGAGCCAATTTATCTAATAGGTGTATGTTTGACCAAAATTGGCCTAGGTTTGACTTTGACCAAATTGGAGAAATTGGTTCCCACCTGATGGAGCTTTTGGATCCATTGAGTCTCTAATGGTGTTCTAAGGCTAGGAGTGAGATCAATTTGATGTGGTGAATTCAAATGGATGTGAATTGACCTATATTGCCTTGTGCACCTTGGTGTGCACTTAACAATTTTTGCCTTAGTTCAAGGAAACCTAGGTCACCTCTTTGCCCAACTCACACCATGTCATAACGCTATCAAAGGGTCTAGAAGTAGTAGGGATGTTATAAATCCCAATAAAAAAAATAATTTCGTCTCCGACATTCAAGTTCGGGTCTACGAGGTTCTAAGCATTAATGGAAATTTGAACATTTGCATGAGTGTTTAGGTTGTACCTGAAGTGAAGAGCTCCGGGTAGCGTTGCTGTATGAGGTCCATGAGCTCCCAAGTGTGCTCCTCCTGCCCATGATTTGACCAGAACACCTTGACCAAAGGAATGCTCTTCTTCTGCAAGACTCAGATTGTTGTATCATCGATCCAGATCGGCTCCAAACAAACTGACCGATCAGATGCTACCGGGCCAGAGGTGGAAGTGATGTGTTGTTCCGACCGAAGTAAGGCCCTCCTAAGTGAGAAGACGTGGAAGTCGCCGTGCATGTTTGACAACTTTGGCGGTAGCTCCAGCCTATATGTCAAGGGACTGATCCGCTGTAGGATCGTATAAGGCCTTATATATTGAGGGCTGAGCTTTTTGTGCCTACGCACCTGCGAAACCCGTGCATCAGACGTATCTTCAGGAACACCTTGTCTCCCACATGGAATTCCACCTTTCGATGCCTCGCTTCATAATACTTCGCCTGCCGACTCTAGGACTCCAGCATCGGTTTCTAATTAGTCGAATGTGCACAATCGTGTCTTCGATGTAATATGATCCAAGTGCCTTCAGATCCTTGTACTGTACCCAGGATAGCGGTGCCCGACACTTTCTCCCATAACGGGCCTCATAGGGAGCCATAATAATACTGTTTCGATGGTTATTGTAGGAGAACTCAATCAAAGGTAACAGTCGCTCCCAAGGCTTTCCTATATCAAGTATACACATGCGTAGCAGATCCTCCATGGTCCTATTGGTCCGCTCCGTCTGCCCATCAGTCTGTGGATGAAAGGAGGTGCTGAATGCAAGCTGAGAACCTAAGTACTCCAGCACCGCCCTCCACTCCCTGGAAGTGAATCGACCATCTCGATCTGATACGATAGTCTTGGGCACGTCGTGGTACCGCACAAACTGTTCCACAAACAACCTCGCAAGCACAACAACCGGAGTGTTCTTCCGAACCGGAATGAACCTGGCTACCTTGGTCAATTTGTCCACGATGACCCATATAAAATCGTGCCCGAAGTGGGAACGAGGTAACCCGTGCACGAAATTCATAGCTATATCCTCGAACTTCCACTTCGGTATGGGCAACGGCTGTAATTGTCCCCCAGGACTCTTGCACTCGTCCTTCACCAGCTGACAGGCCTCGTAGTACGTCACAAAATCCTATAATATCTTTCTTCATTCTGGGCCAATACATGTCCCGCCGCAGGTTTGCCGTCATCTTGGTGATCTCAGGGTGAACGAGTTCATCACGCAACGTATAGTTCTCTAAGGTGCCCCCTTCTAGGGCTATGAATTTCGGCTCTAACTCTGTATCCAGCCTCTGCTCTGCTCTGATGCGGTCTTTGATGTCGCACACGATGCTCAAGGAGTGTAAGTACTCTGCATAGATCTCCGGCCCGGCCTTGCTCACTAAGGTAATTTTCATGTCCCGCAACATCATGACCAACTCCATTTCCATCATTCGGGGCTCCGAACTAGAAGTGAAGGCATTCCTGCTCAAGGCAACAGCCACCGTGTTTGCCTTTCCCGGATGATAGTAAATAGTGTAATCGTAATCACACATGAACTTTAACCACCTTCTCTGATGATGGTTTAGATCCTTCCGCGTGTCTATGTACTTGAGGTTCTTGTGATTTGAAAAGATCTCACAATGAACCTCATATAGGTAATGCCTCTATATCTTCAACGCAAAAATCACCTCCTCGAGCTCAAGGTTGTGTACTGGGTAATTTTGCTCGTGCTTCTTCAACTGTCTAGAAGTGTAGGAGATGACATGCCCGTGTTGCATCAGAACTGCACCCATCCCTTATTAAGATGCATGGTATAGATCTGAAACCCTTCCTTCCCAGATAAAAGGGAAAGGATGGGGGCTGAGGTGAGCCTGTCCTTCAGCTTCTGAAATGTTGTCTCACACTGCGATGTCCACTCGAAGGGCGTATCCTTGCTCGTCGATGCATTAAGAGGGAGCACAATCCTGGAAAATCCTTCTATGGTAATAGCCCGCTAGTCCGAGGAAATTCCTAACATCTGTGGCCGACTTCAGCTGCGGCCAATCCCAGACTGTGTGCACCTTTGCCGGGTCCACTGCCAACCCGGCTCCACTGATCGTATGTCCGAGGAAAGCCACCTCTTGTAGCCAGAACTGGCACTTCGAGAATTCTGTGTACATTTGGTGCTCCCTCAGCTTCCTCAATACCAATCTCAGGTGCTCCGTGTGATCCTCCTTCATTTTGGAGTAGATCAGGATGTCATCGATGAAGACTTTAACGAATATGTCCAAGTACAGCTTGAATATCCGGTTCATCATACTCATGAATGAGGATGGGGTATTGGTGAACCCAAAAGACATCACCACGAACTCATACAATCTGAAGTGTGAGCTGAAAGCCGTCTTTAGAATATCCTCCTCCTGAATCCTCAACTGATAGTATCCAGATCGCAAATCCATCTTAAAGAACCAGTGGGCTCCCTCTAGCACGTCGAATAGCTTGTCGATCATCGACAACGGTTATGTATTCCGCACGACCAATCAGTTGAGCTCTCGGTAATCGATGCAGTGCTTAAGTGATCCGCCCTTCTTCTTTGCGAACAAGACCGGAGCTCCCCACGGTGATGAGCTCGGTCTGAAAAACTCTGAGCCGACTAGCTCCTTTAGCTGAATCCGGAACTCCGCTAGCTCCTTCGGAGCCATCCTATAAGGTGCCAGAGAGAGAGGTCTCGCTCCTAGCACTAGCTGGATCCGGAAATCCACATCTTTATACTTGGGTAATCCGGGTAGCTTCTGTTGGATCGTGAGGCACCCTTAGAGGGGGGGGGGGTGAATAAGGGTTAATTAATTTACTTTATCTAAATGGAGCTTACTTGGTGAAAAACAAGGAAATCAAGATTAATTTTTCATAAGCAGAATTGAACACTTAGAAATTTATAAAAACAGAAACAACAACAATTTATTTCAAAAGTGCTAAATCTGACTGCAATATATATCTATAGAGCTAGAGACAAAGGATTATGAAAAATACAGTTTACTTTTGATTTCGTTGGTCCTTCTACCAAGAACTGACAGGCTAAAGCGTATCTCTCCCTAGATCTTGCTACTAGTCCCCCTAGATCTAGTCACGATCTAGTCGCTACACACAAGACAACGATTTCTCTCTAAGCCGCACAAGGACTTGGACGTCATGCACAAGATGGTGATTCTCTCCTAAGCCACACAAAGACTTAGACGCCACGCACAAAACGATGATTTACTCTCTTGATTACAATAGGAATAAAGAACAAAACAAAATGAAAAATTCAGAATTAAAAACTCCCTCTAAACGATGCGCTGAAGATGCCGACAAATCCTTGCCAGGGTTGCTTCGAATGTCGTGTACGTGCTATCGATCTTTTGCGCTTTGACCTTCTTGAGAGTATGAAGTAATTCTGGATGCTGGATCTCTCTGGATCGGATGAATAGGAAAGAACACTCCAGGTAATGAAAATTTGTGATCTCCACAGAGAATTGAATGGCTTTTATATTTTAGCGATATCGCTTGGCGACACTGGGTATCGCCATCTGGCGATATCGTTACCGGCTGCCACGTGTCCCACGCATTCCTCATTTTCGCATCTCAGATCGGTCATGATCAATCGTGGATTGTTTTTTGGCGATATAAATATCGCCGGGCGATAATGACAAAAACTGCCAGCCCTGTGGAGATAGTGAGTTAATTGCTCATTCCACTATCACCCGTTAGCGATACCCAATATCACCTGGCGATATCTCCTGAGCTCATCCGTTCTGACCCGAATCAACACCCAAATGCCATTAGAGTTAGACCTATGATATCTGCACATCATAAATACCTAATGATCAAATACAAACGAGATTTATTATTAGCAAATCAAGAAGCGTGGAACGCATGCTCCAACAATCTCCCCCTTTTGATAATAACAAATCCACGTAGAAAGAAATCATGAATGATCTATGAAATGTTAGTAACTATGACTAGCAAAACAAAGCATTTGTATATGCATAAACTCCTCTTGGATGGAACACTACCCCTACATGTGTACTCCCCCTAAATCTAAGCGGATTGAACCTATGTATTTTAATGTAATTGAAACTTAAGTTCATAATTAAACCATGAGTATGAATGATTTCTAGATTTCGTATTAAATTCTCTCTTTGGTATTGTCAAAAGAGATAACAGAGTAGTGCGGAAACTAAAGAGGGAAAAACACAAAGTACAAATCAAGTATAGAACTTGTGAATCAATGTATAGTAGTGAAGAAGGTGAGTAAATACGAACATTGGCAACTGTCAGCCATTTATATCAAAGACACATACACTAGTGAAGATTAAGTTTGAAACATATTCGTTCCAATTCTCATAAGAAGAAATTTTAGAGAAGATAATGTTGTGTACATGTGAGAGTTTGATGAAAAACACATATGTATAGACCTTACAAATATATGAACACGTGGAATGTGAAAAAAATAACATAACATAAAGTATACATAACTAGCTATGCTTTTGCTTGTACCCAAGAATTCAGAGCACATATAAAAAAATATCCCGATATAGAGTGCACAAGACACTTTACAATTCTTTCCAAGGTACTCAACCTTACAATGCTTATTAAGACTTATCAGGAGGGTAAGTAGTGCTTGGTGAAGGTTCTTTGTCAGCCCTTTTTATTTTAATTTTGAAAAACATCAACAAAGATGCTGAATGTTTGATTTTTTTTAACTAGCAAATTTTTTTGTTTGGCTTGACAAAGGAGTTCGAATTCACTTGTGTGACCATATAGGATAATTAAATATGAATTGTGCAAAGAAAATAAGGATAAAGTGAGAGCGATAGCATGAAAATCTAGTGATTATTGTAGAACATTCACAATTCGCATATGCAGTGATGTGAAGTCATATGTAGATTTTCACAAATGTGGGTGAGAGAATATTATCATAACTAAAACAGTTCTCATACTTAGAGGCATGAGAAAATAATTTCACAAGTATAAAAACACTAGGAAAGATGTATGTAGAAATGATATTTGATGGTTGAACAATTGAACTATGTTACTGGGAACCCAAAATTGAAGAATATGCATTGAACCATGCCTAAACCTGAGAAATGAAGACAAATTTGCTTAATAGTAATTTTTCTTTGTCGCCCGACGATATTAGATATCGCCGATCGACGACAGTGCAAAAATATAAAAGACGGTCGATTCAGGTCAAAAGCACCGTTCCCAGCATTATTTCCTGAAGACTTGAAGCGGAAGAAGAATCGGAGGCTCGCGAAATCCTAAGATCAAGGTATTTTCAATGGAATTTCTCTTTCATCCTTTAGGATTTTTAGATCTAAATGATGTTATGGTAGATCTTTGAAAGTTTGATGAAAATTTTTCAGTTATTGAAGTACATTTTTCCATGGTTAGAGATTTTTTTTAACTTATACTTTGAGAGAGGAGATCATAGATCTTTGGATTAGTGCTTTCATAGATTGATGAAGTTTAATATCTCTAAACTTAGATCTAGTGTTTTCCAAGAAGAAAATTTTTATTTGTTTCATGGTTTAGGGAAGAAGATGATGAATAGTGTTGGAACCAAAATTTCTTAAATATCTATAGGGAAATTTGAAAGAACTGTAAGAAATTTTCAGATTTGTTAGTTAAAGTAGGTGAAAGTTCAGATTTTTGGTTGAAAAATTGCATTAGAACGATTTTCGTTATCGCCCGGCGACAGTGGGTGTCGTCGACTGGCCATATTGATAATTTCTAGAATTTCTCTTAAAAATTGTGCTTTTAACTACAGTAATGGCTTCCAGCTCGAAAGCTCGTAGAAGTACTGACAGTGAAACATATTCAGCCTATCAAACTTTTCCTGGGATAAAAAATGCGAATATTGTTATTGGACGGGTCATCGAATTCGATCCCGTCCGTCATGCTCATATTCACGACCTTTTAGCAATGGCAGGAATAATGTCCGTCATTGTACCAGATACGTTTTCGTCTATGTTAATTAGGGAATTCTATAATTATTTAAAGGATCCTCGGTTCACGGAACTAAACGGTGGAGTGCGATCACGGATACAAGGATAGACAGTTGAGATAACCCATTATGATCTCAGGGAAGAATTTGGGTTAATAGATCGGGAAAATGTCATAGATGTCGTAGAAAATTATCAAAAGGATAGAGACTGGACGCTTTTGAATATGGTTGTGCATGGTAATTCCATAAAAACTCCCATTCAATCTACGACCACTCTCACCGCGGATGCACGACTAGTGCATGCCATATTGAGGTATACCATTTTGCTCAAGTCCGGTGATACACGAAAGATTACAGCTCAATTGAGCTATGTCACTTACATGATCTTGGAACGGGAGACGCTTGATATGACAGATTTTATCCTTTCGGTAATATGATACACATTTAGACTAAAAAGCCCGGCCTGGAAGAAATTGAATACATTACCACTTGGTGTGGTCATCCAACGCATTTTGTATAATAAGTATACTTGGATAGACCCAAAAATTTATTTCAATGATTGTGTGCCCTCTATCTTCTCTACGAGTGGTACACCCGCCATTGGCCGATCAGCACGAGGATGGTCTACAAGGAGTAGCGAACCAGTGTCCATTATCTGAAACCCACCGATTCCAAGAGGTGGATCTTTGCGGGAAGGTTTGGGCGACTTGCGAGAGTCGTTCGAAGATCATAAGAGGGAGGTCAAGAAGAACTTTTTTGGAATTCAGAAATTCTTTAAATTCCTGACCAAGAGCCTCAAGTTGAAGCCAAATCCAGCAGAGGCGGCCAAATGGGAGAATCCGGTCGTGGAGCCTCCTCGATCGTCTACTCGTCGACCTCGCTGGACAAGAAGCAGTGAACAGAGTTCTGCAGAAGATCAAGAGGACACTAGTGCAGGGGATAACAGGATTTTTTGAAGATTTCGAGCTGATCTGGAGTTTTGACGATATCGCCTGACGATAGTGTGGTTTAAAATTTTTCATGTTGTTGTTTGGAATTCTGTGTTGTAATATTACTTGACTTGTTCTGTGATTTGAGTGCTGTTGTAGTACAATTATTGACTCATAATATTATAGTTTTATGAATGCTATTTATCATTTTCTATTAATTAAGGTTTTTTATTTACTTATTACGTCAATTCATTAGCTTGATAAGTCCAGGATTCCTAGTTCTAGTTTTAATAATGAAAAACGGGAATCTGGAAGTGATTTTGTGAGTATATCGGCAAGCTGTGAATAAGTGCTTATAAAACTAACTTTAATTGTATTTTGCTTAATGTGGTCTCTAATGAATTGATGACGTACATCAATGTGTTTGGACCTAAAATGATGAACTTGATTATATGTTAAGTCGATTGCACTCTTGTTATTACATTTTAATTCAACCGTGTCATGATTAATTCCAAAGTCTTCTAATGTTTGCTTTATCCAAAGAGCATGCACACAACAACTACCTAGTGCAATGTATTAGCCTCGGTGGTGGATAAGGCAACAAAATTTTGTTTCCTACTCGACCACGAAATTAGTGAAGGGCCTAAAAAGCGACAAGTTGCACTTATGCTCTTACAGTCTAACGAACAACCAACATAATCAGAATCCGAAAAGCCATGTAAAATAAAGATATCATTGTGTGGATACCACATACCTATCTTAGATGTGCCAATAAGATATCTAAAAATACGTTTAACCGTTTTTAAATGAGATTCTTTGTGATTGGCCTGAAATCTAGCACAAAAACATACAACGAACATAATATCAAGTCTAGATGCAGTCAAATATAACAGCGATCCTATTATTCCCCTATATAGTGTTTGATCTATAGAAATACCACTTTCATCTTTTCCTAATTTCAATGATACACTCATGGGGGTATTAACTTGTTTTAGATTTTCAAATCCAAATCTTTTTAAAACATCATGAATATATTTAGGTTGACAAATAAAAATATCATCATGTCTTTGAGTAATTTGAAAACCAAGAAAATAAGTGAGTTCGCCTACCATGCTTATCTCAAAATTATTTTTCATAATTTCTATAACATTATCACACAATTTTTCATTAGTGGATCCAAAAATAATGTCATCAACATATATTTGCAAAACTATAAGGTCATCATGAACATATTTAATAAAAAGAGTACAATCAACACTACCCATTTTGTAATCATTCTTTAATAAATAAACAGTCAATCTATCATACCATGCTCGGGGTGCTTGCTTTAAATCAAAAAGTTTTTTTTTCTAATTTAAAAACATGATCATGAAATTTAACATCAACAAAGTCTAGAGGTTGTTATACATAAACCTCTTTCTTAATATACCCGTTAAGAAAAGAAGTTTTAACATCCATTTGAAATAGTTTAAATCTTTTAAAGCTAGCAAATGCAAAAAATATTCTAACTGTTTCTAAACGTGCTACGAGTGCAAAGGTTTAATCAAAATCTATTCCTTCAATTTGTGAATAACCTTTTGCTACAAGTCTAGTTTTGTTTCTAGTAACCATAGATTCACTATCCATTTTATTCTTAAAGATTCACTTAACACCTACAACAAGATGATTTGATGGTCTTTCTACTAATTTCCAGACTTTATTACGTTCAAATTGACTAAACTCTTTATTTATAGCTAAAACCCAATAATTATCATTTAAAGCGATTTCTACATTTTTAGGTTATATATCAGAAATAAAGCACATGTTTGAGAATAAATCATGTAACGATGAACGAGTACTTACCCCTCTTGACGGTTCTCCATTAACCAAATCTTGTGGATGATCTTTTGAATATCTCAGCTCGCTTGAAGGCACATATTCTTGCACTTTTTCTTCTTCTTTTTCTTCTTCTTTGTCTCCAAGGATTTCATCATCATCCGACCTTAGTGGAGGGAAGGGCTCTTCATCCTTCTTCTTGTGCCGCTTCTCCTTCAGCTCTTTTAGATATTTTGGGCACTTGCTCTATATGTGGCCAACTCTCCTGCAGTGATAACACTCGGGCGATGGTCTCTCTTCGTCATCCTCTCCATCATCTTGGGCTTTTCCTTTTCTATACCCAGATTCTTGCTTCTTGAAAAGTTTTCTGAAAGAATTTCTTCTTTCAGGATTTCTCATGAACTTCCTGAACTTCTTCACGAACAGACTTTCTTCATCTTCATTGTCATTCCCATCAGACTCACTTTCCACTTCCTTCTTGAACTTCAACGCCAATGCTTTCTTTCTTGGCTCAAGGCTATACTCCTCTTGTTGAATCCTCGGTTCCACTTCATGGGTTATCAGATTTCCTATTAGATTCAATTTGGAGAGTCTTTAGGTCGCGTGACTCTGAGATGACAGTCACTTTTGAATTGAACTTCGGGGGAAGCGATCTAAGTATCTTTCTCACCAAATCTCTATTTGAGAAACTCTTCCCTAGAATCTTCGAGTCGTTCACAATTTTGCTGAACCTCGTGTACATGGAGTCTACATCCTCATCGACCTCCATCCTGAACTTCTCAAACTCTGACTCTAATTGGAAAAACTTTGAGTCTTTTACCTGCGATGTACCTTCATGAGTAACTTCAAGGAGGTTCCAAATATCATACGTAGTTTCACATGAACATACACGATTAAATTATGTCCTATCTAACGCGCAAAATAAGGCATTCATTGCCTTAGCGTTATTCTTACAACAAATCTTATCAATTCCGTCCCATTTGTCTTTGGGTTTTTCCATTGTGGCACTTCCTACTACAGTTATAGGGGAAGTGTAGCATGTTTCTATCATGCCCCATACTTCGATATCTAGAGCTATTAAAAAGCATCGCATTCGAGCTTTCCAATAGTTATAGTCTGTGCCCGCGAATAAGGAAGGTCTATTTATACCTTGACCCTCAGAAAACGCGTGAGTGTTTTGCGCCATTACTCCCGGTGGTAAAACCGATTTTGGAATAACCTCCTCTGATACCAATTATTGGATCGTGAGGCACCCTTAGAGGGAGGGGGGGGGGGAATAAGGGTTAATTAATTTACTTTATCTAAACATAACTTACTTGGTGAAAAACAAGGAAATCAAGACTAACTTTTCATAAGCAGAATTGAACACTTAGAAATTTATAAAAACAAAAACAACAACAATTTATCTCAAAAGTACTAAATCTGAATACAATATATCTCTATAGAGCTAGAGACAAAGGCTTATGAAAAATACAGTTTACTTTTGATTTTGTCGGTTCATCTACCAAGAACCGGCAGGCTAAAACGTATCTCTCCCTAGATCTTGTACTAGCCTCCCCTAGATCTAACCACGATCTAGACGCTGCATACAAGACAGTAATTTCTCCCTAAGTTGCACAAGGACTTGGATGCCATGCAAAGGCGGTGATTCTCTCATAAGCCACACAAGGACTTAGACGTCACGCACAAGACGACGATTTACTCTCTCGATTATAATAGGAATAAAGAATAAAACAAAATGAAAACTTCAGAATTAAAAACTCCCTCTAAACGACGCATTGAAGATGCCGACAAATCCTTGCCAAGGTTGTTTCAAATATCATGTACGTGCCGTCGATCTTTTGCGCTTTGACCTTCTTGAGAATATGAGTAATTCTGGATGCTGGAGCTCTCTGGATCAGATGAACATGAAGGAACACTCCGGGTAATGAAAATTTGTGATCTCCATAGAAAATTGAATGGCTTTTATATTTTAGCGATATCGTCTGGCGACACTGGGTATCACCATCTAGCGATATCGTTACCGGCTGCCACGTGTCCCACTTATTCCTCATTTTCGCATCTCAGATCGGTCATGGTCAATCGTGGACTGTCGCCTGACGATATCGATGTCGCCGGGCGATAGTGACAGAAACTGCCAGCCGTGTGGAGATAGTGAGTTAACTGTTCATTCTACTGTCGCCCGTTGGCGATACCCAATATCGCTTGACGACATCTTCTGAGCTCATCTGTTCTGACCCGAATCAACACCCAAATGACATTAGAGTTAAACATGTGATATCTGCACATTATAAATACACAATGATCAAATACAAATGAGATTTATTATTAGCAAACCAAGAAGCGTGGAACACATGCTCCAAAAGCTTCTCCGAAAAGACATTAGAGAAGTCCCGAACTACTAGGATATCATCAATGGAGGCCTCTGCCTCTGCCATCTCGAAGCACACCATATATACCTCGTCCCCCTAGTCCCGGGCCTTGACGACCTGTACAGATGATAATAATATACGGGAGACGAGTCAAATACCTTTGAATATAACCTCGGTGTCTCCATGTTGCAATGTAATCCTCCTAGTAAGGCAATCGATTCTGACATGGTGCCAATATAACCATGTCATGCCCAGAATCAGATCGAAGTTCGGTATCGGTAGGATTGTCGTCGGAGTCTCGAATAGCTTGCCTCCAATATCCACATACATGTTGCATTTTGCAATGGACTGCAACTTTGATCTGTCTGGTAGTCATACCCTCCGGGCAACACCCGGGAAACGCTGGAAGGCATCCAAGTACTTAGTGAAGCCCTCCAAGACAAATGAGTGTGATGCACCCGTGTCAAATAGTGTGTGGGAAGGCTTGCCACAAACAAACACTATGCCTGAGATAGTTATATTACCGTGATTTTAACTAAGGGGGTGCAAGGTACTAAGTAATCACTACTACAAATATGACTTTCAGTGACGAAATATTTGGCCATTAAATATTGAATTGTGGTCACTAAAGACATTTAGTGACCAAATTCAGTCCGTCACAAAGTGGTCACAAAAACCCCGCCACTAAATGTCTTCAGTGAACAAAAAGAGTTCCGTCACTAAATGTGAATATTTAGTGACCAAATCATTTTGGTCATTAAAAGAAGTTCTAGTGACTAAAACACAACGGGCACTAAAAGAACTGTTAGTGACGAAAAATGCCCCATCACTAAATATCTTTAGTTACAAATCCGTTACATCACAAAATGTCCATATTTAGTGACTGCATTAACTAAGTCACTAAAAGATGTTTTAGTGATCAGATTACTTGTCACTAAATGAATTTTTTGTAACCAAATTAATTCAGTCACTAAAAGGAAATAATTTTAGTGACCAAATTAAATTGCTGACTATATGTTTTTTTAGTGATGAAATATTTGATCACTAAAAATAACACAATAACGATAATTCGTCACTAAAATGTGCTCAATTTCTCATAAAATATGATAATATTATTTCATTTGTTATTCACTCAAATTCATATTTTGACATTCAAACACAATAAATAAATACTAAATTGCAATAGGAAGATTGTTCAATATAGATTATTTGATTAATAGAGAAATAGAGGGTGGGAGATAGCCCAAACCCCTCAATACAAAATAATAATGTTTTCATCTCTAATTAAACTGAAATACATGAGCAAATTTTTATAATAAAGAAAAATCTATAAATGTGCATTCTTTGACGCATTTGTGATTGCCAACTGGTGTCTCCTTTCCTCTCCTTTTGTTAGTTTTCTAAGAACTGTTGCAAGGGATAGAGTTGTAATATAACCTTTCAGAGGAAGAAAACTTGATAGATGAGATTTATCTTCTTCCAAAATGCAATCTGCAATATAATTATAAACAATCTATCATTAAAATTGTTTCAATGAAATCAATCAACTTGCAACTATAAGATTGTGACAAAAACTTCTGAAGGTTCAACTTGTTGCGGTGTTTTAAAAAAATATATTTAAGGTATACCTTTAGCAGTACTTTTTTTTCTTTGTTTGCACTATACAATATAAGTCAATAGTATCAAAATGGAAGGAATGAAATAATCCTGATTTCAAATCTGAACTGACCTATAATCTCACTTCATCAAATTATCTCTTGAAGAAGTATCAAAGGTTAAAATAGAAACATCAATAATGCCATCAAACCAACATTGGAAGTAAGCAACAAGAGATCCATTACAACTCCCATAGAGTAGTTGCTATTAGGATCAAATTTCTTTAAAACCTTGCCAAGATTCATATGAAGAGACTCAAAAACTAAACAAAGATGATTCTGAATTTATGATACTTAAAAGAAATCTAACACAGTGGCATGTGTACAAAGGATCTAGACTAGCTAGCTTCTTCAAAACAACCAGCTCTTCCTGACCTGGCTTGTACGTCATTCATCCAAACGTTAGATGCAAACAAGCAATAAGTAAATTAATTTTTAATTTAAACATCTGATAGTAGAAAGTTAAAAATGTCATGCAATAACAAAATTGTAAATAATGACTGTATAGGAAATAACATGGCTATATGTCCGATCAGCTATCATATCCATTAGTTGTACGGGCTTCTACAACATTAATTTCTTTCTAACTCATATAAGTCCTTTTATGTCAGATATTAAGCCAACATTTTCACAAAGGTAAAATTTGTTTAGTTTGAACCAAATTGTCATGCAGTAACAAGATGGTAAATAACTGTGATAAAGTTAGACAAATTTTACGGTATAAGCATGGAAAAATCAGCAAGGATAAAAACTCACCATCACCGAGAACTATGTGTGCTTGACTTTTCAGAAATTCCATCGACTTCGTTGGCGACTGTATTAATTGTTGATTCCTTACAAACTCAATGAATGGTAGATTGTGAATGACTTTCAATATTCTCCACCAGAAATCATATGAAAGTCTTGATTCTCAAGAGGAAGAAGACAAAAGGTCCTCAAACAACGAGATCAAGATGAAATGAGCAGGGAAAACGATGACATTAGGGAGCTGGAATCGAAAAATTAAAAGTGGCAGGGCGGATCAATTTTCTTCCCCCAAAAATTAATAGTTTTAATAAAATCACTGGTTCTAGAGTTTTAGAATAGTATTTATGATAGACCAAATGTTATATCATGGATCACTACAACATTTACGATAACATTTTTTATAAGCTTTTGCGGCGTTTTTCAAATATCGTAGATTTAGAAGTGGTTCATTAAGCACCACAAAATCGCTGGGGCTGTCATCGTCGCTATAGCAAATTGCGGCATTTTTAATGAGAAACGCCGTTGAAGATTAAAATAAACTGCGACGCTTTTCAATAAACGATGTGTTAGGTCTTGGACTACATCGGCACTTGTTAAACTAAGCACGGTGATAGATTAATCCTATAGTGGTGTTTATATATTATAATTGCTGGAATAACTACTTAATTTAAATTAAAAAAAATAAGATGTATTGTTTTGATGTCGGAGGTGGGAGAGTAGGGGTGGCACGTAATTGCGAACGACTTCTTCGATGCTCTAGAGGTTTGCAAGCAAAACATGATGCATAGTTTTGATGTCTTTCAACAACAGATGAAAGACTTCCAACAATAGAGGGCCAATCAACTTTGACGCCTCATGGACCAAACATTTGCCGAACTTCAGCAAGCTTTCTCGCTAAAATTAGTGGCCTACAACCATCAATAGGAAGAGACAATCAATAAAATGATACAAAGGCATGAAGACACTCTTCCAATCTATCTTGGGGAGGCCCCAGAAACTCTCCAAGAAAGCATGATTCTTGAAGAGCAACTTACGATGAATATTTCTCCATCATTGTCGGCTTCAAATCTTGTTCTTTGACCATTCGACGCTGCTTACACCTCCCAGATTGCTGCCACTCCACCAGGACCGTACGAGTTAATTCATCCAGTTTGCTTGGATAGTTCAGTGTTCAACTCATATCCAAGGATGATCCAACGACAGGCCTTAAAACAAGATTCTCTTCTCCTCATTTTTGAGGAGCACCTTCCAACATTCATCAATTCATCCCCAACATTAATTAAAGATGTTCAACATAAAGATCTTGCACAATTCAACGAGCCACTAATGCAAGTGGAATATGATTTCGTGTTGTCATCTAGTACCACCGCAATTAAGAACGAATATGTGGATGTGCTAGAAGAGCATTATTTTGTGAAATTTTTTTCCATAATAGCTCCGACAGAATTTGTTTTGAAAAATTAAGGAACAAGAAGAATTCAAGTGTTCGACCCTGGTGGAAATAATCTTGCAAGGATTAATTCTCACAAACATCCTTTGACAACTTTATCAACAAAAGTTTCCACAATGCTTGGCTTAACTCTCAAAATTTGTCTTCAATCCAGGTGGAATGTTTGAAGCAGCAAACGTTCCAGTACACAGTATTGCAATAATTTGGACACAATCCTCACAATGCAGCAAATGTTCTAGTTCACAATGCTACAGCCAAGTTGAAGGCACCAATAATGAATTTTTTTAGATAAGTAAACAACGAGGATGTCATTTTAAAAGGGAAAGACAATGTAACAACATCAACCCATGTGTCCAAATATTAGAGGTCATTGCTTCGTAATTAGTATTATAAATGGGGGGTCTTTGCATGTAAAAGGATTAAGAAGGAAAATTAATAAAGTTTGATGTTCTGCCCCCCCCCCCCACCCCCGGTCGGGCCTCACTCTGGTCGACTGAAAATGACTGAAAAATCGCTCTTCCCAATATACCCTCCCGCCTCATCACAAAAAAAAATCGCGACTCAGGCCTTCTCGCGATTTGTACTGGCGGTTTTCTCCTCTTCCCCCGCAACAACGCCCTAGTTCCCCGATCTACTCTCTCCCGGTCGGAAGCCCCACCTCCAGCGATCGTTCTTCCCGGCGGAAGGCTCACGTCGCCACCACCTCTCGTCTGTTTCCTCACTACAGCGTCGCCTGAAGCCACTCTCTCGCTCGCCTTTTTTCTCCCCCGTAGGATCTCTCTCTCTCACTCGCTCTTCTCAGTCGCCCCCCTCGCCGGAAGCCCCCTCTCCGGTGCTTCTTCTTCAGGATGGTCGGAGCTTCTGGACGAATGCTATCGCTGCCCTAACCCCCTCTCTGGTTTTGCCAGGTTTTGCGACAGCGCGATCTCTGCATCTTCCTCTTGCCACTCCGATCTCTTCCGCCGGAGATTTTCTCTCACCCAGGTGAAATGGTGATGGATTTTTTTACCTCACTATGTTCAGCACATTGAGGATGGCATGGGGAGAAGCTTCTGAGGCAACCCATGCAACCATTATTTGTGTTTGAGATTGGAAGATGAAAGTTTCTTCTCTCACCTTTCCTCATCCTTGACAAATGTGGAATTGATTATAGCCTCAGGTTTTCTAATTTCTCTCCCAGTTTCTCACCTCTACCTCTCTTATCTTCTAAGGAAAAAAATAAATTATGGCCTTAGGCATCCTGATGCATTCTTCTTCTTCTTCTGTTGGTTGGATTTCTTCTTTGGAAGGGCCAATGCTTGCAAGATGGCCTGGGGAGAGTCTTCTTAGGAAACCCGTGCATTCATAGTGGGTGTGCAAGGAGGATCAAATACTAAAATATTGAGGACAAAGAGAGAGAAAGGGAGAATCTACGTATCAAGATCTCTAAAGTTTAAAGACGGGTTCAATGGCGGTCCTGTTTTGTTAGGGATTCACTTGGCAATTGTTAACAATTTGATTGCTAAATTTGTATAACATTGACATGAACATCAGAACATGTGCATTGGATTGCTAAATTTGGATGCATGGGTAACTTTTAGTTGTTGTTAATTGTGAACCTTCGCAGTGTCAAGAAATATTTATGAGCTGCTTTTGAATTGTAGGAGTAATTTCTATATTGTGCATGTGCATCCCAAATGGAGTTTCATACATCTTATGCAATTCTTTTGTATGTCATGAGCACTAGCATAGTTTTTTCTAAATAAGTTCTCTTGATTTGTGGAGCATGTGAGAGTATTTGTTTAGTCTCATATATGCGGGCTGCCCTCCCTCACTGCCTGGACGACCATCGACCAGAAGGATTCGCCTGCGGGAAGGTGTGAAAACAGTGCAAGTGGAGTTGCCTTTTACCTACTTTTCCTGACAAAAATTTCGGTCGGGGCTTCGCCCCGAACCCCTGTGCAGGGGGCGCGTTGCCCCCCTGCAACCCCCCAACGAGCTCAGCGCCGAGCTCGACCGGCGAAATTGTGGCGAGTGTCCAGTACACAGTAGTCCGTGAGATTCTCTGATGAGATTTTCATGCAGTTCACAGCTACTTTGTATCTAAAACTCCCTTTATACACCCTAAGAACTCTTAATTTTGTCTCACATTATGCAATGATGTTGGCATTATTAGTTTCTGTGATTTCTGAAATCTTTTTTTTACTTATTTTAGGGTTTTGAATATGGAACTGAAAATTGTCCAAATTGTCAAAATTGTTTCACATTATGCAATGAGGTTTTTACTTTTCTAGCAACTTATTTCCTATTTCCAAATTCTTTAATCTTTGTTCCATGTCTAGGGGGGCATTTGATAGAGGGCATGGTCTTTTGTTGAGGTGTTTCTAGGTCTAATTTTCGACCAAAACTTTTGGAGAAGATCAAGAGAGAGGCAAACAAGGTGGATTGAGCTTCAATGCCATATGGGAGGCAGCCCAAACATCAGGTGCTCAGGTGACCACTGCTCACAATAGTAGGTTTCACATCCCTATTTCCGTTTCTTCAAATTTAATTATGAAATTATTCGTAGTTTTCTTAACTGATCTTTTTGCTATTAATTTTGTTTGATCTGGCCCACATCGTCTCTCCTTGAGATTGTTTCTGCAATGTTCAATTTTCTCCATTGTTGTTTCACATGCCCACAATTTGTTCGATAGAATGCCTCAATGTTATGACCTATTTTTGTAGTTTGCGTGCTCCTTATTTCTTTATTATGCCAACATAACCTACTTTGCGTTCATGCTTTTCACTCCCACCATATAAAAACAATTCCAATTTCTCCATGCATTTCATTTTTGGTGTTGCTTGGCCGAATGTTTTGTTATTCACTCACTTCTCCGCCGCTGAATTTTGAAGTTGTTTAAACATAAAAACACTAAATCATATAGTTCTGTCTTATTCCATTGTACTTCTTGCTCTTCACTTCACTTGGTTCTTTCTCTTCACTTCATCTAGGGCATCAATCTGTTTATATCACCACTGTAAATCCGTAAAGTACCACTAAAACTTAATTGCAAGTTTTACCGTACTGCAATTAGACCCACGATGCTCTATGATTCTGAGTGTTGGGCAATGAATTGTGTACACGAGCAAAAAATGGGAGTTGCGGAGATGAGAATGCTTAGGTGGATATGGGATGATGATCCAAAGGAGTTGCGAATGACCTAGATTTGGGGAAGAAGGTGGATTCAGCGGTGGCGAGACATAGTGGGGGGCATTTAGCATCAGTACATAGCGTTTGATGGAGCTAGCGAGCGGCGGTGGTGGCGGTCATGAACACGGATGTTAAATTGTCATTTGTTAACGCCCATCTAAGGACTTCGTCCACTTTTATGTTCAAATGGAGGATGTTTGTTAGGTGATCCTTAACGAATGACGTTTTAACTCATGAGTTTACGACCGCCACCACCGTGCCAAATGGAGCCGAGGTGGGTTTCGCGATGGAAATTGTGAGGGATTTTCATGGGCGGTGGATAGGTTTGGGCTGCCAATAGGTTGTATAAGTGAGGATAGAAAAACATGTTTTAAAAAAAAAGATTTGTCAATAGCTGAATGCGGTCTGCCAATAAATTATCCTAAAATATATGTTTGACGTAACATTTGCGACCCACAACAAGAAAAAGAACTAATTGTATGTGTAGAAACAATTAATAGACAAAGTTTCTTAATTGAGGTAAGACGTTCTCAAAAAAGGACGGTTCATAACCACCGCATTCGTGAACACCAGTGCAGCTATACCAAACTAACCCTTAGGGTTTCAGTTTTTTGTTTTTAAAATCAGATTTAGATTTCAGTTTTTAAAAACAGATTTATATTTAAGTTTTGGGTTTTAGATTTCAGTTTATATTTCAGTTTTGGGTTTTAGATTTCAGTTTAGATTTAGATTTCAATTTGAGATTTTAGATTTCAGCTTATAAAATCATTTTTAGATTTCAGTTTTTAAAAACAGATTTACATATTCGTTTTTAAAATCAGTTTTAGATTTAGATTTAAGTTTTAGATTGCAGCATTAGGCCATCACCCAGTTAGACTATTTTTAACCATTTATGAAAAACAAAAGTAATAACTTAGATTTGGTAACTTCTTTTGGAAGCATTTATGAATAGAATTCTGATTTCTTCAGCATTCCTCTAACTGTCAAACTATACCTATTTTCCTTTGGTCATGCTTCGCTGCAACAGTACGAAGCTCCCTTACTTTATGAAAAAGTGTGTATGCTCTACTTACTTTATGAAAATCTTTTTATCCCTGAAATTTGTTTTTAAACTTTTTTACTTCATTCTAAACAATCTTGATATACGTATTTTAGGGCACTCTTATGTTTTTATAACAAGTGTTTTGTTTGTGTGAAGCCAAAGAATGCATCGGGGATAGCTAACAAGATGATGTCAATGAATACACAACTCCATGAGTTTCTGTCAAAACCAAAGAGCCTAAATCAACTTTAAGGAGGCTACTAAGGCACTGGGTGTTGAAGATGGAGTTGTATCTTCTTTACTGCGTATATCTCCAGTCTCCAATCAACGGTCAACAGAAACCATATACCAGCTATAACCCAATCAAAATTTATATATTGTAAAGATGTTGACATTATTTATATGATGTAATGTTTATCTTTCTAATATATATTATATAGCATGGATAACGAGAACTTTAGAATTAGTAAGAACACGTCTGCTGTGGCCAACACGTCTGCTGTCAGCGAGATTGTTTTGCGTCCGTCATTCATGGCCGATCATCAGTTGCCTGGTTTGGATCAAATATTGGAGGCCAGCGTCCCCGCGCCATCTGCAGGGGAGCCGTTTTCCCAAGCGGAGAAGGAGCTGCTCAATTACTTGCTGACCAGTTCAGCAGAGCGCTCCCATGTGAAATCAGCGACTGGTGATCAAACGTCTTGGAAGAGTCTAGTCAAGCATTTCTTGTACTGGGCACGAGTCGCACGAGTATTGGGGATGAACCAGTTTCGGGCCCGATCCGATGGGCAGCTCAAGCAAAAGGTCAAGGATGTTAACAAGAAAAAGAGCTGCTAGCAGGTAGACAATATTTTTGGCTTTTGATTTAATTTCCATCTTCAAATTTTTCCAACTCAATTATTGAAATTTTCCTTCTTTTAATCTCACTAGGCTTGTTGAGGTGGCTCAAGCTTGAGAAGATCATACTATCGCAGTATGCTTGATTTCAAGTCCCAAATTCCAATTTTGCAAGGTATATCATGTAATATTTTATCGAGTTTAAAGCTTTGGACACTTGATGGTTTTTTATCTGATCTATAAACTACTGTTTGTTTTCTAACCAAGGTGGAAAACAAAGACTCATTGGAACCTTGGGTTACTCCGGAGCAGGCGATGAAGGTCTGCAATCGCAACTTTGGCGTTAGTGCCGATGGTGTGATCTTTGCGATGCCAGGGCTCAACGACACTGATTACTCTATGAGGATCTTCAACTCTGATAGCAGTGAACCTGAGGTATTCCCACAATGAATTGTTCCCCTATAGTTTTTGTGAATCAACCTCCTTGAATTTGCAAAAAAAATGGTGTCAAAGAAAATAAAAGATCGTCAAATTTATAATATACATTAATGTAATCGTCAACTTATACTTGTTATTGCAGGAGAAACTGAAGTTGTGGCAATTAAACCAAGGCCAAGATAAGGCTCATGCTATGGTAATAGAGAATTTTTTGGCGAGAATAGATAACACTAACCATGTTGGAGGAAGCAACCGGATCGAGGACAAGGTTGAGGAGAAATCCAATGGCGAGACTTATCAACTCCTTGACCCAAATTGCAGAACTGATTCTGTGCTTGCGAGGTCATGACTTTTGCAGGCACAAAATTCCTGTAACACTAACCCCAGCCGTAAGGCATTTTTAATTATGACATTTAGAAGAAGGGAGAAGTGTGTCACCGGCTTTGAAAAGAGTGGCTGAAGAACAGTATGCCTCACTTGGTGCAAGCTTACTCTTTAATTTGTGCATTGTATCAATGTTTGATCCATCCATGACGTTTGTTTTTGTAACCCATGTTGTTGGAGATCATAATAACCACATGAACTGATATATATTTATTAATGTTAGTGGAAGTGATGTTGTATCATGCCCCAGCATTGTGATAAGAAGCTGCTTGCTGATTTATTCTTTAATTTTCATGATTTATTCTTCTTCTTCTTGTATTAAACTCCATGATTATATGATTGTGCGGCAATAATTTTATGCATGAATAAGATGTGTTTTAGGGGCGGTTTGGATAGTGCAAGTTCTGGATCCTCGCCGGGCGGTTGCGGCCCCTACCAAATGGGTTGCGACTTGGTGGATCTGCGCATCCAAATGGAGGCCTTGCACAAAAAAGCTAATGAACTTATAAAACTGTATATAGTAAACTGGTTAATGATTTATTCCAAGTTCCAAGTCATTGTATGTGGATTATTTACAAATTCATATTGTTGAGATGATGAAAATGATAGTCAACTACGGAATTGATAAATAAATACAATTGCTTGATTACAAATAAAAATATACAATTTTGCCATACACAATGGTCAATTTTGCTAAGAGCTTAATTGGATGATCGTCACTTACATCAGTCGACATAAAAGCATGATCAGGGTTGTCCACGATTGGTGCGAGAGTTTCATCATAATCCAATAAAAGAACTATTTTTTACCCTTTGCGTAATTTGTGATTTGCTCAAATAATGTCATAGCAGAAGGATATATCTTCTACATAGTAAAGAGTATTCTAGTCAATCAACTCTACTAAAACCTCAAGAGGTTACTTTGAACATGCTTTGAAAATCACAATTACCTAAATCGTCACTCTTTAAATCATGTTTTTTACGTATAACCAACCAGATGATCCCTAAGCAACATCATCGAAGTTGAAATGAACAAAAAATTACCACACAAGAGAGATATAGTGCATCATCTTCTTCCCTCTTCTCTCTTTCTTTCTCTCTCCCTCCCCTCCTATTTTTTTATTTCTTTCCCTCTTCTCTCTTTCTCCCTCTCCCCCCCCCCCCCCCCCTTTTTCTCCTCCCCCTCTTTTTCTTTCTCTTCCCGCCCGCCCCCTCCCCCCCTTTTTCCCCCCTCATACTGGAGTGGAACCCGGCGCCCCCCCCCCCCCCCCGCATCTCTCCACCTCCGCCACCCCCGACCTTTCTTCCTCTCCCTCATCCCCGGATCGTTCCAACATTTAACTCTAATCATTAAAAAAACTACACAGAAACTAAGCATTCAACTTTGATCATATTTATTATCAACAAAAAGACTTAGGTAAATACACTCCAGTAGCAGGAAGTCAAACTTTGGTGCGAGAAAAAGAAGTATGGTTACCTCTTTGCCGACAGATCAAGAAAGGGAAGACCAAATCTTTGACGTATGTTAAAAGTAAAGAGCAAAACGAAGAGATCAACCATGATCTTTATGTTAATGCAAAACCTAAGGACTGAAACCCTTCAATCTCAGCGCTTGATGTCGAGTTCTTGTGGAAGATATCATATGTACAAGGAAAATGGTGCAGGCCGCCGGTGGAAATGAAAGTCGTCGACGATCCCCAAGTGGTGTAGGCCGTCAGTTTATCCATTGGGAGCAATCTGTCGATTGGTCGTTTGAAGCGAGGAGGTTTCAGCGCTCGATCGTCGGAAGAGAAAAGGAATTCTAGGTTATTAATCGTGGGCGCCTCACCATTAAAAACTTATTTAATAGTCTATGGAGGCAAGATCCGGATCCCTTTGGAGTTCCTATTTGAACTCCAGGGGGTGGAGTTACGATTTTGCGAATAAATGGGGCGGAATCAGAAAAAATAGTTAACATGAAAGTTGTAGATATCCCCGAGACGAATAACTTTCATGTTGAACATTTTTTGATATGAAGTCGTTTAGACCCCCGATTTGGGCCCCAAAAAAATTCTGTCCGAAAATAATTAATTTAATTATTTTCGGACAGAATTTTTTTGGGGCCCAAATCGGGGGTCTAAACGACTTCATATCAAAAAATGTTCAACATGAAAGTTATTCGTCTCGGGGATATCTACAACTTTCATGTTAACTATTTTTTCTGATTCCATCCCATTTATTCGCAAAATGGGAACTCCACACCCTGAAGTTCAAATAGGAACTCCAGCGGATCCGGATCCAGCGAGGCATTTTAATGGAAACATGGCCAAAGTAATGGTTTTTGCGGCGCGAATATTTAATTATACGACCACACTTTTATCAAATGTGCTAAATGTCAAATTATACTGCCATGCTTCAGAAAACGCCCCAGTAAAAAACAAACCTTTTCCCTATTTTGTTGCAGTGGATCTTTATAACATAAATTTGATATGGGAATGAAATATGGTTGGTAGGAGGAACGCAAAAAAAAATGATTGTATGTAAAATTATTCTGGTCATTTAAAAGATTTTTTAGAACATAACTCTATCACTAACTAAGATTTATTTTAACACTATAAAGAATGATTTAGTAATTAAATTATTTAAGTATTTATATTAGTAACCTAGCCCAAATTAATTAAATTTTTTTATATGTTTAGTGATTCTATTATAAAAATATTTTTTATATAGGAGGAAAAGTTCTAATATTAATGACTAGTGACCAAATTAATTTTTATCACTAAAAATTAGTTATAATAACCAAACTTATATTGCGTCACTAAAGATATTCAGAGTTATATTCTATCATGAAATACGTGTCTTTAGTGAACGAGATTATATTTCATCATTAAAAACATGTCTTTAGTGACGAAATTAATTTCGTCACAATAAACATATTTTTTGTGACGAAATTTTTTTTGTCATAATCTTTGTCACTAAAAACATGTTTTTGTGACTCGACTTATATTTCGTCACTAAAGGCATGTCTTTAGTGATCGAGTTTATATTTTATCACTAAAGGAATGTCTTTAGTGACAGTGCTTACATTTTATCACTAATGTCATGTCTTTAGTGACCAACCTTATATTTTGTCACTTATGACATTTCTTTAGTGACGGAATATATTTCGTCACAAAAGACACACCTTTAGTGATGATATATATTTCTTCACAAATTTTTTGTCACTAAAGATCAGTTTTCTTGTAGTGAATAAATTAAAACACCAGACTTAAAGTACTTGTGGTGATCTCCTCGAGTTTCCTCTGCTGAGCCATATCCAAGGCATATACCTGGCCCGGCCGTCGGCCTCCGCCGTGATGTCCTCGGCCCCGACCTCTTCCTCTGCCTCTGCCCTGCTGTGTTGGAGGGGTAGGATGAGGAGGTGGAAGGAATCGCGGGGGTGAATGGGCTCTAACATGCCCTGACTGGTTGCACCCAAAACATACTACCGGAGGGCGTCCTCGGTGATCATGTCTCCTTTGCTCCTGGAAGTGTGGTGGTGGTGGGCTGGCACTGCAGGAGTCGCTACTCTATCCTGACATTTGGATGAGGATGTCCTCCACCTCTCCCGTGTCTCATGAATCTACCTCGCCACGGGCCCCTGCTTCTCTCACTATGGTATATCCCCTCAGTCGATCTTTTGCCCCTTCCCTGAACCATCAAATGATCTATTTCCCATTTCTTTGATGTTTCGATAATCTTTGCCAAACTGGCCTCCGAGATAAACAAGAGGGCCTTCCTGAGTGAACCATGAAGCCCTCTATAGAATTTCTTCGCATAGTACTTCTCGCTCAATGGTCTAGCGAATCCTGCCAAGTGTGAGAAATCTCTCTGGTATTCTAGCACCGATAGGTTTCCCTGTCTGAGATGCAGAAACTGATCCTCCAATGCATCTCTATCCGTCGGTGAGACGAAATGCTCCAACAAGGCCTCGCTAAATTGATCCCAGATGATCTGAGAGCGCTCATAACCTACAAAGGTGGAGTCCATGAAGGACTTCCACCACTCTTGGCATGGCCTCCTAATGTCGTAACGACTAAGGCTACGACCTCATTGTCCGGGCAACGAATCCCAGCTAGCATCTCCTAGATAGTGTCAAGCCACTCCTCCATCCGATCTGCAAACTCATTCCCAAAGTACGTCAGAGGGGAGAGGCCTCGGAAGGTAGTCAACCAATTTGAGCTCGGGTTTCGCTGCGAAGCTGGAACCTGCTGAGCTCTAAAGGCCTCCAGAATGGTCGTGAGAGTCTGACCCAGCTCTGTCTACTGGAAGGGTGTAGCAACGAGCAAAGGGGGAACTGTAGCCTGCAGTTTAAAATGTTACGATAGTTAAATACGGTTGGTCTAATCTCATTTCAAGTGGACAAAATAATGTGATTTCCCACATGGGCACACCATAGATTCTGCTGCTTAGTTTGTCCGCAAACTAAAGCTCGAGCGGGGAGACCTAGTGTTTTGTGGACTTCTTTCTCTTATGACCGTTTGTTCAAGTGATACCAGCTGTAAAATTCCCCCTCCTAGTAATTTAGTACGGTCGAGGAGAGATTTTATGCCCAAGACCGTCGCCTTGCAATGACACCAACTTACAAGTTGGCCGCCACCACAAGACGGCGACCCTACCGACAGGTACGATCATACATATGGTCAATGAGAGTATAAGTAATATAATCAAGTCCACAATCACAATAATATATAAAATAAAATGGTCCATAATGAGATATAAAATGAGTAAGAGTAACAAAGGCTTAAACCTAGTACATATCCAATAGTAAAAGTTCAAACTCTCCATATCCAATACACTATCATGTGGAAGATAAACAAAACTCTCAAAAACCTGACGCCTGGTAGTAGTAGTAGTGCGCTGCAATGGCTTCTCAAGTCTTGCCTCCTCGTACTATTGGTCCCCCTGGACGTGCTGCTGCGTCACCATGCACTCCTAAAATGATGTGGTCCACCGACCGCTAGTCAAAAGACTAAGCCATTATCATCCTTGCCTCACCCCATGACTCCTAGGCACCGTGTGGGAGGAAGGAAGAGGGGAACAACAAAGAAGAATGGAAAAAGCAGGTGACATGACACAGTTTATATAATAAAAGTAAACATCATAAGTAATAACAATGGAAGCAGTATGTAAGTAAACAATAAGCATCGAGTCTCCACGTACCCTTTGCTGGACTAACCAGTCTTAATGCCCAAGTGATAAGTCTTTAGGAAAGTGTCACACTCCAGACTGAGCTGGCCCTCTAGACCTTATCAACTTGCTAAGTCCACGTACCACTATCAGTGTGACGACTAGGCTAGTACTAAGTACCTACCACATCAGATGCACAAGCAAAGTATCACTCACATCCTTCCGAGCCTCCAGCTCGTAGGACTAACAAGCCCTTATATCATAACCATCCCGAGCCTCCTGCTCGCAGGACTAACGAGTCCTGGCCCACTCCATCCCATAATAAGGGATGAGGTTCATTGTATCTTTACTCTTCTACTTAGACTACTCTTTTCTATTGTTAAATGTATATAGGACTTAAGGTGAAGCTTGGACTTCCCGAGGTCTACCCGATGAAGGGCTCGCAATGGTACTAGCTAGGAAATATGATGGGATGAATCTCATATCTCCCTTTCAAAGATATTGACTGTTATTGGTGTTTACCCTTTTATGCTACCCTTTTCTCAAGTTACTCTTGATCTATCCTGGAATGGGTTATACCTCTTATAGGGAAACAACAATCTTTCGTTGATCTCCGAGCTTAACTACTCCCATTAGGGTCCATGTACACTAGCTCACATCACCTCTTAGTAAATACCTTACGACTCCAACCAACATCATATTATGATCATAACCCTACCCCAAACTATCTAAATCAAATTTTGTATGGTTTCTAACCATCATCCCTTTGACGTTACTATATGCAGACCAAATGAGCGATTTAAGCCCGAGGGTTGTAGCCACAATTATTTTGATCCAAATATCTTACAATTAATTGCAGGAGTCTATATACTTAATTATGATGAAATTCCACAGTTTCCTCAATTTTCAAAATTAATTTGACCATAATTGAATATTCTTAAAATATAAGTCACTAGTGGATTTGTACCTAAAGTTTCACTTATAGGGGTCCAAACAGTATCAAATAATTTTTATGAGAGCAAAATAATAAATAAGAGATCTGGACCAAATTTCATAATATTCCAATAACATTTGATATTTAATTTCTAATTATCAAAATTTTATCTACTAGTTCATTTTATATATGAGGTACTATAATGCTCATCTAATAATTCCAGAAACATTACTAGAGATTAAAAGTGTTAAATAATTAACTATTCCAGAAGTTCAAAATTTTCAAACTATATTTGATCACAATTACTTCAATAATAAAGTAGAGGATAATTATAATTATAACTGCAACCCTAAGATTCTGACTTCAAATAATGTCAAATAATTTACAAAGGATGTAAAATGCTAAAATAATACTACTGACCAATTTTCATGAATTTTGCAACTATTCATGCCACATTAAATCCATTTATACATAAGCGTAACAATAGGAAAAATAATTTAATTTCCAATAAAACTCAACTCCAAATATTCTAAAACTCTATGAGTAGATGTATTTTCACTAAATAAGTGCATGTATAAAATTTCATTGGATTTGACCAAGCCAATCTTGCTAAATTCACAAGATAAATCTTTTTGGCTAAATGCACACCACACACCATAAGTCATAGCCTCATGCATTTGAATATATCCATCTGCAGAGCTCCAAATGGCCTCAAAATTTTATCAAGGTCTTATAAAGATGTAATAAACCTCCAACCAAAAATTTGGGTCTATATGAGTTGTCTAACCACTTTTATTCCAATAATTCAATAAATCATATATTGAACAAAACTATAAAAAATGTGCCCCAAAAATTCTGATTTTTGATCATATGGTGTATCTAGGGTACATACAGGTGTGATCAAATTTCCAACTTCATGCATGCGGCTATGTGAAAATTATTCACAATCAAAGTTCTGCCCTTCCTAAGGATCATTCCCACTAAAACTTCCATACAGAAAGTTGTAGGACTCCAAATGAATTGATTTCAATTCCTACTAAATTAGACCTCAAGGGCTATAAAAATTATCTCAGACAACTTTTCAAAATTTGGGCTCTAAGTGCACTTAATTTCTGTTTGAAAAACTATGTAAAAGTGTGACAAAATAAAACAAACTATAGTGTATAAACATTTTGATCCAACACAAATCTTGAAGCAAATCTGGCGGCTCTGGAGTTGTCTTCAACCTACAGCCAAGGGCTCAGAATGCTCCGACCTAGAGCAAACTACAAGGACATTTCTCGGCCACCCGGCCACTACCACCATCACCTCCGTTTAGGTGGTGATTATTGATTGGCGGTGGTTTGGCCGCCGGAGGTGGCGGTTTCCGACGAACCCGACACCACTCCATATGTCCGAAATTTCTTCATTTCCTCTCATGTAATCGGGCTC
Organism: Platanthera zijinensis; assembly: GCA_039513925.1. Lineage (NCBI taxonomy): Eukaryota > Viridiplantae > Streptophyta > Magnoliopsida > Asparagales > Orchidaceae > Platanthera > Platanthera zijinensis. The sequence continues at coordinate 806,835 of CM077082.1, read as the reverse complement.
AATTGAGCCCGATTTCTCTCCTAATGGATCTAGGATGCTAGCACAAGGGGAGAGGAGGAGAAATTGACCTGTAATTGGGCTTGGAGGCGGCTGCTACAGCGGGTGGCCATGGTTGAGGCATTTTTCAGCGAGCTTGCTCAACTTCCTCTATTATCCACCAAAAACTTCGATCCAACACAATATTTCGACTCTTTGATAGGTTCTGAAGGTGATGAAAGGGTCCATTGGGGCTGAAGAAGGCTATTTATGGAGGTGTCATGAGGGAGGTGATCGACCATGAGATTCAAAGCTCTCCATTGATGGTGGCTGAGCAGGAGTGATGAGGAAATTAATCCCAAGCATCAGGGAAGACCAAAGCATTGCTTTGGGGAGATGGAAGGGGTGCCTCATGGCCTCCTCCCATTAATTCTTCATTTCATCATTAATTAATGGGTGATTTTTCATTTTTTCTCCATTAAATAATATGAAATTCCATAATCATGTTATTTAACTGAAATATTATTAGTGGGCTACAGGGTGAGCCTTGGTTCAAGCTCTTAGCCCATTGGAATTTGGTCAAGCCTTTATTTCTCTCTTTTAGGCTCAATTTTGACCATGGTTGACTTGATGTGTTGACTTGGTCAACTGATGGGTCAACTGGTCCCATGAGTGTCTTGAGTCCTATGACACCACCCTAGGTGGATTGTTCCATGATGGGGCTCCAATTGAGCCAATTTATCTAATATGTGTATGTTTGACCAAAATTAGCCTATGTTTGATTTTAGTCAAATTAGAGAATTTCGTGCCCACCTGATGGGGCTTTTGGGTCCATTGGGTCTCTAATGGTGTTCTAAGAGTAGGGGTGAGGTTAATTTGATGTGGTGAATTCAATTGGATGTGAATTGACCTAGATTGCATTGTATACCTTGGTGTGCAGTTAATAATTTTTGCCTTAATTCAAGGAAACCTAGGTCACCTCCCTGCCCCTAACTCACACCATATCATAACACTATCAAGGGATCTAGAAGTATTATGGATGGTACACCAATAAAGACTTGGAATGAAACTATAAGGAAAGATATGATGTACTTTGACATTAGTGAGATTATGATCGTATAGGGTTTTGAGAGGCTAGTGAGCCGTGTACTAATAAGCCAATGCTCTGATGCCTTCGTACAGTTCTTTGTCGGGCCTAGATTTGATCACACTGTAAATACCCTAAATCCTACGTAGGCCTTTGTCGCCTTTGGATCCTTTGGGCCGCATAGCGATGTTATGCTTGCTTGAAATGAATGTTTTTGGGGAATCTAGTTTTGAGAAATAAAAATTTAATTCCCCACTGTAAATATCTACAAATATAATCCTTTTTTTGTAGAAATATGATGTAAATAATATTGAGTTAAATCAAAATGCATCTTAGGAACACCTTAATTCTTAATTACATGCACACAGTAAAATTCTCAGAACATTTTGTAAATATCTACAAATATAATCCTACTTTGGCCCTTTCATCTGACACTCTAGGAGATTGAACATGTAAATTAATTGTGATAAAAATTATGCATTTGGTATTTTAATTTCCCGGCGCTTCAAAAAAAAAAGAACAAATTGGATATTATTCCGATTGTTTTGCGCGCAGGGTCTGTGTCGGTAACGAACGCAGTGATTATAAACTGTTGTTTGTGAACGCACGACCTCGCCCAATGAACTCCGCCTACAATTATATTCAAAATTAATATTTTTTTTTGAGCGGTGGCCATAATTGTTGAATATCTTAAACACATTTTATGACGGCACAACCTTCTTGTTGGCCGTGAATGCAGTGGTCTCTGATCTCCCATACATTGCATTAATACTATTTCATTCTTTGTTTTATTGGCATCTAAGTTCCGTTGATGTGATGATAAGAATTTCGGAATAATTTTTCGTGTGGATTCACCGATTTGGTTTTACTTTGGGTTAGTTTTAGCGGGAATGTGTTGCTTTTGTAGTTCAAAAGCCCCGCATGTCGAAGAAGATAACCTCCGAGCTCTACGCATCTAATTTTCTTCTTTTCAATGACAATACTGATAAAGCTCTGTTAATTCCTCATCACCAGATGGCGAAGGTGATCCCTCGGTTCGATCCAGCAGATCAAGACCGGCGACAATACTTGATATTGGATTATGCAGTTTGAAACGAAACCTACTGAAGTACTGCTTCGAGCCGCAGCTGCATGAGATGAACGACGTGCCGTAGATTTCTGTGAAACGATATAGAGGAAAGTGCAAAGGTTTCCCGCAAGATTTCTGTGAAAGGCGAAGTTATTGCGTACGTAGTCGCGGAGCTGTTCGCGCCCCCTACATGCAAAAGTCCATGCCCCCTCCAAAGGAATGCTGGCAATACGGCGACGTGCAGGCCCGCAGGAGATCATTTTGATCTCCTGGAGAGATCAGTGATTTAGTTCTGCAAAATGTGGCATAAAGAATAGGGACCTTGATTTTTAGCAGGTGCTAAATTATATTTTATGCACAAAAGTACTCATTGGAGTAAATTTTTAGGGTTTTTTTGAGCATGAATTTTATGAAATATAAGCATTAAATTAGGGTAATTGTAATTTTGTAAGTTAGAGGGTGCAAGCTGTAATTATACAAATTTTGAGGGAGGTCTTGGTAAATAACCCCATGCATATTAGTATTTATATTAGATTTATCATCACAGCATAAATTATTAAAGTTATTTCCCAAATAAATATTATTAAATAAAAATTAAAATAATTATTGGTATTATCGTCATTTTGCACCACCAACGTATTCACCATGCACTGTGTATGTATAATTGAAAGTTGCACATATCATATTGAACCAGATCCGGATCCCCTGGAGTATTTTGCGAATAAATGGGGCGGAATCAGAAAAATTGATTAACATGAAAGTTGTAGATATCTCCGAGACGAATAACTTTCATGTTGAACACTTTTTGATTTGAAGTCGTTTAGACCCCCAATTTGGGCTCCAAAAAAATTCTGTCCGAAAATAATCAAATTCGGACAGAATTTTTTCGGAGCCTAAATCGGGGGTCTAAACGACTTCAAATCAAAAAATGTTCAACATGAAAGTTATTCGTCTCGGAGATATCTACAACTTTCATGTTAACCAATTTTTCTGATTCCGCCCCATTTATTCGCAAAATCGGAACTCCACCCCGTGGAGTTCAAATAGGAACTCCAGGAGATCCGGATCCGAACCAGAACTCAGAAAAATTGAAAGTTGCAGAACATGAAAGTTGAACCGGACTCTGCCCGCCGCCTCTCTAAAATAAATTATACTATAAATACTATATATATATATATATATATATATATATATAATATATATATATATATATATATATATATATATATATCAGATTACAATCATTGAATAGGAAATCACACATTTAATTGCAACCGTTCGATCACATAAATATATCAGAGTCAACCATATCTTTTTCTTAGGTCTCCTAAACCTAAGCTTATAGGATGTCCTAAACCTATATGATTTATAGAACTTCTACCCTACAAATTTTGAAAAAAATTCAGCCGACTCCCCCAATTCACGGTTTGTGCCACAACCAGGCCGACTCCACAGCCAAAAAAACCCACAAAATTTGAGCCTTTATTCCGCCTAAGTGGGATAGCGTGATTTAATCCCAGGCGGGATTTAATCCCGCATAAGTACGTCGGATTTAATCCAAGGAGCCGGGGGCGGGCACAGCCCTCCGGGAGGCGGGCAAAGAGCTCCTCGATGCGATCGAAGGCCCACACACAGATATATATATATTATTAACACAAATTTGGTAATACAATAAATGGGGCAGCGAGGGTTCGAATATATAGGCAAACCTTACCCACCATTTTTACAAGAGGTTACTTCCGGGACTCAAACCCGTGATCACGCAACAACACCTCAACCAGAAAATTGGTAATACAAAAACACAAATTAAAACAAATTTATATTAATCTAACATTATTTTAAATTAAAGTGTCTATTTTTACCAATTATCCATTCCTCTGGGCACAAAAAATAAATGATAAATGCAGCCTAATCCGCTTGATTAATTTGACATTTAGAACAGAAAGTCAATACATCAATAAATGAATCAGCAAAATATTTTCACATAAACTACATTCAAATAAATAACTACAAGCTGCAGACATATAACTCCAGCAGTCATGTAAACATAATGAATGCTGTTTATTATTCATGGTGCCTGTGGGGCTGAACTGTACTCTTCAGTAGCAGCTGAAGGTTGCTCAATAGAAGCGCAAGGATCAGAGTCACTCTCAGAGCTCCCAGTAGCAGAATCTTCCTCCACTTTGCCTTCCTTCATCTCCGTGTCCTTGGTGGCGGGATCTTCGTCCGCCTCGGCGTCGACCATCTCCTCATCTCCGTCGATATTTGCATTCTCAACGCCGTTCGGGGAGCCTTCGTTGGGATTTCCTTGGGGTGGTTTCTGGGGCTTTTTGGTTGGAGTTGCGGGGTATGGGTCAGTGCACATGGTGAGGGTAGAGGTCACTAGTAAATTCTGCGTAGAGAGATCATAAGAAATATATGGATCAGAAGATAATTGGAAGTAACACGACTAATCACTGTTTGGGCGAGGCGGCGTTTAGTCCAAATTCCGTCGGAGGTCTATGAAGGGAAGAAAATGGCATTCGGAGGAGAGTTACATGTTGAGAGAGGAATACTAGGAGCCCTGCTCAGCCAGACAGTTGGAGCGCTACCACGACATTTGGAGGGAAACTTAGAGCCTAACTTAAAGGCAGCTCACATGATTAAAGCTCTGCTTGTTTGGAAGTTTTTTCTCTGTTAAATTTTTAAGGGAGCACAAACACTACTTTTTTAACTGTTTGAATAGCCTCAATTTAGAACCATTAATCCTTCAAAACAATGTTTTATGCCTGACTCTAACTGCAAGGGCTCTATTCAAGAGCACTGTTTTATCTCCATCTACAACTGCCACCACAATACTTTCATATTGGTAGGATGAGCATTCAATGTCACAATCAGAATTCATGTAAAAAATGGAATTGTAAAATTTCATGGAAAAATAGTTTTTGTATACTTCAAATAAAATTTTTTGTTTGGTTGACTAAAACTTAATGGAAGCGATGAGAAACAATAGTGAAATCCACCCCCCACCCCCCAATTTTCACTAGGGCTCCGTTTGGCACGACAATCGTGAACGCCGTGGTTATGAACCATCGTTAAATTTTATGTTCAAAAGTAGTTTTCTTTTCTTGGTGGAGGTCATAACCAATGTCATGCCAAACATAAATTCTATGATGGTGAAATTTTTGTCCAAACTTACAGAAGCAGATAAGCCATGTCAAACGAGGCCTATCTGAGTTACCATGCCAAACAAAGCCGTGGGAAATTGCTTATGTAAAAAAGTAAACAACAACACTCGAGCCTTTATCCCACTATAGTTATATGGATCCTTTGTCACCATTGTGCCCTATCTTTTGTCATAATCTCACTAATGTCTAAGTACATGTCTTTCTTTATAGTTTCATTTCAAGTCTTTATTGATTTACCCCTCCCTCACTTAACATGCCTAGTGACTACACTCTCACAATGCCTAACAAGTGCCTCTAATGGTCTCCTTTGTACGTGTCCAAACCATTTTAGTCGAGCTTCTCACATCTTCTTTGCAATTGTTGCTACTTCTATCTTATCGCTGATACATTCATTCTTAATTTTATCCAATCTCGTGTGTCAACAAATCCACCTGAGCATTCTCATCTCCGCAACTCACATTTTTTTCTATGTACACAATTCACTGCCCAACACTCAGAACCATGGAGCATCGCTAGTCTAATTGCAGTACGGTAAAACTTGCCCTTAAGTTTTAATGATACTTTACAATCACATAAGATCTCAAATGCGCCTCTTCACTTCAACCAACCTGCTTGGATTATGTGTCACATCTTTATCAATACCTCCGTCTTTTTGAACTATCGATCCAAGATATTTAAAACACTCACTACGAGAAATATCTTGATAACCCAACTTAATAACGAAGTCATCTGTTCTTCTTGCACTAATAAATTTAAGCTCCATATACACCGTCTCTGCCCTGCTCAACCTAAAACCCTTCTTTTCTAAAGTATCTCGCCAAGATTCAAGTTTTGCATTTACACCCTCGTGCATCTCATCGACCAAAACGATATCATGCGCAAACAAAAAACACCAAGGTATTGCTTGTTGGATATGTCTGGTGAGCTCATCTAAGACAAGGGTAAAGAGATAAGGTAAGCAATTCAAAGGAAAATTGAAGATTAAACGATTATTCAAGAGGACTTGTGTTACGGATCGGCATGAGGACGAGCCAAAATGGCAAGTCTACACGCGCCGGGCGAGAATATCACATGGGCCCACTGAGATCACGGAGAATATTTAACGTTTATTCTATTCCATGTTTAACATTTATTTTATTCTATATTTGGATATTGCAATTTTAGTATTTCCCTTTTTCCTTTTGTACTGCTTTCCTTTTGTATTCGCTCCTCTTCTCTATAAGAGGGCGTGTGAACGTTGTAATCGTCATGTTGGACTTGAATGTATGTTTCTTTCCTCTTCTAAATTTCTGACCCTAACCCCTCTCTCTTTCTCTCTCCCTCACTCTCTCTCACGGTCTATATTCAGTCGCCCACCCTCCTCGTCCACCGAGCCCCCATTAATTTGGTCCGACCTGCCCTTTCCGCTCGCCGCACGCCACCGGAGTACCAGCCCCAGCAACCACGATCCCGCACCATCCTCCTGCGCCGCATCCCGTGACGCTGTCGGGCCACGTATCGGTCGGTGCCGCACCGTGTCCGCACCATGATCCCGCGCCTTAGGGCTTTCCGCGCCGCCTTTTCCCTGCCACAGAACCGTCGCGACGCCCAGGGGCTGACGCCCAGCCCGCACGCTCACCGCCACACCAGTTCCGCCAAGCTCCCGCCGCACCATGACTCCGACGACCAGCTCCACAGCCAAGGCCCCTCCGGAAGGTGCCAACGACGCCCTCCTTTGTCGTGTCGAAGCCCAGGAGTCCCTAGTGGCCTCCATCGAGCTCACGGGATTTCTATTTAATTAAGAGCCTGGTCCAGATAGGGTTGGCGATGTAATCCATTCCGCTACTAGCTTCGCTCGCCTTTTCCCCGGAGCGAGATACACTCACATCAATGTGGTTGATAGGCAGCAGCCTCATACCTCTCTGCTCGCCCTTCAAGCCAAGTTCGATGCTTCCCAACCGTCCACCGTCGCGTCTGCCAGCGGATTCGCATGCCCGACCAATGACACGTCCATACTCGGGACGCCACCTCTCCCGCACAACGGGGAAGCCGCCCTTCCATTTTCCCCCGATCGTCCTACACTTGCTTTGAACCTCCCCACCTTCGCCGGTGTGGACCCGATTGGGTGGACCGCAAAGGCAGAGCAATACTTTGACCTCCACCACACTCCCAAGCAGGACAAGGTTTCCACCGCCGTCGTGGGACTCGACGGCTCCGCCCTACATTGGGCCCACTGGTTACGACAGTCCAACCCAACAATCTCCTGGCCGGAGATCAAGCAAGAGATGATTCGCCGCTACGACAGCCGTTATTCCGGCTCCGCCATCGAACGGCTGCGAGGGGTACGCTAAACTAGTGCGGTGGATGATTATATTGATGAATTCGTGGCCCTCGTCACCCATGTTCCGGGCTTACCGCTGGATCACTACCTCGTCTTCTTCATGCAGGCCCTTCTGCCCCACATCCGCTCCAGACTTCGCACTCATCACCCCCGGACGGTGTCCGAGGCCCTCGACATGGCCTGCCTCGTGGAGGCAGATTTATCGCCGCGAAACCCGCCACCTCCAGGCAGACCCGCGCTAGGGGGCCGACCATGGCAACCCACTACTCCAGAGCCACAGGCACCTCGCCCTCCTCCAGCCGCTCGGCCAGCCCGGCCGACCGCCCCCCAGCGGTTCCCCAACCGCGAGTTCGACGATCTCTGACGCAAAGGGCTATGCTTCCGTTGCCGGCAACCCTACTCTCCGACCCACGTCTGCGCGGTCAAAGAGTTTCGCGCCATCATTGGTGGCCCCGAACAGAAGATCACTTTGGTGGATTTCGTAGACCTCAAAATCCACGAGCACTCCACCGAGGGCGCTACTGACGCGGGCCTTCACAAGTTGGAACTTCCATGCTTTTTCGTGGGCGGCATTTCAGGGCCACAGACCATGAAGTTAGCGGGCAAGCTGGGCGACCGCCACATCGTCATCATGGTCGACAACGGGGCGAGCCATAACTTCCTCTCCTCTCAGTTGGCCCAACAACTCCACCTACCGATGGAACCTTCGCCGGACTTCACGGTCAGCTTGGGCGATGGGTGCCGACGCTGGATTCAGGGTCGTTGCCCATCCGTTTCGATTTCAGTGGGACCTTACACAGAGATAAAAGATTTCTACGTTTTCGGCCTTGGCGGGATCGACGACATCCTGGGCGTAGCATGGCTTAGCATGCTGGGCGACGTACGGGTCAACTGGGGATCCATGACGATGTGGTTTCTCCAAGACGGACGGGAGTGCTGCCTAATGGGATATGCTGCGCTGCTCCGCTCCCCCGTCTCCTCCCGCACGATCCAGAAGACGACGGACATTGATTTTACGGCATGGCTCCGGTCCATCTAGGACGCGACGCCACCGACCCCGTCACCGCCACCGGCTATGTAGGACCTCCTGTCCGAGTTTACGGACCTCTTCACGGCACCGTCCGACTTACCGTCGACCCGACCACACGATCATGACATCTCTCTTCAGCCCGCCGTGGAGGCAGTTTCGGTCCGCCCGTACCGCTACGGGCACGTGCAAAAGGACGAGATCAAGAGGCTCGTACACTACATGTTGGGGGCCTCACCCGCCCCAGTGCAAGCCCTTTCTCCAGCCCGGTCCTCTTGGTCAGGAAGAAGGACGACAGTTAGCGTTTCTGTGTGGACTATCGGGAGCTCAACAAGGACACAGTCCTAGACAAGTACCCGATCCCAGTGATCCATGAGCTTTTGGACGAGCTACATGACGCCACCGTTTTCACCAAGCTGGACCTCCGTGCGGGCTACCACCAGATTCGCGTTCGGCAAGCCGACACCGCCAAGACGGCCTTCCGGACCCATGATGGGCACTACGAGTTCTTGGTTAAGCCATTCGGCCTGACAAACGCGTCGGCCACCTTCCAGGTCACGATGAACATCTTTCGGCCAGTACTTCGCCAACATATATTTGTTTTTTTGATGACATCTTGGTCTACAGTTTTTCTTGGCAGAAGCATCTACAACACGTCCGTCAGACATTGGCTACTCTCCGACACCCACCACCTCAAGCTCCACCCAACGAAGTGCTCTTTTGGGGTTCCGGAGGTGTGTTACTTAGGGCACACCATTTCCGCTGCAGGAGTCGCGATGGACAGCGACAAGATCGAGGCTGTTCTCCAGTGGCCAACCTCATCATCTTTCCGTGATGTTTGCGGGTTCCTGGGCCTGACAGGGTACTACTGGCGGTTCATCCAGGGCTACGACACGATTGCCCGACCCCTCACTCAGCTCTTGAAGAAGTCAGCCGAGGGCCCCTTCGAGTGGTCGGCAGCGGCCTCTGCCGCCTTCGTCGCTCTTCAGCAAGCTCTGGTTCGTGCCCCGGTGTTAGCAATGCCGAACTTCTCCCAGCCCTTCCTCGTGGAATGCGACGCGTCAGGCATGGGCGTGGGGGTCGTACTCATGGCGGCAGCCCAGTGGCCTATTTTAGCCGCGCATTCTCGGATATCATCCGCAGGACCGCAACCGATCAGCGTACGAGAACGAGCTCATGGGCCTCGTCCTCGCAGTGCAGCACTGACGGCCCTACCTCCTGGGACGACGATTCGGGGTCCGCACCGACCAGCACAACCTTCACTACCTCCTGCAAAAGAAGATTGCTACGCCCGCCCAGCAGGTGTGGGTGGCCAAGGTACTGGGCTATGACTTCAGCATCGAATTCCGGCCCGGGAAGGCGAACCGCACAACCGACGCTCTCTCGCGCACCCCATACTTGCAGCCATCTCCCGGCCGGTCTGGTAGGATGCAGACGCCCTCCAACGGGAAGTGGAAGCGTACCCGACACTCAACGGTATCCAGATAGCACTCCTTGCAAACGCCTCCGCCCACCCGCCTTACTCCTTGGTGGACGGTCGCCTACTCTTTAAGAGACGCCTCGTACTCGCCCCATCCACCCCTCAGCATTCCTCGACTATTAGCAGAGTTTCATGCCTCCCCGACAGGGGGACACGCAGGTGCTTACCGGACGTACCGACGGCTAGTAGCCTCGCTCTATTGGTCTCACATGTTTCGACATGTCAAAGCCTTCGTGACCGCCTTCCTCGTCTTCCAGAAGACCAAGTACGAAGCTGTTTTACAAGGTGGTCTACTTCAACCCCTTCCGATCCCTGACCGCATATGGGACGACAACGTCATGGAATTCATCACAAGGCTGCCCCGCTCCCAGGGGTACGACTGCATTCTGGTCATAGTGGACCAGCTCTCAAATTATGCACATTTCATTCCCCTCCTCCATCCTTACAATGCAGCCACAGTTGCCGACGGCTTCATTCAGAGGGTTGTGCGCCTCTACGAGTTTCCACGGTTGATCGTAAGTGACCGGGACCCGCTCTTCCTGAGTACCTTCTGGACAACACTGTTCCGCCTGCAGGGCACCCGACTACGCACGAGTACAACATATCATCCCCAGACCGATGGTCAGTCAGAGGTCCTCCACCGATGCTTAGAGACTTACCTCCACTGCTTCGTGGGGGAGCAACCACGCAGTTGGGCCAAGTGGCTCGGGTGGGCCGAGTACTCGTACAACACCGCCCACCATCAGGCGGTCGACACTACTCCGTTTGAGGTCGTTTATGGTCGGCCTCCCCCGTCCATCGTCTGCCACCTTCTAGGGGAATGCCAGGTGGAAAGCCTGGCCACTGCTCTGTGCGACAGGGACACTATTCTGAATCATCTGAAGCACCACCTCCAACAGGCCCAACAGAAGATGGTTTCCTTTGCCAATAGGAAACGTTGGGACCTCTCCTTTGAAGTAGGAGAGGTCTTCGTGAAGCTCCACACCTATCGCCAGCTTTCGGGGGCCCGCCGACCGTGCTCAAAATTGGCCCCCCGATTCTTTGGGCCATTTGGGGTCCTTGCCTGCATCGGGGCAATCGCTTATCGCTTACGCCTCATAAGCAGGAGCCTCATCCACCCGGTCTTCCATGTCTCGCAGTTACGACGAGTGGTGGGTGAGCACCGCCACCACAGATCACATCTCGGCCGATCTCGACCTTCCGGAGAGGAGCCTTTCTACCCCGCCTCGATTCTCGATCGCCGATGCCGCACTCTGAGGGACCATACATCAGAGGAGGTTCTTGTGGCTTGGACCGATTGCCCCGACTTAGACGCGACGTGGCTTCCCCGTGATGACTTCCGCCGCCAGTTTGCCGATTACTGCCTTGAGGACAAGGCGCTTTTTCCAGATGGCGGCATTGTTACGGATCTGCATGAGGACGAGCCTAAATGGCAAGTATACACGTACCGGGCGAGAATATTACATGGGCTCACCGAGATCACGAAGAATATTTAATGTTTATTCTATTCTATGTTTAACATTTATTCTATTCTATATTTGGATGTCGCAATTTTAGTATTTCCCGTTTTCCTTTGGTATTACTTTCCTTTTGTATTCGCTCCTCGTCTCTATAAGAGGGCGCACGAACGTTGTAATCGTCATGTTGGATGAATGTATGTTTCTTTCCTCTTCTAAACTTCTGACCCTAACCTCTCTCTCTCTTCCTCTCTCCCTCTCTTTCTCTCTCACGGTCTCAATTCAGCTGCCCACCCTCCTCGTCCACCGAGCCCCCATTAACTTGCAACTACGACAGTAATCTTGAGATATCCCTCTTCTTCTTCCTTACATCTGATATAAGGGAGTTCTGATGACTAGTAATTTAGTCATCATTTTAGCTTAATTTATTATTTGATATTTAAATAAATTATTGTATTTATTCGTCGTTTTAAACAATTTTTCATAAAATTAATATTTTATGTTCTAAACATATATATTTTGATTTTTGTAGAAATGCGGCAGGTCTGAGGGGAAATTCTGTGCAACATCCCGCTGTCACATCCATTATAAATTATTCGAGTCAAGTTCGCCCGATAACCACCTTTGCATGCATGGGGCACTCGACCACATCCACCCTCTTCAGCGCCACCATCGTTCTCGCCTATTCCTCATCCGGCCACCCCTGCAGCAACTCCACCATGAAGCAAGCTCAGCCGACCTCCTAATTGCAGCACCTCCAACTGCCCGAGCTCCACCAAGCTCGGCCACAATCCCCCCAAGCATCGACCGCCATTCTGCTGCTCGCCCAACCATCCAGCGCCACCACCGCACACAACCTCCTCCATGGATGCAGCTCCGACCACCTCCAGCTCCGGCCACCTCCAGCTCCTCCATCCAGGCACCACCACCAACTGCTCCTCCAAGCTGCAACCCGACAACATCTCCTCGTCAACCTCCTCCGCCATGCAGCCGCAGCAGCCCGAGCTCCATCTTGCAAGCAGCTCCCGGCCATCTCCAACTCCTCAGCATCCAGAAGCTCCGGCCATGCCTACCGCCGCTCCACCATGCATGGAGCTCTCTACCCGAGCTCTTCACCACCCTCGAGGCTCACGACCACGTCAGCGATCTAGCTCAAGCTCCTCCATGCATCCACAACCTCCAGCCGGCCCTCTTCAATGCTGTCGTTACTCCTCAAGATTCAGCCGCTGACACCTCCTCTGTTTCACCCGGAAGAAAGAAATTTAATTCCACCGTTACTGTAGCATGAACAGTAACGGTGGAATTAAAATTAACTCAGCTGTTATGTACTAATTATGCTTATAAATATGGGGAGATTTGAGTAATTGGGGAGACATTCTACTTAGAAAAATTTTAGTCTAACAATCGTTTTTGGAGAGTTGTTCATTTCAAGGGAGAGTTTATTGGAAGTCGAGGCCGAAATTTGTGAGCTCCAAGTTATCAAGTTTTTATTTTCTCATTTTTTTCTGCCCGTCTTTTATAATCTTGTATGTTTTTTTCCCATTACTTGTAGCCACGCAATTGTTCAAATTCTTGTAATCTTCCTTTTTTATATATAGCAATAATATTTTATTTTCTCTTTTTTAATTTTTGTTCGTATTTTAATTTTATTCTTTGTCTCGTTCGTTTTTTTTATGATGTCATATACTTATGCGATCGATTTTCCCACCTCGATGAGCGGCTAATTTCTATAGTGCTCGGTCGCGATGATCCGGGGATGAGATAATTTTCGCAATGATTTTAATCGTTTCTCAATTTGTTGAACGCTTACGATTTACCGTTGATCAATTCATTGAGGCTATATATTTTATATAGTTTTCAAAATAGTTTTCACTCTTTACTTGGCTGAGAGGGTCGTAAGGCGAATCGATCACTCATTGGTAAAAAGAGTAGAACGCAACCCTCGAGAGAGGACGACGTAACTCTTCCGGATTGGAGTAAAATCCAATAGCGAGGTTCACAACCTAAAACAAGTCTTAGGCGATGCGATTTGAGAATGAAAGTTCGGTCGATACACCAAAACTTAGTTGAACCTAATCTTCGAAAGAAGGGTGTTCATGCTTCAGGAACCTCCACGGTCAAAGCCTCTTTAACAAGAGAATTGCACTCTATTTTCATTTCGATATTTTCAATGTCCGAGGTGAGTCAAGGATCGGGCACTAGCTCTTAAGCTATCGAATTAAATCTGTTAATATTTCTAGTTTTTAGTATTCGCAACCCCAACTCCAAGTTTTAATTGATAAGATAATAACAATTTTCAAAGTAGAATTACTCAACCACCCCGAGTCTAATACGACCTTGGTTTTTATAAACCTATACCACTCCCGATATGGTACACTTGTCGTTGTCATTTGCGGATATAGTTTCGCGCAATCAAGTTTTTGGCGCCGTTGCCGGGGACATTGGTCGATAATTTGAAAAAGAAATAGTTATTAATTTTATCGTTCTTTTTTTTTCACCTATTTTTTAAAAAAATTTAAAAAACGCAATCTAAATTCTCGGAAAGGACGGTTTGGGCTTGTCATCCCATCACACCCTCTAGTACCGCTGCGAGCCCTTCACAGGAATGACCTCGGGAAGTCCGGGACTAACTTAACACGTTGTTTGAAAAAAAAAGATATATATATATAATTATAATATTAAAATAATACTATAATAATTTTATCATTCTCTTCATCCACCCCCAATTCAATTCTCCATCTTTCATTCAAATTCATTCAGTTAAGTAACAATTGTTTTTTTTTAAATGCTATCACAATTGGCGGCTGCTCTTGACGAACTTCAAAATAAATTAAATATATTAGAAGCTGCAAGAGAGCAAAATATTATTTGTTATTTTTGTTGTGAAAATCATTATAGTGAGGAATGTTTTTATTTTAATTCGCATTATTATATTCAAAATAATATTTCCAATGAATATGCTAATAATAATTATTCTCAAAATCTATATAATAAAAATTTTTGCCATAATGATTATTATTTGCAAACTCCTATTTCTCAAAATTTTAAAAGTGAAAATAATTTGTATAATAATTATGAAAGTAATTGTTCTGATGAAAACTATTTATTTAAATCTTATGAAAATGATTTGTCTACTTTCTATGAGAAAAATTTTGATTATGAAAATATTTCATGTTCTTCCAATTTTCAAAATTTTAATAATGAAAATAATTTTCAAAATTTTTATGTAAATGATTCTAAATTTTTTTGCGAAAGTAATATTTCCAATTTCAATAAAAATGATTTTTCTAATAATAATAACTCTAATGAATTTTCTTCATCCACTGAGGTAAACTATTCATGGTGGTGTGATCACCCGGACAGTCTTCGGTGCAATGAAGAAAATTCACTCATTCAAGACTTATATTCCTCCACCTTTGCGCCACAGAAATTTCATTTTTCTAATATTGAGAATTTGTCGGATTTTCTTACTCCAAACTTAGATAATTATTCACATGAGCAAGAAGTCTTTTCGAACAAAAAATCGATAAGTATGGAGGCGCCGGACGAAATTGAAGATGAACATGTTTCCTCTCCATCTTCGCCCGATTCCACTCAAAATTTTTATGAATTTCACTACACATCAACTACTATTTTTGAAAATTTAATTCATGAAAATATTTTGCCTCATGAATTTATTCACATTAGTATTCCGTTTGATTTTCCGGATAGCACTTTAATTTTAAAAAGTAAACAACCGGAACTTAATTTTTCTCTTTCACAAGAGACTGCTCATTGTGAAATTATTTCTGACACGTTTATTTTTTTATTTTTCTTATTTTAACGATTCTCATGCAGTAAATGAGTTGTTGCAATTAAACAACTTCAATGATCCATTTGCCGCTCATCTCCAAATTTTCAAATCACCTCAGGTATGTATAGGTAATTTGGAATTACATTTTCAGGTTAACGGACAACAAAAAAAGAATCAAGGATATAACAGAGGAGTCACCAGACAACAAATTTTGGCTTGTACCCCACAACAAGAATTAAGGGAGTTGCCCGTACACTTTAAATATAAATATCCATTTAGTTAACCCTTAACCGTCTAGCTCAAAGACGGTAAAAACAAAGCGCTCTTGAGAGGCACCCCTTGCTTATCTCTTTCTTTATGATATTTTTAAATAAATTAACAAAAAAAAGCATTATTATCATTTGTTTTATCATTTTTTCCCTTGCATACTTAGTTTTAAACATTAGGGACAATGTTTGATTTTAAGTATGGAGGTGGGCCATTTAATTTCAAAAATTTAAAAAAAATTTGAAAAAAATGTTTTGTTTAATAAACTCATGCTTAACTTTTTGTTATTTACACAAATTTAATTTGATTTTATTCATAAATATTTTTACTATTTTTAATTTGCTAATCTTCTATTTTATCATGGTTTGTTAGATTTAATTTTTATGTGATTTAACTTTAAAGAATATTTTATGATTTTTATTTATTTAGAGTAATTCTTTCAGTACTTTTTCTCTTTAATTTTAATTAGTTTCAATTTTGTGATTCTTTGTTTAACAGCTTTAGATTTTAATTATTCTCACTCCATGTTCTAGACGCTTAGGAAATCTCAACTTACTATAGTTCTCTAAATTTTAACTTAAATCTAATATTTGTTTAGCCTTTTTCTTTTTTTGTTAGATCATATGTCATGAGGATAAGAGAATAAAATTCATTATCTCTTGGTAAACATATGCATTTTTTTTAGATCATATGTCAAAGGGATGAGAGGATAAAATTCATCATCCCTTAGTACGCATATGCAATTTTTATTTTTTTGGTTAGATCATATGTCATGGAAATCAAGTATTCTTTGGTACACATATGCAACTCCAAAAGATGGAGTAAGAGAATAAAATTCATTACTCCAATTTTATTTTTATGAAGAAAAAAAAAATTTGTCCATATGTCATGAAAAATGAGAGGATAAAATCCATCATTTTTTTGGTAAACATATGCAAATATGTAAAAAAAATAGAAAAAATGTGAGGGGTGAGAGAATAAAATTCATCACCTTCAATCAAAAACTTCTTCATATTACATATTCCCTCAAACCCTATTAGCCAATGAAATTGCCTTAGATTTAAATTAGAATTTTGTGAGAGCATAATCCGCCGATAGCCCGCCGATAGTTTGAATTTTTCTTTTAAGTCGGCCTCTTTTAAGTAAAGAGCTTCCTTGCCGGGATCTAATTGTAAGCGCTCTAGCGGCTGGATTATGTTTGGCTAAATCTCTTACTCTTTTGCAAAATTACCCGATTTTGTTAGCTAGTAATCTAATTTTGCAAAACCACCACCAGCTGCTCCTCCTCCAAGCTGCAGCCCGACAACATCTCCTCCGCGTCAACCTCCTCCGCCATGCAGCCGCAGCAGCCCGAGCTCCATCTTGCAAGCAGCTCCCGACCATCTCCCGCTTCTCAGCATCCAGAAGCTCCGACCATGCCTACCGCCGCTCCACCATGCATGGAGCTCTATTGATGGTACCCAATGGAGCTCTCCGCCACCCTCGAAAAAAGGCTCACGGCCACGTCAGCGATCTAGCTCGTGGTTAGCTCCTCCATGCATCCACAACCTCAAGCCGGCTATATGCTTTTGGATTCTCTTCAATGCTGTCGTGACACCTACTCCCCAGTTCGAGCAAATATATTCACTCGCCGTGCCGCTGACACCTGCCGCCTATTACTCTGTTTCACCCGGAAGAAAGAAATTTAATTCCACCGTTACCGTAGCATGCCATAGCCCTACAGAGAGTAATCGCTTCCGCATTCATGTGTTTCTGAATTAAAATTAACTCAGCTGTTATGTCCTTCACCGTAGCCTCTTCCGTCTCTCGAGAATTATGCTTATAAATACGGGGAGATTTGAGCAATTGGGGAGACATTCTACTTAGAAAAATTTTAGTCTAACAATCGTTTTTGGAGAGTTTTTCATTTCAAGGGAGAGTTTATTGGAAGTCGAGGCCGAAATTTGTGAGCTCCAAGTTATCAAGTTTTTATTTTCTCATGCTGCCGTTTTTTTCTGCTCGTCTTTTATAATCTTGACCACATATGTTTTTTTTGCCATTACTTGTAGCCACACAATCGTTCAAATTCTTGTAATCTCCCTTTTTTAAATATAGCAATTATATTTTATTTTCTCTTTTTTAATTTTTGTTCGTATTTTAATTTTACTGCTCTTCTTTGTTTCTGATGTTCGTTTTTTTTACGAGGCGGACGCTTGGCATGATGTCATATACTTATGCGATCGATTTCCACCAAAGCTCCCACTCTCCCGATGTCGATGCATCAAGCGGTCATCCCTCCCCTAATTTCTATATTTCCTGCCTTTACTCATGCTCGGTCGCTCTTTTTCGATGATCCGGGAATGAGATAATTTTCGCAATGATCTTTCTGTTCCTTTTAATTTTGATGTTTCTCAATTTGTTGAACGCTTACGATTTACCGTTGATCAATGGTTTGTTCATTGAAGCTACGTGGTTATATTTTATATATGTTTTTCCCTGTTTTCAAATTTTCATAGATCTCCCAACAATTTGGAGGGACTTTCGCTTTTTAGTTGGCCGAGTAGATGACTCGGGGTAAGGCGCCTATCGATCACTGGCATCCTGCATAAAACGAGTAGTTCAACTTCAACCCTGGCCGAGCGAAAGAGGATCGACATAACTTCTTCCGGATTGGAATAAAATCCAATAGCGAGGTTCACAACCTAAAACAAGTCTCACCGGCGATCTCGATTTGAGAATCGGCTTCCGTCTCGCGCCCTCTCCGATACGCCTAAGCTTAGTCTTGCCCAAAACCACTAATCTTCACGCATGGTGTTCATGCTTCCGCATCGGATAAGCTGGATCCACGGTCAAAACCTCGGTGTGTTTTCAACAAGAGAATTGATACTCCCCTACTACCAAAGGGTATTTTCATCCTCCGACTCATCGATATTTTCACCGTGGATGTCCGAGGGTGAGTCCAAGGATCGGGAATCTAGTTCTTGACGAGCTATCGAGTCTCCCCTAAATCTATTGTTGTCATATTCTCTAGTTTTTAGTCATTCGCCGCTGCCCCAACTCCAAGTTTTAATTGATAAGATAATAACGATTTTCAAAGTCCGTAGAATGTTTACTCAGTGCCGGTGACCACCCCGAGTGACCTAATACGACCTTGCCCAGTTTTTATAAACCTATACCACTACCGTTATTCTACCTCTCTCCAGCCCATAAAGCTTTTACATCTCTTGTCATCTATTTGATTCGTAAGACATTGCGGAGGCTATTAGTGCCTGAATCGAAACGCAATGGAAGAGGAATTGCGTGTTCCCACATCACTGGTTATTTCCCCCTACCGTTGGATCTTCACTCATGGTATATTGGAGCGGTACAAAGCTCTTTTTGCTTTCGTGTTTTAGTGACTATTTGCTTGTTAATGAACACATGTGAATTCGCCTCTGTGCTGTGAATCGAGGATGGGATCTTCTCAGATCCAGACGCCTTTTTGAAGGTCTAGGAAGAGAAATTCACCTCGAGTGCAGGGGCAGGTCGAGGAAGATCCAGGGTCGAAATTTGGTGGAGACCAGCCCCGATTCGAACGTCGCAAAAGTACCCGACATCGCACCCGACCAGACCTCTACCGGCCCTGAGTTTTGTATTTCATTATTTGTCATTTTTTGAATTCTTTGTAATCCGGTAATTTGTGTAATTGGGCAACTTTATATGTGTGAATATATATATCTATCTATATATATAGTTAATATTTTATCCGTTAAAACCACCCAAAGAAGTGAACCCGCCTCATTTCCCAAAGCTATAAGCCGCACCGTCCGGGTCTCCTCTCCCGATAATGGTGGATGCCCGATTAGGGCTTCTACACGTGGGCTTCCTAGCGTTGCTTTCTCCCATGTCCAGCCCCATGATGCCGCGCCGCATCCTCCGAAGATCCAACCGCCGGTCCACGTCCATCACCAGCGAATCTTCCACCCCACATCCGTAGCTTGCAGGTGTTTTCCCCAGCGGTTCCTGCAGTTCCAGTGTCCTATAAAAAGGGAAGAAGAATAGGAGATTGGGGGGATTGATGAGATTGGATGTAAAAATTTTTCTTTGCATGCTATTGCTTCCGAGTGTTAGTTGTGAATGAAATTGAAGATTCCTGTATGCGTTTCCTGTGTGAGATTTGACAACTTCAACTGCAATGGGAATGATAAATATATATTCTCAACTGAGGGGGAGAATTGAATATTACTATTAATTAGTATTGTAGTAATTAGGTATCCTTTTTTGTGTTTAGGAGTCGATGACGTACCCCTCTGTAATGTTATAAAACCCCCTTGTGAATAAACCCACTCAATTATCTTTCTCCTATCCTTCTACTGAACATCGTTGAGTTGTTCTGATTCCCGCTGGAGAATTTAGTTAGTGAGTGACTTTGCTCTTGTTTTCCCGGTTGATGATGAATGAGTAAAGATAAACAGTGAAATTTGATGTGTGATTAACTTTCGTTAATTGGTTTGGGATTTGTTTGGTGTCTCCAAACAGTGCTTAGTAAATTCGTTACTGATTGGGCTTGTGGCCGCCTTAAGATTTAGAAGGAGAAAATTTGTTTCCAATTTTCCCTTGAATGAGATTTCGTGGATCCACCTAGCGTGTGAGAGTGAGCGAAGATTTTTCTGTGGTGTCAGCGTGCGATACCGGCCGACCTCAAAGCGGGAGATTGAAAGTGACGGGGAATTAGTCACGGGATCGCCGACGAGGTGGGATGGAAAATGGGTTTGTGGAGGGAAACAAGAGATTAAATGGAGATGCAAAATTGAGAATTGAGGAGGACATGCGGTTAATAAGGTAGCAGGCTGTAGAGACCGCAAAATTCCAATAGAGGTTGGAGACATTCATTTGAAACATAAGAGAGCGTGCAACATCAAGAAGATGACGATTCTTACGTTCAACAACACCATTTTGTTGGGGGATATAAGCACAAGGGATTTGATGGATGATCCCGGACTCACATAGGTCAGAAACCCCACGACTTGTACACTCACGGACATTGTCGTTCCGAAGGGTTTTAATTGTTGCAGTTGAAAACTAATTGAAAGTCTCAGTAATAAAGACACGAAGAACCTTAGTTAGGTCAGAGCGATCATGAAGTGAATATAACGATGTCATTCGAGAATAATCATCACTAAATGTGATGAAGTAACGATAATCAGAAGTACTTGTGGTTTTATAAGGTCCCAAAATATCTGAATGAACAAGATCAAAAGGAGCGACGCTTCGGGTATAAGAAGGGGAGAAAGTAGCACGGTGTTGTTTACCGTAGATACAAGACTCGCATGTGAAATCATGGAGGGGCTTATCAGGGAGAGCTTTGTGGAGGATGTGGAGAGGAGCATGCCCAAGACGTTGATGTCATTCGACAAAGGTAATAGAGGAGATAGTCGTGGGGGAAGAGGTATCCAGGATGTAAAGCTCATTCGACAGTTGCCCTTTGCCAATGATATTCTACGTCCTTCGATCCCGCACAACAAGATAAGAGAGAATGTCGCATAGCAATCAAGGTCCTGAGTGAGAAGACTAATAGAGAGAAGATTGAAAGAGGAGCCTGGAACATGAAGAATTGAGCGAAGAGTGATGGAGGGAGTAAGGTGGACGTCTGCCGAGCCAGAAACAGGAGTGGTGTCCCCATTAACAACAGTGATAGACTTGGGATGCACAAAGTCCAAGTATTTGGGAGGTGTCTGTAGGGTAATGTGGTGTGAGGCCCCAAAATCCATAATCCAGGAGGAGCTGTGGGCGAGACAGGAGATGTCGCTATCAGAGGCGGACACAACAGAGCCAGGAGAATGACTGATCATCTCTTGAAGTTGCAGGAGTTGGGTGCGGCAGACATCAAGGTCAGCTTGAATGTTGTGCAGAGTGGACTTGTGTCAATCAATACGGTGAGAAAGGATGCTACCTCCATGAGAGGACGGTGACGGGTTAGCATGTGCATCCATAGAAGATCCACCAACAAAGTGAAGACAGAAGATGTGGCCTGACAGGTGGAGACGGTCAGAGGAGAATAGCGGCGGCCTGGAGGGCAACAAGAGGCGGCAACTGGAAGGCAGCGGACTGAGCACATGCAAATACACCGACCAGAAGAGCAGCAGACTGAGCAAGGAAGGAAGGCCAACAGGAACCCATACGGCTAGAAATGAAGCGGCGGCCCGCGGCCTGTACAGCGAAAGAATTCGCCCAACGACTAGGTGATCAACAGACAGTGGCGGGCTGGCGGGTAGAAGCAGGAGGTAGCGCGGCAAGATCCTGTAGGAAGAAGGTAGACAAGTCGGTCGAGCTGGACAAGAGCAGAGCGACGCAGGTCGCGCGCACTGCGGCCAGGCGGACAACAATGGGAGAAGCAACACTTGCGAGACCACAACAACTATGACCAGCAGCAGCACCCGCGAACAGCAGTAAGCCGCAAACAGAAGATCACAACAACGACAAGAAGAGGAAGGCCACACACGAAACGGGGAAGACCGCTCAAGGAACATCGACAGTGAGGAAGCCAGTGACCAACATCAGCCGAAGAGTACGCGGCAAGGCATGCAACATCACACAACAAGCCGCACACGAAACAGGACAGACCGCAGAGGAAGATGCAAGACGTAGGCAGTAACTGTGGCCAGAGGAAGAGTAGGGCGCAGGCTAGAACCAAAGACCGCTCACTGCGGCTAGAAAAGATGACCACACAACGTGGTAAGTCACAAGGAGAGGCTCCGCGACAAGAAAAATTCACAGGACCCCACGGAGTAGAGGAGTGAAACTATAAAAAGAGGAAGCAGGGGGTGGAACCATGGAAAAAGATGGGGGAATCAAGGAAGGCCTACAGTTAGAAGAATAGAGACCGTAGGGAAAGGGAACAAGAGAGACCGCAGGAATTTGCGGGTAGAACAAGAGAGGCAGCAAAGTTCAGGGGAACTGGCGGTTTAGAAGATGTCTAACTGCACGCCCAAAGTGTTATAGGACCATAGCCTTTGATACCATGTCAAAAAAGGCAAAGCAAATTGAGAAACGACAATAATTTCATTAGTTTCTCAACTTTATGGTACCATCATACATCAATAGAATTGTATCCTTGTACATTTATATAGAAGAAGAAAGAGAGGAGGAATCTTATCCTAAGATGTGGGACTAAACAAGCAACCAACATGGGCCTCAAGATGGGCCAATCTTTGGGCTTTTACATATATTCTCTAACAATTTGCAATCAGTGAACTTGCACACTATGAAACACATGCAAATAGAGGTTAGATATTTATCATGATTTATTATTCTCAAATCAAGAGAATGTTGAACCATGTTCTAACATCCCTCAAATATTTCTATGATAACAAGGTCAAGTCCATTCTAGGGCGCCTCGCTCCATCGATTATCCAAAAGGCCCACCGTTTTTATGAGCCTGTCGCCTTCTATAGGAGTTACTAGATGATTTATCAATCACGAGTCCTTTTACGATGTGGCTTTCATTAAGAAGTTGTCCACTGCACTAATCTTAAGACTCTCAAAATATGTCTGGATATTTGAGATTTCTTCTGACGCATCGAATACTTGGCGTACTGAACTAAGATGGTCGCCATGCTTCTTACTACAGCCATAAGCTAAATGAAGACAAGTAAAAGTATCTTAACTATGATTAGAAGTTTTACACTATAGTCCAGGCATGGTACTATTGGAGACATCACCTTCTGTTTCTAGAGCTTGTCCTATTTTCTGAACATTGGGGCTTGCGATATCTTGACTAACTGAACAATTTGGGGTACCACCATACCAAGTGGCTCAAGGATTTGCAGAATTTTCACTAGTTATTTCCGTTAAACATAACTAACCTCTCGGATTTATGTCCTTATCTAACATTATTCTGGTATAATGGATCCAAAATATCTAACAACTATCTTAGGTATACTTGTCCATTGTAAAATATGTAACCACTCTACAAATGCAACAAAGTTGCAAAATACATATACAATCTTGTTCTACTAATGTTAACTCCTCTTCTCAAAACAAATCCATAAAACAATTCTAAACAATTCATGATCCAAATCATCTTAATAAATTAGTGCATAGAAACAGACTACCCGCTAATATATGTCCTAGACGGATATATTCTCCAAATTGTAAAGCCACACAGTGAAAATGCAGACAAACATCCACACAAGTAGGTAAACTTAGAATCTACCAATTTACTAAAAAAATACAAGTGGAAATGATAATTTTCCATGCGATACTAATGCAATCAAAGAAAAGCATTTTCTCTAAGCATTTAAATGATGAGATTGCTTGAAGGATTATAGTTTAATAAAGAGGAGTTGACTGAACAAACCTTCTCCAGCGCCAAAGTAAGCTTCGGAAGGCTGTGATATGTGCTTTTAGGATTCAGAAGGATCTGTTAAAAATCAAGTAATGTAAGCTCTAAGCATCTAATTCACCATTCAAATTACAACACAATGAACACATACAAATGGAAAATTAAGTTTAAACATTGTGCTAATAACTAGAATAATCAGGACTTGTGAAAAATTTATGTTTATATGCAAGTACTTTAAAAAACACTGAATGATGATAATAAAGTGAAGTGTAAACTACCTCACAAAGACGTTGTACTGTGAATGGAGGACCTTCTATAAAGCCTAAAAGAGCTGCAAATACGAGATCATTAAAGAAAATATTGTGAGAACTGAACAAAGTGTTACATGATATGAACATAGAAACATTTAAACATTTGGTAAAATGATAAATGCATTTAAGAATGATTCAGGCTTGCTGTTGGAGGCTCCCAACACGTGCTCACAACTCTCATCTTCATGACCCTATATTCAGTTTCTGTTAGAGCTACCACGGTTCCGGTTCTCCTAAGACTGTGAACTGAACCGCTAAGGTAACAATTCTTCAATTCAGAACCAAAATCTTATTTGGATTAACCAGTTCCAGTTCCAGCGTAATTTTTGGAACCGTCATGTCAACGCTTAGTTATTAAAGGCACAAGGCGCACTAAGACGCAAAGGAGTCTTGGAGCCTAGGCACAAGGCTCGAGGCGTAGGCACCATGGATGAAACCACATTCATTTTAAATAATCAACATCAAACTTCATCTTCTTGAACAGATACTCATTAATCATTCATTTCTATCATTTATATATCGCAAAAAATAAAATCAATATGGTCGTTTGAATCATATCTAAGTCTCAACGATCGATTATGTTTCAAAAATAGTAAATTATATAAAAAATACTGAGTTCTTGTATTAATATTTTTCATTATTTTGAAAAAAAATTACAACAAAAATCACACTCATACGCGCTTTTAATGTCCAAAGGTGTAAAAAAAGCGCAAGCTTTTGAGTCTGGAGCCTTGGGCGCGCCTTTAACAACATAGTGTCAACGGTTCTAGTTCCGGTTCAACAACCTAAATCAAATTGGTCACCAACGGTTCGGTCCAGTTCTATGCGGTTCTGCATTTCTGCCGGATTCCAATCGGTTTTATATGTCATAGTTTTAATCATTAGACGCATTCACAAAAATTATTATCTCTTTAAAAATGCATATTTGAAACGAAATTCAAATTCAAATGGTTAGAGCAATAATTTTATGGTTTCTTAAGTCTAATATGTTAAAATTGAACTATAACAAATATGCATGCAATAATATCTAATTTGATGCACTAAATAAAAAAAGGATAATATTGTATGATTACAATAAACTTGATCCAAAAAATTAATTAACATAAATATGGTCATTAGCATGACAGTCAAGTAACACTACAACACCCGGTGCTCAACAGAAGCAGTCTCCTTTCTGAAGTAGTTGAGGAATGACAAACATAGACATCAACAAAATAGAGAATATAGTCATCAACCTTTTTAATTATAATAAAACAAATAAAGGAAAGTGATATTTTGATGATTATAAAAAAAATTCCAATGGCAAACAACCTTTTTTAATTCAAAACTTGATTAGGACCTTCATCACAACGTAACACCATGGATGAAAATCCATTGACAATTTATCCTCCTAATGAGTTAGATCAAATAATAAGCTGTACTAGTACTGTAAATGGCATATGAATAAGACCTTAGATTCAATAGAATGAATATGAAATGAATAATAAGTCGAGGACGAAGGTTATGGGTTACATGTACGTTGTTTGTGAATGAGCTTAATTGTTAGCATGAAATGCATAATGAAATGGAATGTCGGATCTATAATGGAGGTGACGATAGTAGCAAAATGCCCTAACAATTGAAGAAATGGGATGAAGAAATGAAATCAGAGGAAGAGAAAGAGATGGAGTCAAAAAGGTCAGAAGAAATAAGCTCACAAGGTGGTCGTCGGAGGCCCCTAATTTGAAACCCTTACTGAGGAAGAGAACGAACACTGCTAGAAGATCGTTAAGGAGAAGCCAGTCGCGGAAGTCGTCGATTCCGTACGTAGATTCAAAGCCCAAGCAGAAAGGTCAGAATGAACACTGACGGTATGAGCATTGCCAAAATGGGGAGAAAAAAGTCTTCAACGATCGGGCAAGCAGAGCGGAAAGGAAGCCTTCGGCGCAGACGAGCGGGGAAATGACCTAATATCGCATGACCCGTGTATGAGTATTTGAATCCCGCTGTAATCGGACGACCCTGTAATTGGATAGTTGATAATAGGTATAGTCATATAGATAATAATTTTATATTAATAATATTATAAAATAAAGACTCTAACTAATAACTTAAAGACTATTACTAAATCTCAAACACACTTAAACACTCTTACTAATAACTTCAACACTCCCCCTGAAGCTGGAGAGAAAACCTCCATCTTAAAAGCATCATAAAAAGAAAGGTATTGATGGTAGGCGATATGAGACAAAACATTAGACGAGTCACTAGGAGAAATTCCAAATCGGGGACAGTCATACATGATGTAGACCCACACAGGCACACACGATGCAGGACCCACACACGACGTGGATTCGCGAGAAAGACAATAGAAAGGTGACAAGGGATACTCCCACACAATACAACTCACTGGATAGAAAGGTCAACCAACAAAGACCATACTACCTACCCAACAATGAAGAAAAATGGGGAGACACAAACATCATAAGAAATATGTCTGGAGGTCGTGTGTGACTAAGGCAAGAGTTGAGAAAACGGCAGCCGAGTCGCCTTCGTTACAAACACTCCCTCTCACGTGGAACGCACGTGCATGTAGGCATAAAGACAAGACATAAGCCTAGAGGCCGTGTGCATGACTAAGGCGAGAGTCGAGAAAATGTCATATGAGTCACCTTCGTCACAAACACTCCCCTTCATGTTGAATAAACGTGCATGAAGGCTTGAAGACAAGACACAAAAACATTAACAACCAAGCAAAAGACACAAAAAATAAAAAAAATAATAAAAAAAACTTCGTCGTCGATAAGAGATTAACACCCCAGAAGGTGTAGCAACGACTGGAAGAAGCAACAACATCAGAGAGGCACATCATCGAGCATGTGGTCCGAGTAGAGATAAGCTGAGGGGAACAAAAGAAGCCATCGTCGATAAAGCCATGGAAAAAGACGCAGATAGGAGCTGCAATTGAGAACTGAATTCCACCATCGTTGTCGACGCATGGAACAACAGATGAGATCGACGATGGAAGCAGATGCCTTCGTCTATGAGAGCAACAACAAGATCATCGTGGAGGCAGCAAACAGAGTAGATGAAGCCAACAGAAGACGCACTGTCGACGAGATAAAATAAAACACATTCTTGTCGAGAGAGCATCGATGATCGAATTCCAAGCAGTGAGCGTAGAGGGGACTCAAGATCTTCCAAGTCCCTCGATGAAGGACGAATGGGATGGATGAGACCAAAGACGAGGAGCAGCGGTGAGAGCCACAATCGACATGACCGTTGATTATAACACAAAAGGAATCAGAAGCCACTAGAGATCTGCGAGGGAAACGACGATGACGAGTAATAACCAATGCAACGAAGAACGTAGAGGAGCCCTGCATTGTGGGGATTAGAAGACGCTCCCGTCAACGGAATTAGAAGTCGGTCTCGTCGACTGGAGCGAAAGAAGGACTTGTAGACAGGAGCTCTTATGGGAGAAAGAGATGGGAGTTCTTACGGGTGAAAGAGACGGAATCAAGAGAGGAAGCCACCGTGAAAAAAATAGGTCGCCAACAATTATGGTTTACAAAATTTTAGAGAGGAGTCAGTTCCTGCTCTGATACCATGTTGAAATGGAAGAAAATAAATACTTGGTGTAATTTATTCATCACTCAAGGGGGCATTATATAGGACAAACAATGACTATTAAACATAAAACTACGGTGTGAGACTAAACCTCAAACACACTTAAAGACTCTTACTAATAAGCTCAACATAATATAATAATAATAAATATATATTATAAAGAATAATAATAAATAAATTGTGATTCAGTTCTGCTTCAGTCCGGTCCGGATCGGGTCTAAAAATTCTGAAAACGCTAGAGACATTTATGTTATGGTTCTGGTTTTGGTCCGAATAATAAAATGAAGTTACCGCACCCGAACTATTATTGTTTATGGTTCCAAAATTCAACCCGGAACCCAAATAATTCGTGATCGGTTTGATCCGGTTCTTTGCTACATCGGCTTGGTTCTGGTTCGGTTTACGGTTTTCGGTTTTAAGTGATAGCTCTAGTTTCTATCTACAGAGAATCTGGCCACAAATTTTTTTAATAGTTCTCCAAGT
Organism: Platanthera zijinensis; assembly: GCA_039513925.1. NCBI lineage: Eukaryota > Viridiplantae > Streptophyta > Magnoliopsida > Asparagales > Orchidaceae > Platanthera > Platanthera zijinensis. The sequence continues at coordinate 778,487 of CM077082.1, read as the reverse complement.
CAATAAAATTCCATAGATAAACCGAGTACCCACCAGTTCATCTTCTATCTTTGGAGGACTCAACCTAGTCAGTATCATAATAACCAGAAATATTTAAATGTCTATGTTGGATATTGCATTATTAATTATAATATTTGTATTGATTACGTCATATTTGTATCCTAAATAGATCGATTCCTATTTAGGAATCATGGGAGCACACGGATCAATGATGTGTCATATCTTTGTAATTGTATAAATACCCATATGTGGATGAATAAAATCAATCAACTTTCCTCCTCCAACATGGTATCAGAGCCTTAGAGAAAAAAACCCTTTCCACCTCTCCCGCTTTCCGCTCCCGTGCGTTTTTTCTTTCTCCCGCACGAACACCCCGCCAACCCTTCTCCCGCACGAACACCCCGCCGACCTCCACCTGCAACTCCGCCGAACGCCGCTCTCCTCTCCCGACCCTCTGGCTCCGGCGGCTCCCAACCCCACCTAGCCACGACCGATCCCAACTCCCGCTCCTCCGCCGCACCCCGCTCCCCGCCTCTGTTCGATGTACGCACGCCGCGCCTCTCGCGCCAGCGACGGTCAGGCATCGGCCCTCTTCCAGCGGCCCTCGGCCACCGCCAGCACCTCCGGCCTCTGTCCGGCGTCGTCCCCTTGATACCGTACATGCGGTGCTCCTCCTAATGTCCTTTCCGGTGCCTCCACCATTTTTGGACTCCTTCCTCTTTCTATGAGGCCGACCTAATTTCTTTGCTCTCCCGGGGGATCTTGATTTGTATTCTTGATCACCATGGCCGGGACCGATGGATCCCCTACCAAATCTTCCACCACCAGTACACCCCCAACTACAGTGACGTCCAGCGGCTTCCCTCGCCCGGGACATGACCACAACACGCCTCAAATCACGACGATTCGCCTGGATGACACCAACTATCTCCCGTGGTCCCGGGCTGTTACACTTGCTTTGAAGAGCATGAGGCTGTTTGGATATGTCATGGGCACTACACCTATACCTCGTTCAGATTCCCCAGATTGGGTGCAATGGGAATCGGAGAACTCTCTCGTCATGTCCTGGCTGACTAACTCCATGGTCGAATCCATCGCTCGCAACTATCTATTTCTGGATACGGCTGCGGACATTTGGTGAAGGGCAGAAACTACCTACTCCTGTCGCGGCAACGCGGCCCAGATCTTTCATTTACGACGAAAGATCTTCCTTCTTCGCCAAGGATATCGCCCTCCGTCTGCCTACTACCTCGAGTTCACCCAGCTATATCAGGAGTACGATCACTTCGACTCCATCACTTTGGCGTCGCCTGAGGATGAGATCCTCGTTCGCGCACGGGAAGATTGCAACCGAGTTTTCGAGTTCCTTCATGGGCTACATAGGGATTTCGACCAAATCAGTGTGCAGATACTTGACCGCTCACCCTTACCCTCTCTTCCAGAGGTTTTCAGTCTCGTTCAGCAGGAATTTGATCGGCGGCAAACTTGGACTCCTGAGCCTCCTCCAGATGGTTCGGCCTTGGCGGCCCAGGTTGGGCTACGAGCGGCTCGTGATTCTCGGCCGAAATCAACTGACAAGGATCACCTGCTCTGTGACTATTGTGGGAAGAACCGTCATACCCGGGAGACTTGCTTTCGGCTTCATGGGTTCCCCACACCCTGTGGTGGCTCTTCCTCTCGTGGCGGGCACAGTCCTGGTCGCACTTCGGGTCGCTCTACCCAGGCTCGCTCCGCGCACCTGTCTGATGTTTTCGACGAGCCACAGCTTCCGCCAACTCCATCAGCCCCCACATTGACTCTGACGCCTGATGAGGTTCTTGCTTTCCGTCGCCTGATGCAGGGTCCATCACCAGAGCCACATGCCTCTTCGTCCTCATATGCCCATTAGGGGCCTTCCAGTGCTCATGCTGCCTCCACCCGTCCCTCTACTCACTGGATCATTGATTCTGGAGCAACGAACCATATGATCGACTCCTCCTCAGGTTTTGTGTCCTACCTTCCGTTGTCTGATCGGGAAAAAGTGAGCATCGCATATGGCTCCCTCTCTCCCATTGCCGGAAAGGGCTCCATCTCGTGCTCCTCCCTAACTCTTTCCTCTGTTCTTTATGTTCCGAACTTTACCCGAAATCTTCTTTTTATTAGTCATATAACCAATTCTATGAACTGCTCCGTAACTTTCTTTCCTTCTTCATGCATTTTTCAGGACCTGAAGACGGGAACGGTGATTGGAACTGGTAGTCTGGTGGATGGGCTCTATGTGTTCGATTCTTCCACCCCGGTCTCTCCTACCCGAGCTCTCCATGTGGATCGGACAGCTACTTTGGAGTCCTGACACTGCAGGCTGGGACATCCGTCTATCCATTCTATGAAACGTTTATTTCCTAATTTCTCGTTTGTGTTAATTGATAAATTTCGCTGCGATGCATGTGAATGTGGTAAAAATCATCGTACCTCTTTTAATCATATTTCTTCTCCAAGTACTGCTCCTTTCCATTTGATACATAGTGATGTTTGGGGTCCTTGTCGGGTTGCATCTATTTCGGGTTGTTTTTGGTTTGTAACTTTTATCGACTGTTCTTCACGTACCACCTGGGTTTATCTTATGAAAGCAAAAAATGAAGTCTTTCCCTTGTTCCAGCGGTTCTACAACATGGTCTCTACCCAGTTTTCGACCCCCATCAAAATTCTCCGCATCGATAATGGCCGGGAATTCATTGATTCCACTTTTGAGCAGTACCTCGCCGATCGTGGGATTATCCATCAGACATCCTGCGCCTACTCCCCTGCTCAAAATGGGGTGGTTGAGCGTAAAAATCGCCACCTATTGGAAGTCGCTCAGTGTCTCCTCATCCACATGCAGTCCCTAAATACTAGTGGGGGGATGCTGTTCTCACCGCAGCTAACCTTATAAACCGTATGCCATCCCGTGTTCTCGGTTTCAAAACTCCTCTCACCACACTTGGGGTGCCACCTACCACTCTCCAACCACGTGTTTTTGGGTGTGTTTGTTTCGTCCATATCCACCACCGCCCGAAACTTGATGCTCGTGCGAACAAGTGCGTATTCATTGGCTACTCCCATACTCATAAGGGATATAAATGTTTTGACCCAGTCAACAAGAAGGTTTACGTTACCATGGACGTTACCTTCCGGGAATCTGAAAGCTACTATGGGTCCTCACTTCAGGAGGGATCTCTTCCCACAATGGAAGTGAGTACCTTACCTTACTCTGACACCCCTCTACCTATTCCTCCGGTATATCACCCCTCTCAGTCTACACCTCCTATTCCTTGCGCCCCTCCTGTCAAGGTTCCTGTTACTAAACCTCTGCAGGTTTACTCTCGTCGACCCAAGGGATCGAACACGCGGCCCGCCATCTGGATATCAAACCGCCCACCTGACCCGTCGTCAGGATCCATCATCCCTACGGAAGGTACCTCCACTCGACACCCATTATATCAGTTTGTTTCTTACTCATCCCTAATAGCTTCTCATGGAGCATTTGTTTCCTCTTTGTCATCTGTCTCTATCCCCACTTCATGACAGGATGCCCTTTCCGACGACAGGTGGAGGTTAGCAATGCTCGAAGAAATGAGTGCCCTGGAAAAAAACGGCACATGGGACCTGACACAACTGCCACCAGGTAAAAAGGATGTAGGATGCAAGTGGGTATTCACCGTCAAACAGAACCCCTCGGGCATTGTGGAAAGATACAAGGCACGACTCGTGGCACGAGGCTATACTCAGACAGAGGGCATAGACTACCAGGAGACCTTTGCTCCTGTTGCAAAAATGAATTCGATCAGAATCCTCATATCTTGTGCTGCCTGCAAGGATTGGCAACTCTGCTAATTGGATGTGAAGAATGCTTATCTTCATGGCGACCTGGAAGAAGAGATCTACATGGCTCTCCCTCCGGGACTCACCCCTAGTGGATCAAAAGGGAAAGTGTGCAGATTACGGAGGCCTCAGCCAGGGCCTGGTTTGGAAGATTCCACAAAGCCATGCACAGGATTGGGTACCGTCAGAGCAATGCCGACCACACCCTCTTTATCAGAATCAACAAGGGGAAGTTGATTATCTACGTGGATGATATCATAATTACTGGGGATGACAAGGAGGAGATTCAGGCACTGAAGGAGAAGTTGGCAAAAGAATTTGAAGTGAAAGATTTGGGAAATCTCAAATACTTTCTCGGCATTGAAGTTGCAAGGTCAAAGCTGGCATTTTCCTATACAAAGGAAGTATGTACTCGACCTCCTTGAAGCCACTGGGATGAGCGGGTGTCGACCTGCCGACACCCCAATCAAAGCCAATCACAAGCTAGGCAGAGACGATGGCGATGTGCTCGAAGACATTTCCAGTTACCAAAGGCTGGTAGGGAAGTTAATCTACTTATCTCACACTCGTCCAGATATCTCTTATGCTGTGCGAGTTCTCAGCCAGTTTATGCACTCTCCAAAGGTCCGTCATATTGATACCGCACATCGTGTCCTCCGATACCTCAAGTCCTCTCTAGGGAAGGGCTTTCTGTTCTCACCAAATAAAGAGTTGACTATTGAAGTTTACACTGACGCAGACTGGGCTGGATCACCCACCGATAGGCGCTCCACAACCAGATATTGTTCCATGATTGGTGGGAATTTGGTCAGCTGGCGAAGCAAGAAGCAACATGTTGTTAGATCCAGTGCTGAGACCGAGTTTAGAGCGCTCGCACATGACATTTGTGAAGGATTATGGGTCTCCACTATCTTGAAGGAACTTGGGCTAAAAGGAAGCGAGCTTATCAGATTGTACTGTGACAATAAGGCTGCAATCTCCATTGCCCACAATCCGGTGCAACATGATCGTACGAAACACATTGAGATTGACAGACATTTCATCAAGGAGAATATCGACCGAGGAACCGTTGTTATTCCATTCATACCGTCTGACCAACAGTTGGCCGATGTTCTCACAAAGGGTCTAAGTTACAGCATGTTCGCAGATCTTATTGGCAAGTTCGGCATGGCTGACATCACACACTCAACTTGAGGGGGGTGTTGGATATTGCATTATTAATTATAATATTTGTATTGATTACGTCATATTTGTATCCTAAATAGATCGATTCCTATTTAGGAATCATGGGAGCACACGGATCAATGACGTATCATATCTTTGTAATTGTATAAATACCCCTATGTGGATGAATAAAATCAATCAACTTTCCTCCTCCAACAGTCTAGAATCTTTAAACACAATTCCCTTGAACTTCTTTTAGATATTTGAGAATACAGATAACTTCAAAAGGAACCTTAGGGTCATGCACGAACAACAAACAATATCAAGCATGGTGATGGAAAGATAAATCAATTTACCCATGATCGTCTCAAAAATTAATTTCTTATCAAATTTAGGAGATTCGTCTTGATGTAAGTTATAATTAGGGTCAATGAGACTATCAATGTTTGACCCATAAGTACATATTTTTAGCAAGAAAATTAAGAACATACTTTCTCTGAAATATAGAGATGAAATTTTGATATAGCCACCTTAATATTAAGAAAATCAAATAATCAGTGCGAATTTTTAATCTCAAATGTAGTGGCCACATCTTTTTTTACAGTCACAAATCACAATATGGTATTCATCAATTCCAGTGATGATGATATCATCAACAAACATAACTAGAATAGTAATATGATCTAGATCTACAGTCTTGTGGATAGAAAAATCAGAGTGACAATGCATATTTTTTGTGAATTTCTTGTTGAATTTAGCACTCAATTTCGCAAACCAGACTCTAGGAGATTATTTAAGTCCATAAATAGCTTTCTAAAGTTTACAAATATAACCTTGAGGAATCCAAAGACCCGGTGGGGCTGTCATATAATTTATACCTTAAGATCACTATGTAGAAAAGTATTTTTGATATCCATTTGATGGAGAGAGTTGTGAGTGGAAGCAAAAAGGAGAACTCTCACAAAGTGGAAGTTTAGCAACCGGTGCAAATGTTTCATGGAAATACACACCATCAATTTGGGTAAATCTCTTAGCCACGAGTTTGGATCAGAATGATAAAGGCATCATCTTAAAGACGTTTGATAGTACACACCAAACAACATCCAACAATATTTCTCTTTTTGAAATTTGAATTAGCATTTGTAAAGTTGTTAGGAACAATAGTAGTAGATATGGAGGTGATGAAGACTTTAAAGGGAGAATGAATGATAGATATGGTATATAGTGCGACTACAAGGAGCATGTAAGGGGAGAGGTATCAAGAGAAGCATGATCAAGGTCTTGACCTAAAGAAATGCAGGTGAATGGTGATGGCTTAGTCATTGACTCATTGTAGTGTTCTCAGTTGTCTAAATTTTTTTTCTTCCTCCCTACAATTGTAGGTTTTCAGATTATTATCCAAGCCAATGGAAATAGCAGGAATTATCGGAAAATTGTTTTCCTCCTGAGTAGATTGGTAAAGTAAATGAACCATTGCCGATCTATGTTTCTTTAATTCCAGGACATGTTCAAAGAAAGCGACGTCCTTAGATATAAACCTTTTATGCATGTGAGGAGAGTAACACTTAAAACCTTTTTGATTGACCACATAACGTAAAACATGCTGTTAACAGCTTGTCATCCCAGTTTATCATGATCGGTCCTATAATGTGAACAGAGGAAATGAACCCAAAAATTTTGGGTGGGAGTTTGAACAACTTTTCGTCGGGTAAAAGAACTTGAAGATGATATTTGCCTCCCATTGGGTAAATGGGGTTTGTCTTTCTTGAGAACTTCAAATTCCTTAACTGCTGTGCTGGTGGTTGTTGGTTTCAGTGGCTTTAGGGTTGTTGGAAGCAGGTGTTGATATCAGCCTGAAGCAGATCCATGGATTTGGTGGTAAACTGGTGTAGTGATCTGAGGCTTGGAGGGATGTATCTTGTTTATTTCTCTCTCTCTCTCTATATATATATATCGGGTGTTGCTACAGAGCATTCCGTTTGTTCACGCTTTTTACCCAATTCCGAAAAATGCCCCTGGCCCCTCGCGACTAAGGCTTGCTCTTCTTATTCTGCAGCTTAGGGCCCGAGTTCTTCCCTTCTGTGCACCCAGGGATCATATCCTCAACTTCTCCCTCCATAGTGCTTGAGTTTCTCTACCAGCAGATGGCAATCGTCGCCTCCAACCGTTTCTCCCTTAATCACCTCCGCTGATTCTGCGTTCGACAGGTATTCTATTTTACCCTCTTATGTCATTGTTTTGAAATGAGTTCATCGTTCGAATGTAAGCATTCCTTCTCCAATCCACATAACTTTGTTAAGGATCGACTTCCTCTCAACAATGCACCTCGCGATCGTCACCTCAACTTCTCCCTCCAGAGTGCTCGAGTTCCTTTCCCGGCAGCTCGCAATTGTGGCCTCCAACCGCTTCTTCCTCGATGAACTCTGCAGATTTTTCCTTCTACAGGTATTCCATCTTCCTTCCTTTCAATCTTCTGACAATCTACCCTCATCATCACCTCTTTTCTTTGCTAAAACAAAATTTTTTGGATCCAGTGGTAGTTCTTTGATTTCTGAAGCTTAATTCTATATTTGCTTTTCTTTGCTAAATCCTCCAGTGATAGTTCTTCGATTCCTTTGCTAAACCGTCATCATCTCCTATTTTATTTTCTGAAGCTTATTTGTATATTTCGCTAAACCAGAAATTTTGGGATGAGTGGTAGTTGTTTTTTGAAATTTCAAGTGATTTATTTTCCTCTATGAAAATGGTGAACTAGCACATTGGTAGGAATAAAAAAAGAAATTTTGGAATCCAATGGTATGATTATAGGAATAAAATCTGGCATACTTATCTATTAACAGGAAAGTTATGCATACTATGTTCCACTTAAGATCAAGGTACTGTCTGCTTTCTTCCTGAAACTTAATTTGTTCACATTGTTTTGTTTCCTCTTTCTTCCTCTATTCATAGAAGCAAGGGATCTGAAACTGTCATTTAATTTGTTAGCATAAGTGAAACTTCATTTGATAGACAATATATGAAGGAATTTTATATGTGAGTTTTGCATGAAAATTTTAATTGGTTTGAATGTCACAAAAGACCATTACATTGCAGAGACAATTTTTTTGAGCTTCGCTCATGTTGAAAGAACGTCAAGATTACTGTTCAGATTTACTTTAAGTAATTGATGCTCAACTCAAGTAACAATTGAGTTCAGATTTCATATTTTTTTACAGTAAAACTATTTGTTTGAAAGATGAGAACTCATTTGAGCATGTGCCACCTTCTAGATGCTCAAATTTCTGTAAATTGCTCATTTTTGCAATGCATTGGGCTAATTTTTATGTCCAACCTCAAAATGTATGAGTTGCGTATACATTAAATGTTGATCTATATATGCATGCACATGTTTATGTTGATTGATCCTAGAATATTGCTTCTTCCCCATTTTTGTTCTTTCACTTCTTTGGTTCTTATAACAGTTAATAATATATTTTTAGGAATGCTTTGCACTGTTGTTGATGATACGGTTGAACTTAAAGAGATTATCAAAGTTGAAAGAAATTCAGGCTTTATAAGCAACTGAGTAACTGTAATCCAGGTATGAATCATATCTTATACAAACATCAGTCTGAGATCCAATTTTATACAGTTAACTAGCATAGTTTTCAAGTATCTAGAAATTCATATACTTCCAACATTCGATCGGACTTCGCTCGCGTGCATTAATATCATGGCACTCTGGGTATGACATACTTTGAGTATAAACGATAAGTTAGGGCAATAATTTCCTAGAGTGTGATACAGTGATAGAATGGTTCGGTGATTTTTCTCTTTCGTCTCATCATCTTTATTCATTGTTGATAATTTCTTAAGAGGATTTGAATTAAATCATGGGATAGGTATTAACACTTTTTTTGAGTTGACGATTATATCCTTTTAAATCTACATACCATAGCTTACAAGGCCAAGATTATATTATAAATGCATAGTTTAGTACTTAAATATAAGGTACGTTCAAAAAACATGTCCATTTTTTGGTTAAAATGCTGTTTAGGCGGTGGTATTATCTATTTCGTTTTAAATTTCTTCGGCGTCTTTTTCTGAATTACCCATCTCCGAGAGGTTGTTTATTACTGTTTCAGCAGCCACCTTTTACTGAATCTATTTTCAAGCATCTACCCTTCTTCAACAGGTTGTGTTATTACTGTTTGAGCATCTATCTTTAACTGAATCTATGTTTGAGCATCTATCTTGAACTGAATCTATGTTTGAGCATCTACCCTTCTTTGAGAGGTTCAGTTATTTTCGGGAGGTTGTCTTTTCTGAATTTTTGTTCACTTATATAGGATACTAGCATCTTAGTACGGGCTTCGTCCGGGCTCGATGCACTCAGGTGGGCTCCGCTGCATGAAGCCCGTGTACGCCCATTTATGGTGAATTATTAGAATTTCTGTAGACATATATGATTCGAGCATCTTCGCACGGGATTCGCACGGGCTCGATGCTCTCAGGCGGGCTTCGCTTGCATCCAGGCAGGCTCCGCCCACATGAAGCATAAGTACGCTCGTGCTCGCTGCTCTCGAGTGCAACCGTGCCCAGTCAAGACAGCCGCTTAGCCCCACATCGATACCTCCACTCGCGGACCTCGGAGCACTGTATGATGGAATCCATTTTACTTAGTCATTGTGCTTCGGGGTTCACGAGTGACGGTAGCGACATGGGGTCGGGAGACTGTCGTGACAGGGTATGATCACACCCGAGAGCAACGAACATGGGCGTACACAGACTTTACGCGGGCGGAGATCAACTGAGAGCATCGAGCATGGGTAAAGCCCATGTGAAGATGCTAGTATGTATGTATATAATATATATACGAGTGACAATCTTATGTTTGAATCTAATCTGAAAGGTCAAAGCTAAGAACAATTGGTAATAAACATGGAAGAGAACAATTCCCGAATATGACTTCAAAATAAACTGAACGCTGTGATGTAAACAAACAAAAAAACACAGAAACAATTTATAATTTGTAAAACGAAGAGGATGAACATATTGATCATATCTTCTATACAAGAATAAATATGGCAAAAGATTGATGGAAATTGTTAGAAAAGCCTAATTAAGGGCCCATCTAGGGGCCCATTTTTCTCTCTTTTCTCTCTCTTTGTATTAGTCCCACATCTTGGATTGGGATTTCTCTCCTTCCTCTTTTCCTATATAAATGTATTCATACTTGTAACTATTGATTCAAGAAGTATATACAAGGTTTGAGGCCTCTCTTTACATGGTATCAGAGGCACCAGTCTTCTCCTTAGGTATACCTGGTTTTTGTTCGCGACCTCTCCGCGGTCTCTGTTTTCTAACCGCCCCGAGCTCCCCTCTGGCGGTCTCCCGTCCCACTCACGGCCTTTCCGCGGTCTCTCTCTCCCTACCAGCATCTCGCTACGTGGCTCCACCCTCCTCACCTCCTTCTCCTCTCCTTTTATAGCCTTCCCCTCTCGCCACCGTGAGCCCCGGTTTGGTTCTGCTCGCTGCAGTTTGTGCGGCCTGCTCTCCTAAACCGCGACCTTACTTGTCGTGGTTTGTCCTTTCCCGCCCGGTTTGTTTCCTTAACCGCGGCTTGCTAGTCGCACGGTCTGCCTTTGTGATCGTCGCGGGCTCTTTCCTCTCTTCGGGCTCTGCATCTTTGGTCGCGACTCTCTTGTCGCTGGTGTCTATGATGCACGAGGACGGAAACAGGATACGAGATTACGATACGAAACGGATACGAGAAACGTGATTTTTAAAAAAATAAGGATACGGGAAACGTTTTTAATTATTTTAATATAAGTACTAATTAATATAAGAATAAGACAACTAATAAACTATTTGTACATATAAGCGATAAATTAAACATTCTATCACATGTCCACATCAATATATCATACATCAATTGATCATTGTTTTGTTACATTCACATGCAAAATATCAAGTTTAAAAATTAAACATTCTCTCCAATAGTATCAAGTATCAACTTCATCATCTTCTTCAATAATCGAGAGCTCCAACCTTGGTTCATCAAGCGATAAATTAGCTATCTCCAATGTACCTACATCTTCGAATGACTCAAAGTCATCGCCTGCAATATCCCACAATGTAGACTCTCCTTCATTATATTTTTGATCTCTTCTACAAAGAAGTCGAAGATTGCTATGAATATTAATTAAATCTTCTGCACGTTGTGGTGTCATTCTATTCCTTTTCATTGAATGAATAAAAGAGTAAGTGCTCCAATTTCTCTCGGCGCATGAAGAAGATGATGGTTGTACTAATAATTTTAATGCAATGCTTTGAAGTGAAGGGGCCGGCGATCCATGATTTAGCCACCAAGTCTTTGGATCTAAGAGATAACGATTTTGAATTGAATCATAATCATTAAAATCCCCCGATTTATCAATGAATTCCGCATACTCTTTGGAGACCACATTGCGCTCCATTAAGCTTGGAAAATACTTTTTCAAGCATTTAAGTCTTTCCTTGCTAACTTCCGGATCTTTATGAGGAGCAACTCTATTTGGATCCTCCGCTAACCATTGTTCATTATAATATCTAGTGAAATAAAAAAATTGAGTTAAAAATTAATCAAACAAAAGACATTAAGTCAAAATATAAATTTATAATTAAAAAGATAAGTACCTTGGATTCAATGAATGCGCAAAGCAATGAAGCGGAGTGTTATTTTTGTTCCAACGATCCACAAGGATAGCATGTACTACCTCAAAAAAGGTAGACACATCTTCTTCTCTTTTCCTCTCATGAGAGTAGATAGCTTTCCTCACTCTTTCAATCATTGTATCCCGCATATCATATATTAGATGAAGACAAGGCTTATCTGTATCGCAAAAGCGTATCATGTCATAGATCGGAGCAGTGAATGAAAGAATATACTCAATGAAAGCCCACCAATCATCATCTAAAACCTTCTCTTTCACATGTCTTGTCTTTTCCATATCATCATCACGATATAGAAGCCAATGATCACTAATAACCATTCTTTGGAGTCCATTCTTTGTAAGCTTGAATCGTTTTAACATGATGATCATTGAAGCAAAACGAGTTTCAGCAATTGATAATAATTTCAAACTAACAAACTCTTTAAACATTGTCAATCTCATGGAATGATTCATTATATAGTTTTTAATAAACATAGAATCATCACCAATACGAGTAATCCACGAACATTCTTCATACGTAACCGCATTATTCTCTGAATTCTTAGCGGCACATATATTCTTCAAAGCTAGATTGAGAGTGTGCACCACACAAGGAGTCCAAAAGATTGATGGAAACTCACTCTCAATTAATTGTCCCGCCCCCTTGCAATTCGCCGCATTATCTGTTATAATCTGAACAACTTTTTCATATACAATTTTTAAAATGACCTCTTTGATCAAAGAGGCAATAAAATACTTGTCTTTGCTTTGACCTTCACAATTAACCGCCTTTAAGAACATTGCTTTAGAATCGGTTATTGCCATAAAATTAATAAGTGGTCTTCTTTGTGAATCGCTCCATCCGTCGCTTACAATACTAACTCCTTTCTCTACCCACATCCCTCGAATGAGAGCTAATCTTTTTTCATTTTCGATCTTTTCCTTCAACAATAATGTGGTTCTTAAAGAATTATATCCGGGTGGTATATATCCCGAAAGGTTATGACTAGCGGCAAAAGAATAAGATTCCCTCCAATAAGGATTTATTGCAAGATTGAAAGGCAACCCCGCCGAAAAAAATGCCCTAGCAATTAAAGCATCTAAATGAGCTCTATCCTCATTATTAAATGCACTATAAATTAGATTCTTTTCTCCACCACTTGAACCATCATTTCTTCTCCGCTTATCACCAACACTCCCAACACTTCCAACTCCACTTGAAGTACTTGGAGCTACCGGTAAAAATTTTGGAAGTCTTCGCTCAATAAGCTCTTGAGCATCTTTATCTTCCTTCAACATGTTTTTGTATGTGGAAGCCGGAACTTTGTTACATGCTCCAATTCCACTACTTTTGATCCTCAATAAATGACCTTTCACACGAGTGTATGATCTTTTGTAAAGCTTACCACAAAAATTACATGTCCAACTTATACTTCCAGATCCTTCAGTTAACTTGTTCCCTCTTGTCACATATTTCCAAAAAGGCTTTTCATCATTTTCAGTAACGCTGCTACTTGAATCCATGTTATATAATAACGAAACCTAATTTAAACAATAATGAAATCATAACAATTAGAATTTAACAACATACATACAAAAAAAGCTACTATAGCAACGTTAATTAGCTTATACTACATAAGAAAAAGGTAACAACTAAAAATATTACTTAAGAAAAATCTTATACTGGTACAAATTGTTTATACTAACAAAATACTCTACATACAGTTAACAGAGATCATACAAACAGAGATAATGAAATGCCCTACATATATTCCGGTACAAATATTGAAACTAATGAAATGCCCTAAATATATTCTGGTACAAATATTGAAACTAAGAAGGTGTTGATTTTGTAGGAGGAGAAGGCTAGCCACAAATGGAAATCCAAAACAAAAATTTCTGAACAAAAATTTCTTAACAAGCATAACAAAAAATTCTGAACAAACATTTCTGAACAATTAAATTAAAAAATCAAAAATTTCTGAACAAAGAAGGAGGAGGAGGAGGAGAAGGCAAGCAAAAAAATTCTGAACAAACATAACAAAGAAGAAGAAGAAGAAGCTTACCGTGAGATAGGGAGAGCAGAGCGTCGATCAGCGGCGTCGGGGAGCGGCGGCGGGGAAGAAGAAGAAGCTTACCGTGAGATAGGGAGAGCAGAGCGTCGATCAGCGACGTCAGGGAGCGGCGTCGATCAGCGGCGTCGGGATCGGGAGAGGGGAGATCGGGAGAGGGGAGCAGCACCAGGAGAGGGATCGGGAGAGGGGAGCAGCGTCGGGAGAGGGATCGGGAGAGCAACGTCGGGGAACAGCGATCAGCGGCGGGGAGCGGCGTCGGGGAGCGGAGTCGGGGAGCGGCGCCGATCAGCGGCGTCGGGATCGGGAGAGGGGAGCAGCGTCAGGAGAGGGATCGGGAGAGGGGAGCAGCGCCGGGAGAGGGATCGGAAGAGCAGCGTCGGGGAGCAGCGATCAGCGGCGTCGATCAGCGGCGTCGGGATCGGGAGAGGGGAGCAGCGCCGGGAGAGGGATCAGGAGAGGGATCGGGAGAGGGGAGCATCGTCGGGATCGGGAGAGGGGAGCAGCGGAAGAAGAAGAAGAAGCTTACCGTGAGATAGGGAGAGTGTAAGAAACGAACAAAAAACAAACCGAAGAGGTTTAACATAAATTTTATTATTTGAAAAAAGTATCTATTACAAAGGTATGACCTCCCTTTTATAGAATGAAGAAGAGAAGAGAAAATACAAATAAGAGATATGAGACTAAAAATTTACAGGACAAGCGGCCTATACACAAAACAAACAGCACAAGCCGCGCGGTTAGATGAGAAGGGCTAACCGCTCGGCTACCACCAGAGAGAGAGAAGCCGCCAGGGGAGACCGCTAGGCCGCTCGGTCTCCAAGCCGCCAGAGGCAAACCGCTAGACCGCGCAGCCTTCAATCCGCCAAGACAGGCCGCCAGACCGCCCGGTCACTAACATCAACACTCCCCGTCAAGCTGGAGCATATATATCGATCATGCCCAGCTTGTCACAAATATGAAGAAACGAGGCGGACACTGGCTTGGTGAAGATGTCAGTCAACTCTTTATCAGAAGTGACGAAGGGAGTGCAAATTTGTTCCTTCAAAATCTCCTCACGAATGAAATGACAGTCGACCTCAATGTGCTTCGTTCTTTCATGAAATACCGGATTTTTGGAGATGTATATGACAGCCTTGTTATCACAGAACATATGTAGAGGATGGTTGTAGACCTCTCCTAAATCCATCATGAGCGCTCGTAACCACTTTAGCTCACAAGTGGTCGATGTCATACTTCGATACTCTGCTTCTGCACTGGACCTAGAAACAACAGACTGCTTCTTGCTCTTCGAGCTCACCAGATTTCCCCCAACAAAGGTGCAAAAACCAGAGGTTGACTTGCGATCCCCTTTCTCATCAGCGTAACTCGCATCTGAGTATGCTTCAACCCTCAGATGACCATTCTTCTGAAAGAGTAATCCTTTCTCAGGTGCTGCTTTGACATACTCCAAGATCCGCACGGCGGACTGTAGATGACACTCCCTAGGCGCTTGCATGAATTGACTCACCTTGCCCACAGCATAGGAAATGTCGGGCCTGATCACTGTGAGATATATGAACTTACCAACCAGACGCCTATACCGCGTAACATCTGAAAGAGGAGGCGAATCATCTGTCCAGGTTTTGTCTTCTCCAGTTGCCATGGGGCATCGGGCAGGTTTTGCTCCAGTCAATCCTGTCTCTTTTAATAGATCAAGAGCATACTTACGTTGGGAGAGGACTAAGGAGTTGGGATTTCGAGAGATTTCAATCCCCAGAAAATACTTCGGAGAGCCCATATCTTTCGTGACCAGATGTTGACGAAGATGCCGCTTTGTCAAGGCTACCCCTTCCTGATCATCGCCAGTGAGAAGAATATCATCAACGTACACAGCAAGAACCACCAGACCCGAGGAGGTTTTGCGAATGAATAACGAGTGATCGGCAGAGCTTCGCGTAAACCCAACGGCCGTCACGATGCCGCTGAACTTGTCAAACCAAGCTCGAGGGCTTTGCTTGAGGCCATAGATTGCCTTCTTCAGCCGGCATACCCGTGTCTCCCCTTGAGCAACATACCCAAGAGGTTGCTCCATGTAGACGGCCTCCTGAAGATCACCATAAAGGAAGGCATTCTTGACATCCAGCTGAGAAATCTGTCAATCTCTATTGACAGCCACAAAGAGAAGGACTCGGATAGTAATGAGACGAGCCACGGGAGAGAAGGTGTCAAAGTAATCAACCTCATATGTCTGAGTAAAGCCCTTAGCAACAAGGCGAGCCTTATAACGATCGACAGTGCCGTCTGGGCCAAATTTGACCACAAAGACCCAACGACAGCCAACCACATCAGTACCGGAGGGAGGAGGAACAAGAGTCCAGGTACCCCGCTTAGTGAGGGTTGTCATTTTCTCATCCATGGTCATCTTCCAATGAGGGATATCAAGGGCCTCCTGGTAGGAACGGGGAGTGGCAGTGGCTGAGATAGTCAGTGCAAAGGCCCTGCGAGAAGAGGTAAGGCGATCATATGAAACAACAGCAACAAGGGGGTGTAGAGTACACGTCTGCACCCCTTTGCGAAGAGCTACCGGAAGATCCAGGTCGGCGGGTCCCTCGGCATCCGGAGCATCCGTGGCAGAGAGAGCTGGCCCGGGAGTAGAGAGCGACGTCGGCGGAGATGAGGGAGATGGTGGCGGAGGGGAGGGAGAGAGAGGCGGAGGGAGAGGAGCGGACAGAGACGGAGTGGGGGTGGAGATCGCAGTAGGAGACGAGGGGACGAAGAGAACAGCAGGAGTATCAGAAGCTGGGGGGAGAGAAGTAGAGGGGTCATCCGAGAAGTAGGAGGCATTCTCAAAGAAGGTGACGTCAGCAGAGACGAACTGCTTACGAAGAATGGGGTCAAAGCAACAGTAGCCTTTCTGAGTAGGAGAGTACCCCAGAAAGACACATTTGGTGGAGCGAGGGGAGAGCTTATCCCGGGTGGCAGATGGGGCATGCACGAAGGCAATGCACCCAAAGATTTGGAGAGGGAGAGGGAAAGGCTCCTTGCCCGGATACAGAATGGAGAATGGGGTTTTCCCGTGGAGAACGGTGGATGGAATGCGATTGATGAGGTAACAGGCAAGGAGAACAGTATAGCCCCAATAGGAGCGAGGAACATGCATCTGGGTCATTAAAGTACGAGCGACATCGAGGAGATGACGGTTTTTGCGTTCCACCACCCCATTTTGTTGGGAGGTATAAACACAGCTAGTCTGATGAATAATGTCATGCTGCACACAGAAAGAGGTGAACGCATGACTCAAATATTCTTTTGCATTGTCGGAGCGAAAAGTTTTAATACAAACATTAAACTGAGTTTTAATTAACTGATAAAAGGAGATTCATACATTCAAAAGTTCAGAGCGATCTCGTAAGAGATACACCCAAGTACATCTAGAAAAATCATCAATACAAGTTACAAAATAAGAACTATCCCGACCAATGATGAGGGTAGGAGCAGGTCCCCAGACATCGGAGTGGACTAGATCAAACGGACGGGTAGAGCCCCGACCTTGCTTCAGCGGGAAGGAGGAACGGTGATGCTTGCCAAGCTGACAAACGTCGCAGTTGAGAGGAGTACTGGAAGGAGGGAGGTGGGGTAGAAGCTGATGTAGAAGCCGTGGAGGAGGATGACCGAGGCGGAGATGTCACTGGAGAAGATCCGTACAAGAAGAGGAGAAGGCGGATAAGGCAGAAACGTTGTAGAGGAAGTAGAGGCCACCACTCTAAGTCTCAGTAGCAATCGTCCGGTGGGAGCTCGGATCCTGAAAAGAGCAAGAAGTAGGAGTAAACGTCACAGAGCACTGAAGCTGCTTGCATAAAGAAGTAACCGACAATAAATTGCACGGAAACTTGAGCACATAAAGAGTGTCCGCTAGGCGAAGAGACGGAGTAACATGAACGACTCCCGACCCATGAACCGGGGAGGGAGAACCGTCTGCAACGAGGACAGGAGGCAACCGATCATGCTGTTCGAGGAGAGAAAAGCACTGAGGATTGCCCGTCATGTGATTAGTTGCACCAGAGTCGATAAGCCATTTACCTTGAGTCACCACGTGGGCACTACCTGATGATGTAACCACGGAGGCAGACGGCTTAGAAGAGGAGGCAGAAGAGTCACCAGAGGGGCGAAGATGGGGATGTTTCGTCCAGCAGCGTTCCATAGTGTGGCCGGTGCGACCACAGTGAGAGCAGAGGTAGCGGGAAGGAGCTCATCACGAAGTTCCATTTCCCGGTAAGAGAAATGGTAGTAATCCCGATGCTCCCTCCGATGACTGGCTTCGCGATGATGGCCAGATCCAGTCCTGGCTCCTCAACTCTATGGACACCGAGCCCTACAGGATGACAAATGTATCATGACACGGCCAAGCCCATGTGGGAGGAGCTCCACTCCTTTTACTCTGGGCACAACAGTCTTCAGCACTTATATGATATTCTCTCCGACCTTCAGAACCTTGCTCCTGGTGATCCCGGCGATATGATCTCTTTCGTTGCCCAGGCCAAGACCCTGGCCGAGGCTTGAATTCAACATCAGTCTCTAACTACTGATCTAGTTACTCAACGGGCCCAGAAAGAGGCTGTCACCATCGCGATGATGATGTCCCGTGTTCCTCCCCACCTGCATAGTGTTCGGGCCCAGATCCTCTCTTCCACGGCGACTCCTTCGTTGTCTGATGTCTGCTCAATGCTGCTTAAAGTTACGCCTCCTACTGAGACTCCTCCCGGATTTGCACCGGCTCTTCTTCAACAACCTCTCCTCCTGCTCGTGGATCTTCCACCCGAGGGGGCCGACCTCCGTCTCGGGGACGAGGACGTGGTGGTCGTTCTTCTATGAAATGCACATATTGTGGTCGGGATGGTCATCTTAAGGCTATCTGTTACCGCAAATATGGTTTACCTCCCCACCTTGCTGCTACGTCCTCTGTTGCTCCTGCTCCCACTGGGACTTCTTCCCAGGATCCGACGTCCATTACCGCCAAGATATCGATGATCTCCGCACCCAACTCCACCAGCTACAGGGTGCCCTCGGCCGCTCCTCCGGCTCGGCTGCATCTTTCTCTGCGGAAGGTATAACCTGTCTCTCTCATAGCACCCGCTGGATCGTCGATTCCAGCGCGACTCACCATATTACCTCCCAGAAGCCCCCCCCCCCAGTATCTCCAGACGGCTCATCCTCCGTGTATCACTGTGGCCAATGGTGACACCCTACCGGTCTCTGGCGCCGCTGCTCTCCAGCTTACCCCGGCCCTTTCTCTTTCCTCAGTTCTTCACGTTCCGGGGTCTCCTTTCAATTTACTTTCTGTTAGTAGCCTGAATCACGACCTTGATTGTTGCATAACCTTTTCTCCTTCTTCTTTTCTTATGCAGGATCGCTGCACCCGAAGTATCATTGGTAAGGGGCAACTGTTGAATGAGCTGTACATCTTGGATATCCCACCCACTCTTCTCATTGTCGTCTCTGTTGGGTCCGACGTTCCTTCACTTGACCCGTGGCGCTCTGCTACTTATATAAAAAATTAAGTAGCGCCCTCTCCAACAGTCCGGGCTTTTGGTGTAGTTGGGTATGCGCTTGATCCTTCAATTGGTATCAGAGGAGGTCACGGGTTCAAGACCAGGGGGCGCTATTAAATCCTGATTTTTCCTTTCTACCTGTGTGGGTCCGGTGGGTCAGGCAACCGTGGACATGTGGTAACCCCACCTCTGAGCCGTGTGGGCCATGTGGTAACCCCACCTCTGAGCCGACGGGTTGTGCTGGACGCCGGGGGGGGGGGGATTGTTGGGTTCGGCGTTCCTTCACTTGACCCGTGGCGCTCTGCTACTTATATAAAAAATTAAGTAGCGCCCTCTCCAACAGTCCGGACTTTTGGTGCAGTTGGGTATGCGCTTGATCCTTCAGTCTCCATTGTCGATTGGCATCGCCGCCTTGGGCATGCTCCCCTTCCGATTCTCAAGCGGGCTCTTCCTGAAGTTCCTTTACGGGAGTTCTCTTGTGAATCTTGTATCTATGGCAAACAACATCGTTCTTCCTTCCCCCCTGCCTGTACCAGGAGTAGTACTCCTTTATCTTTAGTTTATTCTGATGTATAGGGTCCTTATAAAGTCCCCAGTATCTTTGGATTTTGCTATTTTGTCGTCTTTATTGATGATTACTCGCGTATTACGTGGCTATATTTACTGCATGATCGTACTGAGCTTACCTATATGTTTCGTTCTTTTTTAACTGAGATGCGTACGCAGTTCGCCACCCCCCTCAAAGTCATCCACACTGATAATGCTCGCGAGTATACTGGTCCCACCTTCTCCAATCTCTGCACCGAATTTGGCGTCATCCATCAAACTTCGTGTGCGTATGCTCCTCAGCAAAACGGGGTGGCCGAACGGAAGAATCATCATCTTCTCGATGTTGCTCGGTCCCTCATGTTTGAAATGCAGGTTCCGATCGAATATTGGAATTTTGCCGTCTCCACAGCCTGTCATCTCATCAACCGCTTACCCTCGTCTGTTCTTGACTTTGCCTCACATATTCAACTCCTCTATCCTTCCACCAACCCCACCTCTCTCACCCCGCGGGTCTTCGGGTGTGTATGTTATGTTCATCTTCTTGGCCCCCTTCCGACAAACTTGCTCCTCGGGCGGCCAAATATATGTTTGTTGGCTACTCCCGTACTCAAAAGGGATATTTGCTACTCTCCTTCTGATGGCAAGCGGGTCGTCTCGGCGGATGTCACCTTCTACGAAGACCAGCCCTTCCACTTACCTTCCCCTACCCCGTCTTCCTCTCCTCCTCTTCCCCGGCCTGCCGAACCTGTCACACCCTCTTCTCTGCCATCTCCTTCCTCCTCTCTCCCCACCCCCTCGGGTTCCTCCGCCCCTTCTCCGTGTCTACACTCGTCGTTGCTCCAAGGACGATTCCCTGCACCAGCTCCCTGCTCCCAGCCATACCCCGACAACGGCAGATCCAACTCCCGCCTCTACAACTCATCCCTTGGTCAACTATGTTTCTCTCCATCGGCTGACTCCACCTCTCTACGCCTTTGCCACCTCTCTTTCCTCTATTTCTATTCCTAATACTGTGCAGGAGGCGCTTCAACACCCGGGGTGGCGGGCGGCCATGGACGATGAAATGCGGGCTCTCTGGGCTAACCAGACTTGGGATCTGGTTCCTCTTCCTGCAGGCCAATCCTGTGTTAGCTGCAAGTGAGTCTTTGTTATTATACATGCGGCGGATGGTACCGTTGAGCGTCTAAAGGCCCGCCTCGTGGCCGGGGTTTTACTCAGCAACATGACCTTGATTATGAGGAAACCTTCTCTCCGGTGGCCAAATTAAACACGGTACGCGTTCTTCTCTCCTTGGTTGTTCATCGTCATTGGACCTCTTTATCAGCTGGATATTAAGAACGACTTCCTCCACGACGATCTGCAGGATACGGTTTATATGCACCAACCTCCCAGGTTTGAGACCACGGGGGAGTCTCGGGTTTATCATCTTCGGAAATCTATTTATGGTCTCAAACAGTCCCCGCACGCTTGGTTTGAAAAATTCAGCAAGGTTGTCTGTGATATTGGCTTCATTCGGAGCTCGACTGACTTTTCTCTCTTCACCCGACACCGGTCAACCGGAACTGTGATCCTACTTGTCTATGT
Organism: Platanthera zijinensis; assembly: GCA_039513925.1. Classification (NCBI taxonomy): domain Eukaryota; kingdom Viridiplantae; phylum Streptophyta; class Magnoliopsida; order Asparagales; family Orchidaceae; genus Platanthera; species Platanthera zijinensis. Next base: position 757,073 of record CM077082.1, on the reverse strand, counting down.
TGACGATATCCTCATTACTGGCGATGATACTACAGGGATACAACACATCAAGAGACAGTTAAACTCCGCCTTTCAGACTAAAGATCTTGGCAACCTTCGGTATTTTCTTGGGCTTGAGGTTGCACGACGCCCTGATGGTCTTGTGTTATCCCAAAGGAAGTATTGTATGGACCTCCTTCATGATGCCGACTATTCTGGATGCAAACCTGCGGATACTCCTATGGACGCCAATCACAAGCTCTCGACCCACAGCTCTGACTTCGACAAGCTGCTTACAAATCCGGAATACTATAGACGCTTGGTTGGGAAGCTAATCTATCTTACGGTTACTCTACCAGACATCTCTTTTGTCGTGGGAGTCGTGAGTCGTTTTATGCATGCTCCTCAGACATCTCGTCTTCAAGCTGTCGAGCGCATTCTTCGATATCTCATCGCTCCAGGACAAGGGCTTGTGTACAAGCCATCCACATCTCTATCTCTTGTCGTGTACTCTGACGCTGACTATGCATGATCCATTGATGATAGGTGTTCCACAACTGGTTTCTGTACCTACTTCGGTGGACAACTCATAACCTGGCGTAGCAAGAAACAGACTGTGGTTGCTCGCTCTTCTGCTGAAGCCGAGTACCGGGTTATGGTTGTTGTTGTTTCTGAGTTAACCTGACTTGAGAGCCTTCTGGGAGACTTGGGTGTTCGTCTCTCATCACCGGCGACCCAATTTTGTGACAGTCAAGCAGCAATACATATTGCGAAGAATCCGGTCTTTCACGAATGCACAAAACATATTGAAGTTGACTGTCACTTTATCCGGGAAAAGTTACAGTCAAAGAAGATAGATTTGGAGCATGTTCCTGCTACAAACCAAGCTGCTGATATCCTGACTAAAGCTCTCTCCCGGCCGCTATACTACCAGTTTTTATCCAAGCTTGGTGCCTACGGCTTGTACGCTCCAGCTTGCGGGGGAGTGTTAGAAAAGCCTAATTAAGGATCCATCTAGGGGCCCATTTTTCTCTCTTTTGTATCAGTCCCACATCTTGGATTGGAATTTCTCTCCTTCCTCTTTTCCTATATAAATGTATTCATACTTGTAACTATTGATTCAAGAAGTATATACAAGGTTTGAGGCCACTCTTTACAGAAATGAAAAAAATACATTTTGGACCTTGAGAATTTTAGGAAATAATTAATTGGGCAATGGAACCACATAAATGAAGAAGAGTCAGCAAAATAATGAAAATTTCAAATCTTTAGGGAAATTGAATGAAGGAGTTTGTACAGGAATTTTGGAAATTGAGAGCTACAAAAAAGAGTGATACATACATGGTAGGGAAGGCAACCTCCATCCAGTGACACATACATGGTAGTGATACATACATGAGAAGAATGTAGCTTCGTCTTTCCCAACACCAACCAGGTAAAACTTTATTGAACATTAGCGGCTAAAAATTCCCTAGACCGAGGGAAATAAGCGGGGAATGATTGATGTACGCACCTTGTGTGGGTTCTCACGCCTGTTAGCGTCGGCACGCATTGGAAACCACAATCTCCCAGGCTCGTGAGAAGTTGAAGGCGCCCGCCCCTCTCTCCCGGCTCCATATCTCCCCTCCACCCTCCTATGCTTGCTCTGTTTTTATACACAGGCGAGAGATCAAAGAGGGTAATGATCTCCGATGAAGAGATCTGCTTCATGCCGGTGAGGGAGAGACCGTTTCTTGTGACTGGAAGAAACGGAGGAAATGGTAGAGGAGGACGTCGATTGCCATTCCTGGAACTGACGGGGAGAAAGATTTCAATAGAGAAATGATTTCATGTTGATGTTGGAGACTCTGTTTTCTGCTTGCACGTACATATGTAGAGCGAATGCCGGAGAGGATACAACGTCAAGAAATGTGGCGAGTAGAGGTTTCGTAGAGATTGGGAGCAAGGGGCGGATAGAACGGGTTAGGGCTGAGGTAATTTTTTAATTTCTTCTAGAGAAGGCGAAATGACCCAAATGAATTAAAATTTTAAAATTTTGTAGAAAATTTCAGTGAATCAGAAACGTAATTAAATTAAAAAACAAAGGGTATAATGAGAAGAAGCAATGTTGCACCAAAGATGCTTTCTCCTTTATAGAATAGTATATATATATATATATATATATATATATATATATATAGCAGGTTGTCTATAGTCTACATAGAAAGGTGCTAGTCTTGCAATAGTGAAGCAAGCTTCTCTACACTTATTCCACAAGGTGCTTGATTTGTAAAAGAGAATCACACTATTGTTTTCAGATGAAGTCTTTGAATCTGAAAATTATACAAGAGAGCTGTTTGATTTGAATCTGCACTTGCATTGAAGAATCAATATCTGTTCTTGTGGTGCTCTCTGCTAAGAGGCTCCTGCCTATTCATGTCTTTAAAGCACACGCCACAAAACTACATTGGTGTAACTTTGATTTTACTAGACTGTTTTACACTTTTACAAAGGAAGATAAACCAACTAACAAAAATATATTTAAAATAAAAATTAAATGGAATCGGATAAGTTAATATGTTGCCTAGAAATATCAAATGGTTTGGCCCTTGTGCATTACTGCATAACATAAGCTTTTAAGTTGATGACGGATTTGAACAATGACATATTCGCACAACTTTCATCCCCTTTGGTTCACACTCATTGGCAAGTGGTTACATAATTGATAATCAAAACGGGGATAAAATATACTCATGCAGTTTGAAGATGCCATTACATCCTCCATAATCGAGCAAGTTCACGTGGGTGAGTTTGTTGTTGATACATGATACTTGATTAAGTAAAAACTTCTATTCAAGGAAAAGTGGTGCACGGTGTGGAGAGCTCTACTACGAATGGGAAATCGCTAAAGCACTTGAGAGTATGGGTTTACTCCCACATTAAGCAGTTGAACAAACATTACGGTGCAGAAACAGAACATGGTTGATACTCCCTTATGTACTTGATTTTTTGAGATGAAAAAAACTTTTGCAACTGGTGAATTTGATCCAACTTAGATTCCCTTCTGTACAAACTCATTGACATAGTCCAATAACCAAAACACATTCTTGGCATAGCCCACAGCTAAGTACTTAATCTAATGGCAGAGATAGTTTCGGAAGGAATGACTGCTTATAAAACTTGTTAGAATATAATAATATACAAACTCTTACAGAATGTGCAAATTAAACATAAGTATTACATGTACTACTGAAGGCTCAGCAGACTAAACATTCTTCCTATACACTTAATTAGAATGGTATGTAAAACATCTTTGAAGTGCAAGCAAACAAGTAATCTCTGATTGGTTTAAATCTATTTAATAATAAAGATGCTGAGGTACTTAAATCACCTTCATTCAATCTGTTCACTAACTCAAAATATGTTTCCCCAGACAAAGAACTCTGCTGCAGTTCGCTAGTCATCTGGGCTTGAGGATATTCCGCCAATACCTTTATTGATTAATTGAAATTTGGACCAGAGTTGAGTAAATCAGTTTGATTAATTCCATAGCCGATCATTTCAATTATCAAGTGGGTAAGCCATTTGTTCCAGCAGAGCTCGCCATACCTGCTTCAGTTGGAATGACATCATGTTCTTCAACACATCCCAATCATGCCTGCAATCCAATATTGAAGAGAAATATTCGATTATGTTAAGCTCAGGAAAAGGTCTCCTTCAAATATAGCATTGATCATAAAACAAGATTGAAAAGGATAAGAAGCATATGGATGACATATTGACATCCATTTGATAACTAGTTGTTAGCACTACTACCCCTGTCCCAGCTACAAAGTAGTGCCGACTGTAAAATTTTGAGTAACTGTGATTTGTGAGAGGAAATTGGAAAAGAGACATGCAGTATGATCTCCGGCCATAGAGAAGACACTAAAATTTTAGATTAATCCATCATAGTGATCAGCAGTACCAGAAGCCTCGTCTATAATAATTTAGGTCCTACTTAATCTTTTCTTTCATGACATTCACACATATTAAGAACTGTGATCACAATTCCAGTAAAATCTATTAATTATTTCTGAATATGTGAAAAGCAACAATTTTCAGTTGAATGGGGAGGAAATAATAATTGCTTGTCTATTATTCATCCAAGGAGGGATATAAATATTATTACAATAGACTCGAGGACTTAAACATGCGATGTTGGACTAAAACCTATGATGCACAGATACTTCCCCGAAGGCAGCGTACCCGTACCGGATACGTATCCGGTACCGGTACGTACCCGATACTCGACGGATACACCTATGTGGACACACTTGGACTTAGCACATCATTTTGCATATTGTGATAGGAGTCTCTTTTTTTAGAGTAAACAAAAGTTGGCTCTATGCTAGGAAGTGTTGGTACGTCCAATTAAGTAGTATGTTTGTACCAAGTATGTTCCTGGTACTGGTATGTTTTTGTTATAAGTACGTGTATTGAACGTGTTGAAACGACGCAAGTTATTAACAGAACAACTAACTTGTCTCTAGACTAACCGGAGGTTGAAGATGTTGATCTCCAACAATGAAGAAGAAGAAAAAAAAGACTGATGTGTAGATTTACGTTCAATTTTATCTCTTCTGGTTAAACATATAAGATGTTAAATTTTGTAATATTTATGAATGCTTAATGTTTGAAAACTTCATGTTATTTAGCATTGATTTGTGGTCTTGTACTTCAAGTTATGATTTATGTTTGATGTTTCGATGTTTTGAGAACTATTTATTGCACTTGTAATTTATATAAATTATATTTGTTATAACGTATCATGTCGTACCCGTATCCTTATTTTTTAAATTTTTGCGTACTGCCGTACTGGATACGTATCGTACCCGGTACCCGTACCCGTACTGGTGTTTCCCAGACTAAAACCTACTTAGACTTAATTAGTAATAATAACGAAATATACGACTTGTAAATATCTCTCAACTCTCCCCCTCAAGTCGGATGGAAGATGTCGGTCATTCTAAGTTTTTGATGTCATCAATGAACTAATCACTTCCCAAGTTTTTAGTGAACACATCTGCTAGTTAATTTTTATAGTGCACGAATGGCGTGACCACTGTCTTTTTATCCAAGTGATCTTTTATAAAATGTCGATCCACTTCAACATGTTTTGTCCTGTCATGTTGTATTGGATAGTGAGCTATGTTGATCGTTGTCTTGTTGTCGCAAAACAAGGAGAAAGAGGACGTCACGGGAAACCCCAAGTCATGTAGAACGGTACGTAGTCATAGGCCCTCACACATGCCTTATGACATTGCAAGGTATTCTGCCTTAGCGCTCGATCTGGCCACTACATTTTGCTTCTTACTGCGCCATGTCACCAGGTTTCCTCCAACAAAGGAACAATAACCTGTTGTAGATTTCTGATCATCACGACATCATGTCCAATCAACATCAGTGAAAACTTCAATCCTCAAGTGGTTGTTCTTGGAGAACAACAGACCACGACCAGAAGCATTCTTCAAATACCGTAATACACGGTATGCAGCCTGTTGATGTCTGACCCTGAGAGCATGCATGTATCTACTCAGAATGCCAACTGCATAAATAATGTCTGGACGAGTATAAGATAAATATATTAGTTTCCCAACTAATCTCTGGTAGCGAGTGACATCTGTCTGGTCACTGTCACCATCTTCACAGATTCTATGATTTTCTTCCATCGGGATGTTCGCAGGGACACAACCAAGAATATCGGTCTCCTGTAACAGATGTAGAACATACTTCCGCTGAGATATAAAGATACTCTGATCTGATCTAGTCACCTCAATTCCCAGGAAGTATCATAATCTTCAAGTCTTTCGCCTCAAACTCAGCAGGTAAGAGGGACTTGAGATTCGCAATCTCTTCCAAATCGTTACCAGTGATCACCATGTCATCTACATAGACAATAAGGACTACAATACTCTGATCACGTCTCCAAATAAACATAGTGTGGTCAAATTGCGCCTATTTGTACCCAAATTTGAGCATAACTGTGAGGAATCTACCAAACCATGCTTTGGGGGTCTGTTTCAAGCCATATAAGGACCTCCTTAGCCGACAGACAAGACCTTCAACTCCCTTTTTCACGAACCCAGGAGGGAATTTCATGTATACCTCTTCATCAAGCTCACTATGGAGACACGCGTTCTTAACATCCACTTTGTGAAGGTCCTAGTCCATGCAAGCCGCACAAGAGAACAATACCCGAATAGAATCCATCTTAGCCATAGGGGCGAAAGTCTCCTGGTAGTCAACTCCCTGAGTCTGAGTGTACCCCTGGGCGACCAGTCGTGCTTTGTACCGTTCGACTTTCCCTTCTTGATTCTGTTTGACCGAAAAAACCAATCTCGAGCCAATAGCTTTCTTGCCAGGAGGAAGGGAAGGGACATCCCAAGTATGGTTCTTGTCCAAGGGTGACGTCTCCTCTTTCATAGCCTGAGTCCAGGCTGGGATACCCAAAGCTTCCTGTCATGTCTTAAGAATAACAACTAAAGAGAGAGAAGCAACAAAGGCCTGATGGGCCAGGGTAAGATAGTGATAAGCCAGATGATTAGAAATAGGGTGTTTAGTACATGCAGCCTTACCTTTCCATAGAGCAAGCGAAATATGCAAATCCGCATCATCAAAATTTGAGGCAGAAGCGGGCACTGGTAGAGGCGGAGCCTTAATAGCTTGTATACCGAAGGAGCGATGGTGGTACACATAAGGAAAAGGGGAGATCAGAGTATCAGATAGAGGAACAGGGATAGGAGGACCCAGTTCCTGGCGCAGAGGAGGCTGTGGTGGAAGAAGAAGGATATCCGTAACATTACTACTCTCCCCCTGACGAAGAGAGTGAGTCGATGGAAAAAAATAAGATTCCCCTTCTCAAAAAGTAACATCCATAGTGCAAAACATACGCCCAAAGGGGGATAGTAACACTGATACCCTTCCGTCGTGGAAGAGTATCCAAGGAACACGTACCAGTGAGCCCGAGGGTCCAATTTGTCTTGATGAGGCAAATGAATATGTACAAAACATACACATCCAAAGATACGAGGAGACAGATGGGAAGTAAAAATCGCAGCCATGGTAGACAGCCGAGCTAGGGGAGTAGCATAGCCAAGAACACGTGAGGGAAGCCGATTGATAAGGTGGGCAGCGGTAACAACAGCATCACCCCAATAGGATTTTGGGAGGTGCATAGTACCCAGAAGACAGCGGCGGCATCCAATAGGTGTCGATTTTTTCGTTCGGCAACTCTATTTTGGGTAGAAGTGTGAACATACGTGATCTGGTGGATGATACCATGACTAGTAAGGTATGAGCCAAATGCGCCCCAATCGTCATATTCCCCCCATTATCACTGTGCAGGACATGAATAACAACCCTAAATTGAGTCTGAACCATTTTGTGAAAAATCTAAAAACAAGAGAAGACGTCACTCTTCTTTTTTTAACAAACACACACAAGTTGTGCGAGAAAAACAATCTATAAAGGTGACAAACCAACAAAAACCAGAAATAGATAAAACAGGAGACGGCCCCAAACATCAGAGTGAAAAACATCAAATGAAGCGGTACTGGGAGAAGATAAATGTGAGGAACTATGTCTCTTGTTTAGACCTATCACAGACATCACATACAAAAGTTTGTAAAAAAGAAGAAAACACATAAAACAAATTTTGAAGATAGATAGCAGACAGATGTCCAAGTAGCAGGTGCCATCGGCGGACATCATAAGCTGTAACAGTAGTGCAGGAGAGAGCCAGAGAAGATGAAGACTGAAGATCCAAGTAATACAGACCGCCGCGGTTCCGACCACTGTCAATATTTCGCTTCGTATCCAGTTCCTAAAAAACACAAGAATCGGGAAAAAAGTCACAGAGCAATTAAGAGATCAAGTAATATCACTGATAGAAAGTAAATTGCATGGAAAGGAGGGAACATGGAGTACAAATAACATAGAAATAGAAGGGGAATATGAAATATGGCCTTCGCCAGCAATGAGGAACAACAAGCCATTAGCAGATATAACTTTGTCCATACCAGACAAAGGAGTGTAAGAGAGAAAACCTGAGTATGAGACGGTCATGTGGTGAGTGGCACCAGAATCAATCACCCACTCAGAAGAAGAGACAGTGGCTGCATGGGCACTTTGAAAGGCAATAGAGGCAATGGACGCAGAGGCACCCAGAGGCTGATCAGGCTGAGAGTGGAGTAGGCGGCGAAAAACATCCAATTCATGAGCAGTAAGCTACCCGGGAACAGCAGTGGAGGTCTCGTCGTAGACGTCTACAGAGTAAGAGGCATCATGAGGTCTGGAGCCACCCTGTTGATAGCCCCCCCATCCTGGCCCCTCACCACGTCCACGACCATGAGAGGCAAGATGTGGGTGGAGTTTGTAGCACGTCTCCTGAGTATGGCCTTTGCGACCACATAATCACAGGTAAGAGCAGACAAGCTAGGGCTGAAAGCCTGACCACGACCAATGCTAGTCAAGGCGGAGCGCTCAGGAGGAGTACTGGCAGTAAGGGAATTTCGACGGTCTTCATCTCCAAGGACCACGTTGAAGGCCTCCCGAAGAGACGGGAAATGGGAGCGGTGAAGGATGTGTCTGCACCATGTCGAACTCCACGTTCAGTCCCATCAAGAAGACATGGAGACGAAAACGGTCCTCCCGTTGTTGTAACTGAACATCTGCGGAGCATGCTGGAGTGAAGTGCGAGAAATAGTAAAACTCTTGATATAGGCGCTCGAACTCCGAAAAAACGACATTGTCATAGACCCTTGTAGTAGTTCCAACATGTGGCGAGTAAGCTCGTACACCTGTGTAGAACTGCCAATCTGACAGTGCGTCTCACGGGCACGGGTCCAGATGTCAAAGGCAGAATCCATCAACATATAACTCCGGTAGACTTTCGGCGACAGAGTGAAGAAGCCATGAAACCATTGTTGTGGATATCCTCCGACATGGCCGATATATCGGACGACATAAAGGTTTCATGGACAAAACAACACGTTTCCGATTTTTTTTTGCAAAATATCCTTTTTGAATATATCCTCTGATATGTCTGTTATTAACCGATATATTCGCCGATATATTGGCCGATATATCCCAACATTTTATCGACTGATTTTTTCCAATTTATTTTAATTAGTGTCTATGGTCCAATTGACAATATACCAAAATTATTTCATTGTTTAAGTTGTTTTTTACCTTCCTCTGGCTTTCTTCCTTGCTCAAGTCCGCCATCGACTTTAATTATGCATGATCTTTGAATTATGAACTAAATGTTCTTTATCTTTCATTATCATCGACAACTTCCCAATATTTTGTCTGCTCTTGTTTTATTTCACGTGTTATACCGTTATTACTAGTGCAACACAAAATGTTTATATTAGTTTCCTAAATTTAGGAGTTCAATAAATATCAAATAATCAATATATTAATATATATAAATTTAAAAAATGATTAAATTTATAAATGATTACTCATATAAATAATAAAATATTAAAACCCGATATATGAAATATCCCCGATATATCCCCCGACATATTAAAACCGACATGAAAAATCTAAACCGACATGTTCCCGATATCCGACATCTACAACCTTGCATGAAACGACCAGGGACTTTTATGAATCCCACCGCTTCCAGGAGGGATCAGTTTTTGGGAGCTCCTGAACCGTTCCATCAATGAAGCCAAACATCTGATGGCTGTGAATGAAGTGTTGCGCATCCCGGGACCATTCAAGATAGTTTGTGTCATCTAACGGGACCTTGGTAATCTTCAGGGAGCCGGAGTGGCCATGGGACCGCTGGGGGTCAACCATCTGAGGCTGAATCACACCCGACGACGACAATGAAGAGTCACTCATGACACTGGCACCAAGGGCAGCAAGCGAGAGGGACGGCTATAGAAAGAGACTATAGAATCGAGTAGCCACAAGAGAGATCGCGGCAGCATGCTAGACAGGGGCAATCCTCGACATCAAACGACCACGATAGATGGCGCAACAGCAGACAAACACAGCTTTCCGGACAAATGTTGTCAAGATCGCGATTTTGCATGTAAGATCGTACATCTTACGTTTTTTACGGGGGAAACGATCCCCGGGTGAACTTGGATCGCACGTTTCGCAGAAACGGTAGGATCGTCGTTTATGATCGTAGGATCGTACGATCCTACGATCATAACCGATCCTACCGTTTTCAAGGAAGAGTCTTATAATAACTCGCAAATCCCGAACATAAACCCTAAATCGCAGAAAAATCCCCGCAACCGTCCGTTCCGCTCCTCCGTTCATCGTCTCGCTGCTCTCGATCAGTCATTTTGCTCGCGCCGCCGGCTGCTGAAGGGGTCAACGCCGGCTGCTGAAGGGGTCGACATCGACAGAGAGAGCAAGTTTGGAAATCGTCGCTGGCTGCTGAAGGGGTCGACGCCACCCGTCTTTTTATCTACTGCATTTTTGTGCGTCTCTCTATCTCTATCTCACAATGCTGCAACCCAACTGATCCCATTCAGTCTCCCACCAGGCCACCAACGCGAACATCGGAGAGGCCCGTCGATACCTCCTACTTCCGGTAAGGTATCATATGGCACCACATTTGCTATCTGCAGTTTTATCTCAGACAGTTTTGTTCCTCCTATCATGATTGTTTTCTCATTCATAGTTTTGTTCAAGGGAAGCATAGGTTACATTACAACTGCTAAACCTTAGCGCAAATCACCATAAAGAAATACCTGACAGTTAGCATGGATTGTTATAAACTGCTAAACCTAGGTTACATTGCAACTGCTAAACCTTAGTGCTAAACATCTAAAATTTTGTCTTTCTTTAGCATGGATTGTTGTAAATTGTAATCATTCAATGTTTAAATAAAGTTTAAAAATGCAAGTTAGTGTATGCTTGAATATTTTTTTTGTTTCATGTGCTTATGATTTGATTTGTATTGAGTAGGTAGTTAAAAATGGCTTCAAGTGGTGCTTCAGGTAATGCAGTTGGGAGTAGCAATGCTCCTGCCACCGCTAGCAAAGGGTCTAAAACGGGTAAAAATGCTCCTGGAAGTAAGAGTGATATTTGATGGAAGCATACATCCCAGTTGAAGATGCAAGAAAAATAAAGTGCAAATTTTGTGAGAAAACAGTGACCGAGGGAATTTATAGATTGAAGCATCATTTGGCGGGTACTCAAAAAGACGGAGGAGCATGTAGAGCTGTTCCCGAGGAAGTGAAGAAAGAGATACGTGAGATTGTTGTTGGGTTACAAGAAAAATTATTGAAGAAAACAATCTCCCATGTGGAAGAAGAAGAGGATGTTGGAGATTTGAAGAGGAAAAGGGAAGATAAAAGCTCATCTGGACTTTTTAAGAGAAGTGGAGCAAGTACAACTCAAACTACCATCAATTCAATTTTCAAGAAGGGATTGCAAGAAGAAGCATGCAATGATATAGCATCATTCATCTACAACAATGCTTTACAATTTAATGTGGTAAAAAGTGAAGAATTTCATAAGATGTGTGAATCTATATCAAGGCATGGCTTGAGTTTTAAGCCTTCATCATATCATGACATCAGAGTGAAATATCTGAAGCAACAATATCAACAGACTATGGAGAATATTTCAGAACATAGAACTCATTGGAAGAAAATGAGATGCACTATAATGACAAATGGATGGACTGATAAAAGAAAGAGAACATTGATCAATTTCTTAGTGAATAGTACAATGAGAACTATATTTCTAAAGACCATTGATGCATCTCATATATCCAAAACAAAGAGAATCACGACATATATTTATTCTGGAACATCCTTCATATCTTTATTGAAAATCTTCAATGAAGACGGGGATTTGGTGAGACCGACAATGACACGTTTCGCCACTTCATACTTAACTTTGGGCTGCCTTAATGAGAACAAACTTGCTTTGATAAGAATGTTCAATTCAGATGAATGGAAAGCTAGCCGATCTGCATGTTCAAGTAAAGGAAAGCTAATTGAGGAGGTGGTGATGGATAAAAATTTTTGGAAGAATATTGTCATTTGCTTGAAGGATGCTTATCCCTTAATGAAGGTACTTCATTTGGTTGATTCTGATGAGAAGCCTGCTATGGGATATATATATATGAGGAAATGGATCGAGCAAAAGAACGCATTGCCCATGCCTTTAATGGTGTGCAAAAATTGTAAGTTAATTAGTTTCTTTTTTAAGTATTATAGATATGAGATTTTTTTTCCTTATATACTAATTCTATTATTTGTGAAGATTAGTTATCAAACAGTTTGGGATGCGACTAATGCTCGATGAGACAAACAATTGCACAGACCATTACATATTGCAGGCTATTATCTAAACCCCCAATTTCACTATAGTCTGTCATTTAAAGCTGATTATGAGGTGAAGCGAGGACTATATGACTGTTTAGAAAGAATGATCGGGGGAGATATTGATGAAATTTCAAAGATTGATGGCCAATTGGATTTTAAGAATCGAAAAAAAATCTTTGGCTCTATAGTAGCCAAAACTGGTATTAATATCAAAACTCCGACAGCATGGTGGGATTCTTATGGAAAAGAACATCCGGAACTACAAAATTTTGCAAAATGTGTATTGAGCTTGACATGTAGTTCTTCTGAATGTGAGTGAAACTGGAGTGCATTTGAAAATGTATAATTACAATTTATTAAATATTTTTAATCATCAAAATTATTGTATACTAATTAATTTTTTTTCTAGGTACACACAAAAAGAAGAAATCGTTTGAAGCAAAAGACACTGAATGATGTTGTCTTTGCAATGACGAATTCTCGTTTGAAGAAAACTCAGAAACATAATTTTGATGATATTCCATTCGATAATAAGTGGATTGTTGCCGATGAAGATGATGAAGAAGATCTTGAGATAGAGCCTCTGGATGTTGAAGAAGCAGCTGCTCACATAGGAGGAAGAGAACAGGATCTTGGGATAGATGAATGCGACGAAGATGCTTCATTAGGCAATTTGGACTTTAGCTTAGATGACTTATTTTGAATGAGTTAAATGTACTATTATTATTTACCATGCAGTTGAATTTTTTTATATATATATTGTTTTATGATTATTGATCTACTAGATATTTTTATATATAAATTAGATTTTTTTAATTTTGTATAATAAGTAAGATCTTACTGTTTCGTGTCGATCCCATGTTTTACGATCTTATCACTGCCGACCGGTCTTAGGTAAGATCTCGATCTTGGCAACATTGTTCCGGACGCATGACGGTCACTACGAGTTCTTGATCATGTCGTTCGGCCTGACCAACGCACCGACCACCTTCCAGGCGACGATGAACGACATCTTCCGGGCAGTACTTCGTCGACACGTTCTCGTTTTTTAATCACATTTTGGTATACAGATCTTCCTGGCAGGATCACCTTCAATACGTTCGCATCACTCTGACTACCATCTGGTGCCATCACCTCAAACTGCATCTGAAGAAGTGCTCCTTTGGGTCGTCGGATGTAAGCCACCTCGGCCACACCATCTCGGCCCAGGGGGTCGCCATGGCGAGGAGAAGATCGTGGCGGTCCTTCATTAGCCGACTCCTACATCCCTGCAGGACGTCCGCAGATTTCTCGGCTTGACGGGATACTATAACCACTTCATCCAAGGGTACGGGGCTCTGGATCGGCCACTTACGTAGTTCCTGAAGAAGTCGAAGGAGGGCCCTTTTCAATGGACCGTCGTCGCCGCCTTTGTTGCCCTTCAGCAGGCCCTAGTTCGTGCGTCGGTGCTGGCCATGCCAGATTTCTCTGTCGTTCCTAATGGAGTGCGACGCATCGGGCTCCGGGGTGGGAGCCGTACTCATGCAGGTCGGACGGTCGATAGCTTACTTTAGCCACGCTTTCTCCAGCACTGTCCGCAATCGCTCTGTGTACGAGAACGAGCTCATGGACCTTGTTCTTGTCATTCAACATTGGCACCCATATCTGTCGGGCCACTCCTTCGTGGTCTGCACCGACCACCATAGCCTCGGATACCTCCTACAGCAGAAGATCGCAACGCCCACCTAGCAGGTGTGGGTCGACAAACTCCTGGGGCCTGGGCTATGACTTCACCATTGAGTTCCGCTCGGGGAGGGCAGATCGGGCGGCTAATGCCCTATCTCAGCAGAGCCAGTCGCCAGAGCTCACGGTTATCTCTCGGCCGCTGTGGGAAGACACGACGACCATCCAACACGAGGTCAAGGTTGACTCTGTTTTATCCAGAATCCGGACGACGCTCATCGCGGACGCCTCCTCCCACCCACCATACTCGTTTGTAGAAGGCCTCCTGTTCTTCAAGAGCAGCCTTGCTCTAAAACACTCTTCTTCGAGCATCCCCCGCCTACTCGCCAAGTTTCATGTTTCGCCCTCCGGAGGGCACGCTGCGGCTTTTCGTACCTACCGCCACTTAGCGGCCTCTCTCTACTGGCCCCACATATTCCGACAGGTCAAGGAATTTGTGACTGCCTGTTTGGCCTGCCAAAAGGCCAAGTACGAGACAACATTTCCAGTCGACCTCCTTCATCCACTTCCCATTCTGGACCGCGTTTGTGAAGACGTGGCCATGGAATTCATTACTCGGCTACCGCGCTCCCAGGGTTTCAATTGTATCTTGGTTGTGGTGGACAGACTGTCCAAATACGGTCATTTCATTCCCCTTCGCCGCCCCTACACCGCTACCACAGTCGTGGGCAACATCATCAGCGGCATTGTGTGCCTTCATGGGTCTCCTCGGTCGATCGTGATCCGCTTTTCTTGAGCACCTTCTGGACCACACTTTTTCAGCTACAAGGGACTTGCCTCCGCATGAGCACAACTTACCACCCACAGACGGATGGCTAGTCCGAGTTCCTCAACCGCTGTTTGGAGACGTACCTTCGCTGCTTCGTGGGGGAGCAACCTCGCGGATGGGTCAAGTGGCTCTGTTGGGCCGAGTACTCCTACAACACTGCCTACCACAATGCAGCAGATACTACCCCGTTTGAGGTTGTCTATGGTTGGCCGCCACCGTCCATTCTCCGTCATCTGTCGGGTGAGTGCCAGGTCGAGAGTTTGTCCAGGCGCAACCATTCCTTCCAGATGAGGGAGGTGTTCATCGAATTGCACCCATACCACAAGTTGTCTGTGACCCGACAACCCCGTTCGAAGCTAGCCCCATGGTTCTTTGGGTCATTTGAGGTACTAGCGCGTATTGGTACGGTCGCATATCGCCTACACCTTCCCGTTGAGAGTTGCATACACCCGATCTTCCACGTTTCTCAGATGCGCCGGGTGGTGGGCAATCACGCCACCACGGACCACATTCCGACCGAAGTCGATCTCACCAGCGAAGTACCGTACTACCCGTCAAAGATACTCGACTGTCGCTACCTTCTGACAGGAGACCACACATCAAAGGAAATTTCGGTCGCCTAGGCAAATCACTTAGACACGGATGCTACCTGACTCCCTCAGGATGACTTCCACTACCAGTTTGCTGACTACTACCTTGAAGACAAGACACATTTCCCAGATGGTGGTATTGATACGAACTTGCACGACGACGAGACGTCGTGGAGGGTCTACATGCGGAGTAAGACGACGACGGGTCCGTCTGGAGGAGAGACCGAAGACGCAATGACGACGTGACTATTTAATTATTTTGCACTCTGTTATGTCATATTATGTTGTGTACGCATTTATTTATTTCTCACTTTCTATTCGCACCCCACGCCTATAAGGGGTGGAGTTGTACTCCTTTTTCATTATTCTTGGATGAATGAAAATTAGGATTATTCCCTAAGGTTTCCTCTCAACTCTAATCCCCTCTCTTCTCCCTCACCTCCGTCGGCCCTCCCCGGGTTCCTCTCCGAGATCATATCATATTATCACAGATGTACTGCCGGATGGAGTCCCAGACACTTCTGCAGCGACCCAACTGAGGGTATATCACTACTAGATGGCGGGCAGCACCTCGACCTTGGGGTCAAAATCGATTTTTGGCGGGATATATTTTTACACACGCGCGTAACATCTTAATTGTATTTTGTATCTTTAATTTGTATGGCATTAAGGTAAAATGAATGAGCCCCCCTCCCAAATTAAGGAGGTGGCTTGAGGTGTTTTAGGAATCTTTTGATGTTTCAGGATTTTGAGATCTCTTCATTTGGAGAGAGAATTCTAGGAGGAACCAGCCTCCTGAGGTTAGGAATGAGTATATCTCGTGATTGTACTCAAGTTCATCCAGTTTATTGGAAGTAATTTCTCCACAGTAACAAAATCTCACTTTGAAAAACTGAGAGGAAATAGTGATTCCCATTCTTCGATCCGCCAAAATCCTCTGTTACAAACATATTTAAACATCCTAAACATAGGTTAGGTGTGATGAACAACCTAGATCGTCCGATCATCGCTCTTAACCAAAATAAATACAACAAAAAATATTGAAAAATCTTGTGTTGATCGCATTGCAGGCTCCGATCGGCGAGATGATGACCATATAATTGTTAGTGAATAAATTAGGTCATGAGTAGCCCCTCATGTGCACACTTCAATCGAGGTTCATGATCCCCATCACTCTATGTTTTACATGCTGAAACAATCTTTTTTTACCATCACATAAATAATTCGAATTCATCTATAATTTTAAATTCATGTTCTACTAGACCCCAAGGATATGCAGAATAAAAAACCATTAAAAATGACACAGTATGTAAGGATCCTGATTTCAAAAGAAAACACTGGGCAGATGACATGAAACAAAAAACTTCCACTGGGAATATTTTTACGAATCTAATATGCAGCTCGTCCAAGAGGAATTATACAATGACAGCACAGAAATGTGCCTCCCGCCATTTTATGGTTCCAGACTTCGCAGATTTCCTGGATATGTTTAAGAAGTACCACTCTTATTTTCTGCAAATTCATTGTCGTAATTGTATTTGTAATTTGTATTTCAGTTAATCTACTTGAGAGAAACATAAAAGTAGATTTGACAACAGACGGAACCTCACAGTTGAAATAACAAGATTTAATAATAATGTCAACAAAGAATGGCTATATTAGATGTACATGCAAAACCAATTCAGACAAAATTGTAAAAGCGCCAAAAACAAACATGACAGTGGACAGTAATTACTTCAGGGTAAGCTTTAAAAAAAGTGTTTCTATCATGAAATGTTACTTTAAGAAAGACAGGCCCTTTGAAAATAAATATAAACTTCAAAGTACACTCAAAGAAATTTATATTCTCAATAATAGGTATATGATTAGATACCAGAATTTCCCAGTGACAGCAATCACCTCTAGAATAGTTATAATCTCTTCCGGACTGGCATCAGGTTTTGACTCAATGTCCCTACAAGAATATCACAGTTAAAAAGATCATCAATATAGAATGATAAGAAGACAATTTGAGAAACTGATACCTGATGTTTATGGTGAATAAAATCATATGAATATGCCACCAGACAGATCTTATAAAACCGAACAGTAAAAATTCGAAAGGAAAAGTGACGTAATGATCAATGCGAGCCCAGATTCCAGAAACCTATAAAGTACGCAGGGCCAATTAATATGTAATCCCCAAGTTTTAAACCTTTCTCTAGGAAAACTATTCTGTGTTTACAAAAAATCACAACCCAAATTAAGTATCAGTGGAAAATTATGTGAAGGTCTCATGAGGATAGACTAGATGCATCCCTACAATCTGTCAATAATAATTGCATGTTTAAGGGGAAAAATAGAATATTGTTATGGAACCACGTTGGGGGCGCACGTATCAACGTCGCATTCAATCCACCAAGGATTGATCGTCTTTTATTCGCACCTTATATCGAACTCTTTATATTTTAAATGCCGCGCATGTTTTATTTAGACTCACTTGTGTTATGACCCAAGGGAGAGGCTTTGAATCTATTTGTGTTGGGTTGGTCTCATGGAAAAGGAATCAAGAATTATTATCTCAAACCTCTCTTCTCTTTTCCCTTCTCCCTCTCTCTAACCCCTTTTTCTCATTCTTGTTATACACACGCTCCTGATGGAAATCCCATGCACGCTCATTTTGTTTTAAATGTCCTCCTACATGTCCGACATGTCATTTTTTAAGGCAAAACGATATGTTTTTCTAAAAAAAAGATTATGTCCTTTTGTAAAATATATACCGACATGTCCGATTTTTTCGATATATCAACCGACATGACTTTTAAATATATCACTCACTATTTTATTTTATGTTATATTAGCAAACTAGAAGCATATGTTTAAATCTCCTATATATATTCTATTAAGAATGCTTAAATCGATTAGACTTACTGTTTTGATTTTTTAATGTTTTATTCTAAAAACTAATTTTGTATAATTGTTTCACAATTTTTTAATTTCATATTACAAAAAATATGAAAACAATTAATACATTTATCAGTTGATTGTTTGCATATTTTTAATATAAATTAATAAGTTTGAAAAGATTTATAATCAATGAAAGATATTTAACTTTTAAATATTTTTTTATTTATAATAAACTTATTATTATCAAAATAAAATTATTGTATACTGTTAAAAATATTTTATAATGTATCATTTTGTATTTGTTAATAATATTTATCTTGCATACTATTCGATTTCATTTTTTTAATATAAATGCAATGTTTTTTTATCTATTTGTTATTTTATTTTTATAACATAAAATTATACTCAGTATACATAAAAATAAAAAATTTATTTATAAAACATGGAAATTCGATATTTTAAAATATCTCCTACAGGTCTCCGACATCTGATATTTAAAAATTCAATCAGATATGTCATTGACATCTAATATTTAAAACATTGTAGCGCGCCCTAGCAGCAGGATCGACGGTCTCCTCGCCGAAGCTCCTTCGTTCCTCTCCTCTTCTCCTCTGATCTTCTCCTCCGCAACCATAGCTCCGCCGAGATCTAAGAAGGGGGACTAAAATCCCTTGAGGGACTTCTCCCTCACTCTCCCTAGCACTCGATCTCAAACTAGAGCACACAACAACTTGGAATCAGAATGACTCCTCGCCAACACCGACGACGACGACACATTCCCCCTCTACCGACCGTGTCGAGGTCCTCTGCCAAGCTGACCGAAGTAGCCAGCCCCAACGTCGTCTGATCTGGCATGTTTTCCTTCCTAGCGTTGTGATTCCCTCTAGCTGTAGTCGACGACCCACCAGCCAGCCCCACCAACATCACCACTTGGGATTTCGGGCTCATGCCCCTACCGAACACTCCCCTACGTCGCATGCAACCATGGAAGAAGGGGGTGGGACCATGACCCAATTGATGGAGATGTTCCAATCAATGGTGGACTCCTTCCACGCCTAGATAGACTCCATATATCCCTCACCACGTGCATCTGACCCCTCCATTGATGGACCCAACAATGGCATCGCCCCGAGCAAGACCACCCTTGATCCGAAGGGAGTGGCATTCCTCGCTGTGTAAAAATGGATTTCCCCAATTTTGAAGGTCACGCAGACCCCCTTGCATGGCTCATCCATTGTGATCTCTTCTTCACCAACAAGTGAACACTGTTGGAGTACCATCTTGGCATTGCCTCTTTCCACCTCATGGTACCAACCCAACTTTTGTTCACTCAACTACAAAGGGAGCAGCCCCAACTCGTTTGGGAGGAGTTTAAGGACTCTTTCATGTTCCGCTTCGGGCCTCCGTTACGCAACAACCCTCTTGGCGACCTTATTGCCCTCAAGAAAACGGTCTTCATCGATGATTACTTGGAGAAGTTCTAGGTACTGCTATCCTAGCAGGTCCCCATCTTCACAACGGACTTTCAGGAGCGCTTTTGTCTCGACGCGGAATTCCAACCCCCTCCAGACCTCACGATTGTAATGAGTCTCGCGCGGGTTTGTCAGGAACGTCTTATCTTAGACAGGCCCAAGGGATACAACTGAGCCTTTCCGAGGAAACAACAACTTCAGGACCCCCCCCCCCTGTCTCTGCTAAAGGGGGAGATTAGAGCCACCCTCCTTTTTGTCGCCGCCTTTCCATCACTGAGATGGCTGACCGCCACGTCAAAGGCCTCTATTTCAATTACGAAGAGACTTTCAGACTAGGCTACTGATGCAGGCGTCTCTTCTGGGAGGAAGTGTACGACCCATCAGATGATGAGGAGGATACAGGAGTTTCTGAGATTTACTTGCACGTCATCTTCGGCCCTCAAGAGGTTCATACGACCCAAATAGTCGTCACACTCGAGGGACAGACCCGCCTCGTACTCATGGACTCAAGCAACACACTCGAGGGACATACCGATTTCATCTTCCTATTACACTGCGCAGTCATGTGCATGTGTCTGTGGCAAACGAACCACTAGATGGAGTGTATAGGCATCTGTCGTCGAGTTGTCATTGTAGTGGAAGACCATCACTCCCTCGTAGAACTCCTCGTGGTGGACCTTCAGGGGTTGAGATGGTGTTTGGTGTCTGTTGGCTCCGGACTTTAGGACCATTGGCGTGGGATTTTGAATGCCTCACTATGTGCTGGCACTAGGGAGCGCGACAGATTGAGTGGCACAGGAACTCCCAGACCACATAAATCTCTTCCTTCTTGGTCCGGGGAACTCAACACTCGATTGTTGTCTCGACTCCGGATGACGTTTCTCCCAATCTCCATCTCCTATAAGATTTTGGCAATACATTTACACCACTAGTCGGCCTCCCCATGATTAGCAACCAGGACAACCGCGTCCGTCTTCTACCGAGCATGGAACCCATGGTTGTCAGTCAATACTGATACCCCTCCCTCCAGAAGGATGAGATTGAGCTGCAGTGCAATCTATGCTTCAGCAGGGGATCATCCGACGCAGTGTCTCCCAGTTCCGTTGCCGGTCATTTTTGGTGCACAAAAAGGATGACATGTGGCACTTCTTTGTCGACTACAAAGAGCTGAATGTCAAGACGGTGAACGATAAATTTTTCATTTCAGTGGTGGAAGAGCTTCTAGATGAGTTACATGGCGTTCACTTCTTTTTCGAGTTGGACTTATACTCGAGCTATCATCAGGTGCGCATGGCGGACGCCGATGTAGAGAAGACGACTTTCAGGACACGCTATGGCCGCTTCAAATTCTTGGTGATGCCCTTCAGGCTCACAAATGTCCCACATTATTTCAAGCCATGGTGAATGAGAGATATTCAAACCCTTGCAACTTAAGACAGTCTTGGTATTTTTTGACGACATTTTGGTGTACGGTAAGTCTTGGGCCGAGCATTTACAACACCTCTGCATAGTTCTCCAATTGATTTGGCGCCATCGCATCATTCTCAAGGCCTCAAAGTGCTCCTTTGATAAGGGGAGAGTCACTTACTTAGACCACGTGGTGCAAGCTCAGAGTGTCCGTTGATCTGAAGAAAATCCAAGTCGTGGCCTGGCGCACCCCCACACCGCTAGGGGTGCAAGCGGTTCAGTTTGGGTCGGTTTGGACCCAAACCAAAACCAAACCAAGAAAACGGTCAGCTATTTATTCCCTAAACCGAACCAAACCTAAACCGATCGGTGTGGTTCAATAATCAGTGCGGTTTGGGAGGACTTTTCGGGACAATTTTTGGTTTTATTAGAATAAATTTTAAAGCATAAAATTGATATTATTATTTTTATATTATATGATGTATAAGTATCGAGAAAGAAAATAAGATTTGCATATGCTATTTATCGACCTGAGAAGGTTTATGATGGGGTTCTAAGAGAGGTCTTATGGAGAGTCTTAGAAAAGAACGATGTAAATGTATCATACATTGACATAATCAACTACATGTATACAAATTCAGTGACAAGGGCGAGGCCATCTAGAGGATTAACACAGGAATTCTCTATCACTATTGGCTTACATCAAAGGTCAACTTTAAGCCCCTATCTTTTTACCCTTATCTTAGATAAGCTCACCAGACATATCCAACAATCAATAATTTGGTGTTTATTGTTTGAGAATGATATTGTTTTGGTTGATGAGACGCGAGAGGATGTAAACGTGAAACTTGAATCTTGGTGAGACACTTTAAAAAAGATGGGGTTTAGGCTAAGCAGGGCAAAGATGGAGTATATGAAGCTTAAATTTAGCAGTGCAAGAAGGAAGGATGATTCTGTTATTAAGTTGGGTGATCAAGATATTTCACACTGTGAGTGCTTTAAATATCTGGTATCGATAGTTCAAAAAGATGGAGGTGTAGATAAAGATGTGATATATAAAATCCAAGAAGGTTGGTTGAAGTGGAGAGGTGCGTCCGGGATCTTATGTGATCGTAAAGTACCATTAAAACTTAAAGGAAAGTTTTACCGTACTACAATTAGATCAACGATGCTCTACGGTTCTAAGTGTTAGGCAGTGAATTGTGTATACAAGAAAAAAATGGGAGTTGTGGGGATGAGAATGCTTAAGTGGATGTGTGGGCACACGAGACGGAATAAAATTAGAAATGAATGTATCAGGGATAAGATAGAAGTGATACCAATTGTAGAGAAGATGTGAGAAGCTCTAAGATGGTTCATACATGTACAAAGGAGATCATTAGAGGCACCTGTTAGGCGTTGTGAGAGTTTGGTCATTAGGCATGTTAAATGGGGGAGGGGTAGACCAATAAAGACTTAGAATGAAACTACAAGGAAAGACATGATGTACTTAGGCATTAGTGAGATTATGACTAAAGATAAGGCACAATGGAGACAAAGGATCCATATAGCTGACCCCACTCTAGTAGGATAAAGACTTGGGTGTTGTTGTAAGATGTATAAGTATAATTAAAAATTATGATAAACTAATCTTCATTTTAAATTTACTAGATGCAAGTTTGTTTCAATCAACTTGTGAGTAAAGAATATTATCAATGACAAAAGAGAGAAAATCATAGTATAAATAAGAAAATATTAGGAAATTTGAATATTTAAAAAATAGTGAAACTACAAAATGTATTTAAGACAAATATTGGTATTAATTATGAATAATCGTGAAAATAAAATGCAAAAAATTTAAGATATCTATATTGTTTCTCAATTATCATTCTACAACTTATCATACACCAAAGCAACATATAAAATCAATGCGAAAAATTTACTAACATACACATGTAAACAAAGTTGACATAATTGGGTTATGGAGGTTTGAGGGAAAGACCAAAAAGGCGTGAAAAAAAACTTAATTTCTTTCAATTCGGTGTGGTTTTGTTAGTTTTTGAATATCAAAAACTGCACCAAACCGAAATTAGGATGACTATCCTAATTAAAAACCGCTCTGCACTGAACCGAGTAGTTCGGTGTGAATATCAGATTGGTTGGGTGGTTTGGGCGGTTCGGTCGATTTAGGCAGTTCTCAGTTTTTCGTGCACACCCCTAGACGCCGCGCAAGCTCTGCGGATTTCTTAGCCTGATCGGTTATTAGGACTGCTTCATTCGAGGCTACAACACCATTGTCTAGTCATTGGTAGCTCTCTTGGGGAATAATGCATTTGCGTGGAGTGACACTGCCACAACGACTCTTCGGGAGCTCCAACATGCCTTGGTTTCTGCATCTGTCTTGCGCCTGCCGAATTTTTCACAGGAGATCTATGGAGTGAGACGCCTCGAGTCGGGGTTATGGGCCGTTTTGCACCAGGATGGGCACCCAATTACGTATTTCAATTGCAATATCGCGCTCCATCATCAGAATTTATTAGCGTAGAGTAGATAGGGCTCGCCAAGGACGTACAACACTGGCAGCCCCATCTCTGGGGGAACACTTATATGATCCACACCGACCACTTCAGCTTGAAGTATCTGCCTAAACAACGCCTCACTACTATGTCGCAACAACATTGGTTCAACAAACTCCTCAGAATCGACTTTCGAGTGGAATACAAGGCAGGAGCATTGGACCAGAAAGTTGATGCTCTATCTCGCCCTAAGCATGCCGACGAGGGCACTCTCTTCATCGTCTCCTGCCTTACATCCACCATTCGATTCAACCTGCGCCATGAGATCCAGACTTCTCTGATTTTATCTGAGCTTCATCACCATATGGCAAGGGATTCCTACCCCCGCATTGGACCGCTCGTGAGTCATGAGGGTCTCATCTTCTATAAGGACCGACTATACTTGGATGCCACTTTCCCCTTGTTTGGACCATTTTGGAGGACATTCATGGCCACTAGAACGAAGAGGAACACAAGACCCTCCAACGCATCCATGCGGAGTTCTTTTGGAAAGGCTTAAATAGGAGGGTGCAAGACATCATTGTATCTTGCCCCGTTTGCCAGAAGAACAAGTTAGACCATCTCCTTCCTACAAGCTTATTGCAGTCATTTTCAGTCTCGACTCAAATCTGGGAAGGTGTGTCTATGGACCTTGTAGAGGGGCTGAGCACCTCTAAGGGCAAGACCGTCCTCATGGTCATCGCAGACTGCTTCTCAAAGGGGGCACATTTCATTGCCTTGGCCTGACTCCTTGCTATTGAGACTGTCGCAAGAATATTCTTGACGTGGTATTTCGTCTACATAGGAAGTCGAAGAGCATCGTATCCGATCATGACAAGATTTTCACCAGCCGCTTTTGGAAGGAGATGTTCACTCTTAACGATACCAAATTGTCCTTCTTCACAGTCTACCATCTGTAGTCCGATGGGCAGACCGAGGTGGTGTTTTGCACTGTGGAATTGTACATACGTAGCATTAATGGGGGGTCGCCCCAAGGACTGGGTTAGGTGGCTACCTTGGGTCGAATATTGTTATAACACCTACCACAACGCACTGTAGACTATACCCTTCCGATTGATTTATGTAAGGGATCCTCCCCGCCTATTGTCTTACGACAGGGGACACCGACATGCTTAATACGGTCAATCAGGAGTTCCTCGATTATGATCATATTCTATGTTGTCACGACGACAAGGCGAACCAAGGCGAGCACATATCGCCTTGACGCTTAGGCGCCAAGGCGAGCGCCAAGGCGAGCTATCGCAAGGCGACAAGGCGAGTGATTTGAATTTTGACTTTCAATAGGAATTTAGACTGCGGTTTATATTAAAACCGCAGTCTATAACTCCCGTTTCTGTATTTTATTATGAATTGTAAAAAACCGCAGTCTAAAGGGGCTTTAGACTGCGGTTTTTATGAAAAACGCAGTCTAAATCCCCTTTAGACTGCGGTTTTTTACTATAACCGCAGTCTAAAGGGCTTAGACTACGATTTTCATTAAAACCTCATATATCATTTTTCATAAAAACCACAGTCTAAGCCCCATATACAACTTTTTTTATATAACTTAGATTTTTCTAAGGCCCTATTCAAATTTTTTACCAAAACCAGATATATCTTAGATATGGTTCTCAATCAGCTTGGCCGTGGCTATATTTCTTCTCTCTTATTTTAGAAATATTTATTATATATAGCAATATAAAGACTATATATATAATATATTATATGCACACTATCAATTAGCTTACATTATGAGTGCACTATTTTTTATTAGACAAATTACTACCAAATATAAAATTTGCATAAACTAATTTATAACAAAAATTTGAATGTGGTAAAAATGTTTATAAGTTATAACAAAAACTTGCATAAAATGTTTATAACCAAAACATGCATAACAAATGCTTGCATTACTCACCAAATCTAAGCAAAGGAGGGCTGAAATTTTTGCAAGAAAATCGTCAGGAACTTTTCGGGAAAGCAGCATCCGTAAAAACTCTCGGTGAAAAGGTAAATTGCGACTTTTTCGATTTTAGTAGGGTATAGACTGCAGTTTTATGATAAAACCGCGGTCTATACTAATAAAACCGCAGTCTAAAGCAGTATAGACTACGGTTTTATGACTGCGGTTTTATCATAAAACCGCAATCTATACTGCTTATAGACTGCGGTTTTATCATAAAACCGCAGTCTAAACCGCTTCTATGCCCTTTTTTTCAAAATTGGGGAATAGACTGCGGTTTATGCAAAAACCGCAGTCTATTTCCTATTTTCCTTAAATTTTCAAGGCGCCAGGCGCCTTGTACATTATCGGGCGCCAGGACGCCTAGGCGACGCATGACAAGTTTGATCATATTTTGTCTACCATACGGGAGCAGCGTCTCCTACAAGCTCAACACCACATGGAAAATTGATACAATTGGGGCCACCGAGAGCTTTCTTCCGCCATCAGTGGTTGAGTTTGGCTGAAACGCGGACCTTACTGCCAGACTTCGGCATCCGCACCCCGCTTTAACAAATTCGACCCCAAATTCTATGGCCCCCGTCAGATCCTCCAACGCATCAGTGAGGAGGCCTACTAGCTCCAGCTACCACCAGAGGCCCACGAACACGACGTCTTCCATGTATATCAACCAAAGCCACTTGTGATCTCCCCTCTGACTGAACCATAGGTTTGATTGCCACCACAGCTTGAGGACAAACTGCTTCTCGATGGGGAAGATGTTATGAACCCGTGTTGGGGGCGCACATATCAACATCACATTCAATCCATCAAGGATTTATCGTCTTTTATTCGAACCTTTTATCGCACTCTTTATATTTTAAATATAACGCAGGTTTTATTTAGACTCATGGCCCAAGTGAGGGACTTTGAACCTATTTGCGTTAAGTTGGTCTCATAGAAAAAGGAATCAAGAATTATTATCTCTCTCTCCTCCTTTCCCTTTACCATCCATCTCTCTAAACCCCTTTTCCCCTTCCCGTAATACGCATGCACCCGATGGAAATCCCGCGCACGGCCTAGCAACGGGATTGAAGGTCTCCTCGCCGGAACTCCTCCATTCCTCTCCTTTTCTGCTTCGATTTTCTCCTCCGCGACCATATCTCCACCGGATCTAAGAAGGGGGACTCAAATCCCTTGAAGGACTTCTACCTTGATCGCCCGAGCACTCAACCTCAAACAAAAGCACACAACACATACATTTTTGGAATCTAGATTAAGTTTCTTTTTTTTTCTTTTTTGAGAATAAAAGAGAGATCAGCATATATGAGATATAAAAAGGAACAAAATGGATTGCATACAAGTAGAAAGGAACAAACCTTATAACAGAGGCAGAAAACCAATGCCCATATTAGTAAGATCATAAAATATAGGATAATATTGAATTAACAATAGAAATCTAAACTACAATATGTCATCAATGTTTCTAATGTAATTTAAATAACGCCAACTAATATGAGCTCACGTAAGAGCAAGTAATGAAAGAAACAAGGAAGAAGGAAGAATAAAGTCTCCTAAATTGAAGAATTAAAAAAAGAATTAAAGCATGGTTGGGTTGGGTAGAATTGGAAATGGATCTAAAAATTGAGATTAATTTTAATTCTAAGAGATCTATTTTAATTATGTTGTTTGGCTAGAAAGAGGAATTGAGTGTGTAAAAATGGAATTAGTCAATTATGTTGTTTGGGTGAATCAAAGAATTCATCTTGAAATAACTTTTTTTAAAGATACACCACATAATAAGAAAAATTACCGCTCTCCTCAGATGCCCTCTATGAAACTCCTCAATGCCAAAGCCTTTCATAGCAAAAAAACATATAGTTGAGAATGCCTGATTTCACTCCGACCACTTAACCTAACCAACTCCAAAATGACATTGGATTCCTCTCGGAAAAAATAAACACAAAATAGGTTCTTCAATAAAAAATTCCATGAAAATATGTCATGACTCCAAATTCACCCAAATCGGTCTTTTGAATCAACGGTGATGTTCAGAGATCTACAGATCGGATGACAAACTATCACCACCAGCGCTCTCAGACGATGAGAAGAAGCTTCAGCAAAAATTTGAGGATGATTTCAGTACGCTGCTTACCTTCTTTGTGAGTTTGGTCCTGGAGCCGATTGGGGAGACCTGAAAAACAGATCAACAAACTGACATCACCAACGGGCTCAGAACAACGAGAAGAATCTTCCCAAAAATTTGAGGATGACTGATTGACTTACTTTTTTTTTCAGCACATATTTTGAAGATCGGGCAATCAAAGTGATGAATCATCACCATCAACGGTCATGGAAGGTAGAGAATAAGATTACCCGAAAAATTCGAAAATAATCAGATGATTTTCATTTTTTCGATGACAATGATAAGTTGTCCGGAAAAACAATCTCAACATGACTAGAAGAAGCTTCCCCAAATTTTATGACAACCCATCGATGTCCATTATCCAACAACAATGCGACCACGAATTCCAGATAAACGATTACCATTTTCAGCACACATTTTTGGAGATCGGGCAATTGAAGTTGAAAATTTGAGGCCGATCCAATGACTTCCATTTTTCCCAACAAAATAAATTTCAATCGTCACCCGGTCCGATAAACTTTTCTAGCTATCTAAATCGAACTAATCGTACCATGAGAACATTAACCAAACCGCAACAAGCATGTACAATATTTAAAAAGAGAAAACATCCCACCTATCAACACGATACATATACGCCCAAGCGGACTAATATATTTGCGTCCCGATGGAGAAGTGACCCGCACTCGGATCGTTGGTCTCATTGTGCTATCAAATATACGACTACCTTATATGGATAATTTCATAGTTATAATCAAATATGTATTTTGTCTTTTAGTGTCTGTCGTGTAGCAGGGACTCCATCTATAAAAGGAGCTCGTTTGAGAGATGTTATCTTGGGTTCCTTATCTTGTTTGGCTCTCATAGGAGAGTTTGACTCTTAGAGGGATCTTGCACTCAAGAATTAGGATATCAAGTTTGCCTCAATATATTGCATCACAATTTTAATTAATCTATTTGTTGGGTTCAACAGTAGCGAGTATCTATCAACTGGTCTAACCTACTGCTCTACGCCCATCGTTCCTTCAGGCGCCTGGAACCAGTTTTTTCTTCCCCTCCACCATGACCATTAGTGTGGAATCGTTGCAAGCCCATTTCGCCAGGAACAATTCATGACCGACATCCTCTCCATGGCATGCGATCTTCACCAACAACTCCATCCCTCCCCTCCAATGCACAACTCACTTCTTACACTATCCCAAACACCGCATGCAGGCCAATCGACAAAGCCACCCCACTTAGTTTGCTACCCACCCTTCGACAGTCCCTCACAGACAACCTACAACTCGATCCTGACTCTTCCTCTGCACGCCTACACTTCACACGCACAATTCTCATTGATGAAATCTTTACCTACAACGAGTGTCAGTTTCGACAATTATAGTAGTAACAACAACACAACAATAGCTCACAACCCCATTCCAGATCTCTAAACTCCTCTGCCTGACCTCTCAGATCATATTGGCATCCAGTCTCGACTGGCCTAAAATCCAACACCCCAACTGACTCTTCCTCGGCTTCCCGATTGTTGCCTCCTCTGGCATCACTTATTGTGTGATGTGTCGAGGCCTCCCGATGTAACAATATTTTGTCGTGTCCAGTGCTCTCTCCACAACTCACTGGTTCGATGATCCTGGCCATAGTCTTGTTCCATAACGATGTTCTGTCCATCATCAACGTAGGCTCCATCGCCCCTGTCCTCGGGCACCTTTTTCCTCATGCGATAGAGACATTTTGGTCTTCTTTCAAACTAAATTACAAACTATCCATCCTTTATCAAGCCTCGTAATTCTTAATTGGTGTTTTCCATGCTTTCCACAATGCCACCAAATAGTGATCTTATCATTTCACCCAACAACACCCACTGTCCACTTACTCGACACAATTTCTTAGCCTATATTATTCTCATTAATACTTTCAATTTCCCACGTTCACTTAACTGCATGTTATCTTCCCTTTCGAAACTATAACGAACCATATAAATTGTGTCTCTCCATAAATGATTTCACCTTCAAATCTCATACTTTTTCACCCATCGAGACACCCGCCAAAAAACCACGTGTCTCTTTGCTGGTTTCATATAACTACTTCCCGCAACAGGCGTCTTCGTTGCATTCATTAAGGTGACTCCATAACAAGTACACCTTTTTGCAGAAATTATTTTCGCACAAGACCGCGACAAGTTTGCTCTGACATTCTTCTTATCAACGTAGGCTCCATCGCCCCTGTCCTCGAGCACCTTCTTCCTCATGCGGCAGACACGTTTTGGTCTTCCTTCACATGACATTTCAGACTACACATCCTTTATCGAGCCTCACAATTCTTAACTAGTGTTTTTTATACTTTCCAAAATGCCACCAAATAATGCTCTTTATCTTTTCACCCAACAATACTCACTATCCAATTCCTCTACTCAACGTCATAGCCTATACTCATTCTTACTTTTAGCTTCCCATGTCCACTTAACTGCATCTTTATCTTCCCTTTCGAAAATACAACGGACCACATCAACTCCTCTCCATAAAAGATTTCACCTTCAATTCTCATACTTTTCCACCCATCGAGACACCCACCAACAAATCACATATCTCCTTGTTGATTTTATATAACTACTTCTTTGCAACTGGCGCCATCGTTGCATTCGTTAAGGCGCACTTCAGAACACGTACACCTTTTTTTGAAGAAATTATTTTTGCACCTAAATTTGCAAAAGACCGCAACAAATTTGCTCTGCCATTCTTCTTATCATCAGAACTCCAAAAGGAGGCTTGGCCCAACTGGCGTGCTTTAACTGCAACAGAGACCTTCAAATTCGATTTCGATCGCTCGACCTTAGGACAAGGTCGATTTTCAGAACAAGTGTATTGATACATATACGCCGAGACTGACAAGTGATGCGTGCATAATCAGCCTCACTACGTTATAAGGTAAGTGCTTACCATCTATGGATAATATCGTAGTACTGATTAAATATGAATTTTGTCTTTTAGTGTAATTCGTCCTGTAGTCGGGCCTCCATTTATATAAGGAGGCCAAAGTTTGAGAGATATTATCTTGGGCTCATTATCATGTTTGGCTTTCATCGGAGTGACTGACAAGAGTTTGAATATCGAGAATGCCTCAATATATTGTATTGAAATTTCAATTAATCTACTTCTTGTTTGGTTTGACGGTACCGAGAATCTAACAATGTGATGAGCAATTTATATATATCTGTGAGAGAAAATAATAGTTAGAATTTTACAATTCTGAGATAAGTAGAGAATTGAGTAAGTTCAAAATGAATTTCAATTCTACCTGTCAAGCGCATAACTGAACATCAAAATTAGAATTGGGCCGCCAATTCCAGTTATGTCTAACCGAACAAAACCCAAATGACAAAATTAGATGCAAGGAAGCTTACTTAATAAATTAATCAAGATTGAAGAACAACTTTGAGAAACGAGTGACAGTACATGGGTGCCCCTGTGGGGCCATAACAGAATCTCTACATGCGCTTGACTGCTGTCAAGCGGCGAGCGGAGGAGTACCGTTGTGCAAATCCTGTGCGCCTGAGAGTAGTCGAGCACGGGCGGAGGTACAATCGCGGCCAGGGTATTGTCGTGGCCGCACGGAAAGCCATGTGCATTGTCATTAGTATACTTACAAATATATATAATTCCTCAAATAGATAAATAAAAAATAAATAAAGGGCAGTCCGGTGAACAAAGCATCCCGCGTAGCGAGGTCCGGCGAAGGGTCCCACCACAAAGGTGAAATGTATTCTCATATATACATAAGAAAAAAATAAAAAATTTGAGGTTGGCTTAAGAAATAAAAAAAAAAATTGGGTCGTCGATCGTCCCGTTCGACGATCGTCGAACGTTATAGCCTGGGGGACAGGGAACTCGTGAGCGGAAGTACAATAAGTGCACTGTCCATGACAAACGTGATCAAAGAAGATGAGGAAAAGAGTAATTGAACGCAAAAAAAGAAGAGGTTATGTATTGCTTCTCGAATGGAAGTTGATTTGAAGCCCTCGCAAGGAGGTTCTGGCAA
Source organism: Platanthera zijinensis (assembly GCA_039513925.1). Classification (NCBI taxonomy): domain Eukaryota; kingdom Viridiplantae; phylum Streptophyta; class Magnoliopsida; order Asparagales; family Orchidaceae; genus Platanthera; species Platanthera zijinensis. The sequence continues at coordinate 725,265 of CM077082.1, read as the reverse complement.
GGAGTGGAGGGAATGCAGTCGAAGAAGGAAGCACACGAAGAGGGTCAGGCGAGACTACAGGATAAAAGGTCGATGGGGAAAATTTTGAAATAAAAGTTTGTACACGATGGGTGGTCGACAGGAAGGCACTATTCATCCGCTTAACCCTAAGACAATAGTAAAGATGCTTCTCATAATCTTCATCATCATCAACTGATCAACAATACCTTTATCACAAGTATTTATGGACAAATTTATGAATCACTTTCAATTCGTCCATGTTGAGTGCTTCCCGAGGTATTAAACTAAACTGTGAAAATCACCTTGAACAACTTTCATCTAAATAATCTTGCGTCTACCCATTCTCTGACCAAATCCTTCAACACTAACCCCATATATTAATACGAGTGAGAGTGCACGGGCGGCCCCCGTTTCCCCGCACGACAGTACTCGAACGCCACCGGCGGGGTTCGCCTGTCCCTGACGGGCTCCTCCTGCCTCCCCATGTGCCCCGCACGAAATACCCGGGAGCCCCCGACGGGCTCCGCCAGTATTTATATTTACAGTACCCTGGCGCCTCCGGCGGGATACTTTTAAAATTATTTAATTTTCTTACAAAAATTAAAAAAAACAGAACGCGCCTGGGTGAGTCCGCCGCCAACAGCTTGCCCGGAGCCCACCAGCCATGGTTGTTAGGATCGCGATCCGGATCATAGGATCTTACGATCCTACGATTTAAATTTTGTAAATCAATCCTGATTTTGTAAAGCGATTCTCGATCCGACCCTACTATCCGATTCAATCCTACCTTGAAACGATCTCATCTAGGATCTCAATCCTGACAATCATGGCTCCGACAGGGCCACCGCAAGCAATGGCCCTGACTGGGACCTCACGGTCAGGGCCACCGTCGGCGGTGTCGCTGCCCAAGCTCCCCTTGACTGCCCCCAACGGGTTTGCCGGTGTTTGGCGAACCTGCTAGTGGGCTTCAAACAGGCTGTCGGCGGCTCCGCCGCCAGCAGCAGAGCATACGCGTGAGTAAGTGTGGGGATCAGGATTTTTTGTTGAGGACGGGAGGGATTTCTGTGAGTAGCTATTGGCAGTCCACCATCAGAAGACTAATATAAAAATACGATGGATCCAACGGTCCAAATTTTTTTGTCGACGGGGTTACACCATAAGGGGATATCTTTACATATAGTATAGATAATTGGCGCATTTTCTAACATTCGTTGTACATGCCCAAACCACCTAAGTCTATTTTCTAATCTCTTATCTTCGATAGATGTCACTATCAATGTTCCTAAAAAATATTCATTCCTTACATTATCTTCGTAATTTTTCCACACGTTCATCTTAGCATCCTATTTTTGGCACATTCAGCGTAAGTATCAACATTCAAAACATATAACAACTTCAGTCTAATTATGATTTCATAAAATTAATCTTTAAGCCTCCATGAGTTAATTTTCTATTTTAACCACTCAACCTTAAATCTAGATGTTATATTCTTATTTATATTCTCATTTGTTTGAATAATCAATCAAAAATATTTAAACCTATCACATTGAAGTATCACTTTATCTCTAATATGATAGATTGATAATTGCTATCACCTTTACAAAATTACACACCAAGTGGTCAATCATTATTCTACTATTTTGGAGCTCTCTATCTTAAAAACAAGACTTCTATTGATTTAAATTTTCATTAACTTGATACAACCATTATTAGAACTACGTGATCAGGTTATTGGCATACTATATTTTTTAACACTCCTTTTGGGTGATATTAGTCATCTCACCTAAAGACATGTTTAGGCAAACAATGAAAAGGATATTTCTCACCAGGAAACTAAGCATAATATTGCTACTAAAATATTGGTAATACAAATATTACAAGAATACAACTGAGCATTTACCACAGGCGTCCTATAGCAGGGTCGCTAGGATGAAGAGGAGTGAGATACTAAAAATCTAATCTAGGGTTTAAACAAAGAGAAAAAACTTGTTTACCTTCATTAATCCCCAAGAGGTTTATAAATGCAATTCCACATACATTTTGCAAAGGAGAACACACATCTAGCCTAATCACAAAAATATCCAAAACATCCAGCATAAAGTTAAAAAATTTGTTTTACCTAGTAAATTCCTAGTAACACCTAATTAAAAGTTCATAAACAAGACACAAAATTAACCAACTAACTAAAAGACATGTAACTAATATACGAGACATGTTAAAACTAAAGATGCATATCACTTCATCCCTCCTTTAAATTGGGTTTGTCCTTGAGCTTAGAAAGGGACCTAATCAGTGGATCATCTTGTTCCTTTATCTCCATCCATAAGCGCTCTTTGTAAGGATGGCCAAAAGCAAAAGCAAAGGCATCATCACTGAGTAAAGCACGATCCTTTTCCCTTTGAAGGCAAAAAAGTGATTGCAGTAGATTGTTCCTCTCTTATGCAGAGAGAGGATCGGGGAGTGTGGGTCGATCATGGCAAGATCGGGTACTCGAAGACAGAGAGCGTGAGATCAACATCTAAAGAGTGACATGTAATAGCAGTGGTTGGCGGGTGAAAGGACTGCTAGAAAAGAAAACCTAGTATTTGAGGGTGGGGCGAGGGGGTGGGGGGCTGGTTTGGCAAAATATAGATTGATGCTGGAATACAAATGGACAAGAGAACCAAATTTTAGGGAATGCTAAGGCTATAATTTCTCAATGTTATTAATAATGTTAGTGTGTCCCTAGATCGAGGTTTCATAACATAGAAGGTGATTGAATGCCCTGACTGTTTGTGATCCGCTCATGCGTCGGTTCAATGGATATTATTTGCAGTGGGTTATGACATCGTCTATTTTGACCAAGGTGGTGAGTGACAATAATTATTGTTCCTCGACCATTGGTTGTTGTGGCCTCAAGACATCATGTCTTGGCGATTACTCAGTCTTTCATAAGCTAGTTCACCATTTCTATCCTTTTTCTTAATAGCTCATGGATTTATTGATGTCTGAGATATACAACTAAGGAGGAGGAAGGATCTGTTATTTCTCTAGTTGCGTGGAAGAAAATATTGGTAGTTTGGTTCTGACAAACCATATCAACTAGATTTCAATCATAGAAGAATTATGGAGTCATCATCAGGGTGTGCGGAGGTCATAGAATTCGCATTGAAGTGAAGTCGGTAAAATTTGGGGCAGGATCTGATTGGATCTATAGATGATGCGTGTGAATGCAAAAGAAGAAAGTGGTTGTGGTGTTATTATGTTGGTTTAATTTGAAGTGTTTAGTCACTACATCGTTAACTAGAGGGAACAACGTGTCTGAGGAATCTCAGGAGAAGCATTGTACGGAGAGGCGATCATAGTCATAGAGCGAAGCAATCTACAAAATCGATATAAAAGTGAGGTCTATGTTGGAATTTTTGTGACTGAAACGAGCAAATAAATGGGACAATGACGGTGGAATCTGAAATCACGTAGAAAACTGAATGGTTTAGTTACTCAATCCTTGATCTGGGAATAATTTGTCGATCAAATGTACAAGAAAAAGATAATGGATTGATCATCAATTCTGAGAACCGGGAATTACCGAAACATTCAATGGATCGTCCTGCAAAAGAGCTTGCGCAAATTGCATCTATAGTTTCTAAGTAGAGGAATGACAGAGAAATGGTGACTACGATTTTATCAAGTGCAAAAGAAATCTCTCCGTATTGGATTTGAAAAAGATTTCAAATCCAAAGAGTCAGAATATATTCCTACAAATTAGCGAATCAGGCAGGGTTCCCTATAAACCCCTCCGGCCGAAGAAGACTAATGGTAGGTGGTCCTACGGAGCTTTCGGAGAAGGGTAGCTGCCCCCAAAATAGATTTTGGTTAGAATTATTTGACTTCAGAAGATTTATCGAAATAGCTTTATTAGTCTCCAAGAGCAGAAAGAGCTTTCCCTCCAACGAAAACCAAGAAGATCGACTACACAAGAAATTGAACAAAAAGCTACCGAATTGGCCTTTTGATTTTTCCTCTCCACTGCTCCAGAGTATCACATTGTGTACATCTTTTTTCAAAAGTTCAATTTTCAGGAAGGATGTACTGATACGAACACAAGCCTTCAAACAACCCTCAAAACTAGAGAAGATTCACTGCATTCTCTCTAAATTTATCTTTTAATACATCATATGTTGTGCATTTTTCCTTTAGTGCCATTTGTGGTAATTTAAGTAGAAGAACGTTCTCTCCCTACATAAGGGAGACTGAGGTATAGGTTATGGGTATCTTAGAAATTTAGTGTGTTCTCTCTTTTGGAGAGAGATGTTTTGGGAGAATCAACACTCAAGAATTTAGGGTGAGCTTATCTCTCAAGTGTGTATCTGTTATGCCCCCGGATGACGCCCGACTATTTGGGTGTCAATACGCGCGCAGACGGAAAGAGAAGACAAGCGACAGAGGGGTTGAACCAACCGGTTCAGCCCCCTCTCACTAAAGCCGACGGTTTGGGGCTGAACCACCCGGTTCAGCCCCATGTGTGGGGGGGCCGGCCGGCCCCCTCTTGGCCCCGGGTATAAATATCCCCGGGGTGGTTCTCTTGGTTCATCATGCAAATACAAGGTATTCTTCTCCTCCCTCCTTCAAACCCTAGTTTTTATCTCTTCTTCCTCTAGATCTCTATCTCCCCCCTCTCGTTATCTTAACATTTGGCTCGCTCCTCCGCCATGGTTACCACACACATGCAAGAGGAAATCAACCGATTGGAAACCCTAGAAGAAAACTATGTTGGATTGACGGACTCGGTGGCCGCCATCGAGGAAAATATGAGGGCTTTGACGCAGCGATTGGAAGAACGGCTCGACGCTCGGATGGATGAAATCAAGGCATTGCTAGCGCAAACTCTGAAGGGGAAAGCAACGACGGGCGAAGAAACCGGTGGATCTCCACAATCGGGACCGGAGACGGCGGGATCCCACCTGTCGGTTCTGACGGGAGCCGAGGCAGCGACCGCGGCTAGGCAGAGCCGCGGATGACAGGGCGTAGCCGGCGACCGGTTCGGCCCGAACCCGATCGGCGTGGGAACGTCCCAGAGCGGAACCGGGGACCCCTTCCCGGGTCGCGGCCCATGGTGGCGCGGCGGGGAGGAACCGGGAGGGGTCGGGCGACCTTCGGGGCAGGTCGGGTTTCCTTCGGGGGAACGGGAGGGTTTCTCCCTCACCCGCGGGGTTTTGGACCGCAAGGAGGCTTCGGGGATGGCGTTCCATGGGGCGGCCTACACCCTATGTTGGGGGGGAATGCATCAACACGGGTATCTAGGCGATTATCCCAAAACGAGAGAGCAAAGGAGACCAGCGGGTTATGGGCATGAGCAGGGGTGGCACGGACAGGCTGCTCCGCGGGCATACATTCCCCCAAAATTAACCCGCATAAATTTTCTTAAATTCAACGAGGGGGGCATTGGAGTGGGTGCAGAAAGCAGAGCTTTTCTTCAGTTATCAGGATGTGCCCGAAGGACAATGGGTGCATCTCGCGTCGTTCCACTTGGAATACGACGCAGTGGACGCAGTGGTTTTTGCGAGGCCGGGACTATGTGCCGTGGACAGAATTTGTGGAGGGCTTTACAGCCCGGTTTGGACCTCTGGAGTACAAGGATTTTGAGGCTCTTCTCCAAAAGTTGCAGTAGAAGGGGACGGTGATGGCGTATCGCACGAAATTTGAAAAATTTGCGAACAGGGTGCACTGGGAAGAAAGAACGTTGCTTACCTGTTCTGTCTCGGGACTCAAAGAGCATCTTCGCGATGAGATACAGACGCACATGCCCCGCAACCTAAATCATGTCATCACCTTGGCTCGCATTCAGGAGGAACGCTTCAACGGGCAACGTACCTGTACCACTGCAAAGCCGACAGCTGCTCCAATAGGCGTAAGAAAGGAAACTTCGACGGGTGGCAAACCGACAATGACCCGACTCTCATGGGCCGAACTGCAGACCAGAAAAGAGAAGGGCTTATGTTACAACTGCGATGACAAGTTCACACAGGGACACAAATGCCAAAAGATACAAGTATTTATGCTTCATGAGAATACAGGGGATGGGTGCCCTGCCGAATCCGAATGGGACGGAGACTTGGACTTGACGGAGTTCGGCGTATCCTTGCAGGTGATGGAGGGATGCAACGCTCCTCTCACGATGAGGATGGCAGGGAAAGTCAGCCAGGAGCGGGTGACAATTTTTGTGGATAGCGGGAGTACTCATAACTTCATTCATCCGGATGTGGCGCAGAAGGTGGGGTACGAGATCGATCGAGCAGCTGCTTTTCATGTTATGGTGGCCGACGGGAGCAAACTTCAGTGCGAAGGGGTTATGAAAGGGGTGGAGTTACAGATACAGGGGGTACGCAGGAAGCACGGATGTCTACCTCCTACCCATCAGAGGATCGGACATGGTGCTCGGGGTACAGTTGGTGCAACAGCTACGAAGGGTGACCTTCGATTGGGACCAGATGACGATGGAGTTCCTCCAACAGGGAAGGCAGTATTGTTTGGGTGGCCTCAAAACGTCTCCACTGAAGGAGATCTAATCGGGCAGCCTGGAACGTCTGGGGGAACATGGCACTACGATGGCTATGATTATGGAGATTACGGCGACTTTAGGAGCATCCCTGGTGGTGCCTGAACAGATGCGGGCACTACTGTCTCAGTATGCATAGATATTCCAGACACCTCGAACCCTTCCACCTCTGAGGTTCCGAGATCATCAGATCCAGCTCAAGATCGGGGCAGATCCCACTAATATTCGACCGTACCACTATCCCTACATCCAGAAGGCCGAGATTGAGCACAGCGTTCGGGAAATGCTCACCGTCAGACTCATCCGCCCAAGTACTAGTTCCTTCTCATCCCTTATCATCCTCGTCAAGAAGAAGGATGGATCGTGGCATTTTTGCATGGACTACTGCGGCCTCAACAACTCAACCATCAAGGACAAGTTTCTCATACCGTTGATCGAAGAACTATTGGATGAATTGCACGGTGCCTCTCTTTTTACAAAACTCGACCTCAGGTCGGGTTACCACCAGATTTGCATGCATGAGGACGACATACACAAGACCGCATTCCGCACACATAATGGGCATTACGAGTTCCTCGTGATGCCTTTTGGGCTGACAAACGCCCATCCACATTTCAAGCAATCATGAACGAGATATTTCGACCTCTTCTCCGTCATTCCGTGCTGATATTCTTTGATGACATCCTCATCTATAACACTAGTTGGGAAGAGCACCTCACTCATGTGGAGCGGGTCTTCTCCATCCTCCGCCAACACCAACTTTATGTAAAGCAGTCCAAGTGTTCATTTGGACAAAAGGAGGTCGAGTACTTGAGTCATTTGGTCTCGACGGATGGCGTCAAGGCGGACCCCAAGAAAATCGAGAGCATGCTATCGTAGCCGCGACCCCAGACTGTGCGAGCACTGCGGGGCTTTCTGGGCCTAATCGGCTACTACAGGAGATTCGTGAAGGACTATGGCAAGATCGCCAGACCTCTTACTCAGTTGCTACAGAAGGATGCTTTCGTTTGGCAGGACAAGGTCGAGGCGACCTTTCAGTCCCTCAAGGGGGTCATGACATCCACGCCGGTTCTTGCTCTCCCGGATTTCACCAAGGAATTTGTGCATGAGACTGATGCGTCGGGCGTGGGAATTGGGGCTGTATTGATGCAGGAGGACCGGCCCCTGGCATTCTACAATAAAGCGTTGGCACCCCGCACATTGGGAGTCTCCACGTATGAAAAAGAAATGTCGGCTATCATTCATGCGGTGACCCTGTGGAGGCCATACCTGTTAGGGAGACATTTCACTGACCACCAGAGCCTGAAGCATCTTTTGGAGCAACGAGTCTCCTCTCCTCTCCAACAGAAGTGGATAACGAAATTATTGGGCTATGATTATGAGATCCTCTATAGGCAGGGCAAGGAGAACCTGGTTGCCGACGCCTTGTCTCGCTTACCGGAGGGCGCCGTTGCTCAAATATCGGGTCCCTTGCTCGACTCCCTTGACAACATGCAGGAGGAGGTCATGCGTGATTCAGAGCTGCGCACCGTCGTGGAATTCCTTCGACTGGGACATGACACTGCACCCGGCTATCATCTCCAGAATGACAGGCTATACTATCAGGGCAGGGTGGTCATCCCCTCCCAGTCTGCTTGGAAGACGGTCATGATGCATGAGTTCCACTCTTCACCGACCGGCGGTCACGCGGGCGTTCTCTGCACCCTCCCAACGGGCACGGACAAATGTTTTCTGGAAAGGGCTACGGCGCGATATACAGCAGTTTGTGCAGCAGTGTGACATATGTCAGCGACAAAAATATGAGACTACTTCCCCCGCCGGCCTGCTCACACCATTGGAGATCCCGCACCACATCTGGGACACCGTGTCCATGGACTTCATCGACGGCCTGCCTAAATCTCAGGGCAAGTCCGTTATCCTGGTAGTGGTGGACAAGTTGTCCAAATACGTACATTTCTTGCCTCTGAGTCATCCATACACCGGCGAGTCAGTCGCTGATCTCTTCGCCCGAGAAATCGCCCGCCTTCATGGCATCCCGCGTGCCATCATTTCCGACCGAGACCCGACGTTTGTGGGGACTTTTTGGAAGGAGCTCTTTCACTTACAGGGGACCTGCTTACGTTTCAGTACATCCCATCATCCCCAGACAGATGGCCAAACAGAAGTTCTCAATCGGGGCCTCGAGACATACCTTCGTTGTTTTGTGATGAACGAGCCGTGGACTTGGACAGAATACTGCTATAACACCTCTTACCATTCAACCAGCAAGTTGACCCCATTTGAGGTCGTGTACGGCCTCCCTCCGCCCTCGCTGAGCAGTTATGAACCGGGTAGTACAGCGTTGCCAGCAGTTGATCGGGCGCTTCGTGATAGAGACCGCACCCTCGCCACTTTGAGGGAGAATCTCCAGACCGCACAAGACCGCATGAAGACTCAAGCGGATAAACATCGCAAGGTCCGGGAGGCAGTTGGCGATGAAGTGTTTTTCAAGCTCCGTTCCTACAGGCAGTTGTCAGTTGCCCGCCGAACAAACCAGAAGTTGACACCGCGTTATTATGGTCCCTTCCGTATCCTCCGTCGTGTGGGGCGTGTCGCTTACACCTTGGAATTGCCGGAGGGATCGCGGATACACCCGACATTCCATGTGTCCTTATTGAAGCGGAAGGTCGGCAACACAGTTCAGGCGAGTCCTTTCCTACCCGAGGCAACGGTAGCAGGAGAACTACGACCACTCCCCGAGGACATCCTGATGATCAAGTGGAAACACCGTGACGCAGAGTACCGTCCTGAGATACTTGTCAAATGGAAGCATCTAACCGCAGCTCACAATACTTGGGTGGATTTGATGGAGTTCCGGGAGCTATACTCGGACTAACACCTTGGGGACAAGCTGGTTCTTGATGGGGAAGGGAATGTTACGCCCCCGGATGGCGCCCGACAATTTGGGCGTCAATACGAGCGCAGGCGGAAAGAGAAGACAAGCGACAACGGGGCTGAACCAACCGGTTCAGCCCCCTCTCACTGAAACTGACGGTTTGGGGATAAACCACCCGATTTAGCCCCATGTGTGGTGGGGGGCCGGCCGGCCCCCTCTTGGCCCCGGGTATAAATATCCTCGGGGTGATTCTCTTGGAACATCATGCAAGTACAAGGTATTCTTCTCCTCCCTCTTTCAAACCCTAGTTTCTATCTCTTCTTCCTCTAGATCTCTATCTCCCCCCTCTCGTTCTCTTAACAGTATCACACTATTATATTTTTGTGGAACTTCATTTCCTAGACCCCAGTGTCTAAAAAGCAACCAAGGAAGACACTCAATTTAGTTATCATATCGCAATCTAAGATTCTCTATAAAGGAGCAATAATCAAATCCTTAAGTAGGAATGCGAAAAGGATCATGATAAAAAATAATAAGACTAAAGGAAGAAATATTTTCATTAACCTTATTAATGTGATATAAGTTAGTGAGAATGGCAAAACTCCATTAATAATTTCTAACTTATCTCAAACAATAAAGTTAGAGTACCCTTAAGTAAATGTTTGATTTTCTTTCCGCAACAATATATCATAGTAGAGTAGAAACAAGGCATTTGATATAAATTATCATTGCGAGAAAAGAAATTTTCAAATGTATGTCATTCTTTTACATTATCAACAGAATCTTTTGGGTATTATTTTGAATTGGGTATGAATTTCTTTACAAAATTACTCATACACTCCCCCTGGAATTGGAATTGGGAATTGGAATTGGGAATTGGGAATTGGGAATTGGAATTGGGCCAACAGAATTCCAATTTCAGTGTTCGGATGTTAGGAATTCCCTCGGAATTGAAATTGGTCCAATTCCATGGAATTCAATTTTGTACTATGATCAATTCTTAGGGGTAAAGACAGATATTTCATGTAATTCAGTTTTTTACTATGGTCGGCGTTGCCCGATCTCATCGTCGTTGCCCGATCTCATCGTCGTCACCCGATCTCGCCGTCGCCGCCCGATCTCCCTGTCGCCGTCCGATCTCGCTGTCGCCGCCCGATCTCGGCGCCGCCGCCCGATCTCGCTGTCGCCGCTCGATCTCATCGCCGTCTCCCTATATCGCCACCGCTAACTGCTGCCGCCCGATACCCGCCGCCACCGCCCAATCTCGCCGCCGCCGCCCGATCTCGCCGCTGCCGCCCGATCTCGCCGCCGCCGCCGCCTGATCTCGCCGCCGCCGCCTGATCTCGCCTCCGCCGCCCCCCGATCTCGCCGCCGCCGCCGCCCGATCTCGCTGCCGCCGCCCGATCTCGCCGCCGCCGCCCGATCTCGCCGCCGCCGCCCGATCTCGCCGTCGTCGCCGCCCAATCTCGTCGTCACCTCCTCCCAATCTCGTCGCCACCACCTGATCTCGCCGCAGCCACCCGATCTCGCCGCCAGCGCCCGATCTCACCGCCGCCACTGCCCGATCTCGTCGTCGCCGCCTGATCACGCCCCCAATCTCGTCGTTATCGCCCGATCTCGCCATCGTCGACCGATCTCGTCGCCGTCACTCGATCTCGTCATCACTGCCCGATCTCGTCGTCATTGCCCGATCATAATTAATTGTTGGTACACTACTTGAAGTTGATTTCTCTGGTGTAGTGTTACTTTTTTGCCAACTTCTATATTTTCTTAGAGATTGTGAAGGAATAATTCCCTCCACCACTTGGTTTTGTTGCAATAACTTCGTACCAAGTGACACAAGACTCCAACTTCAAATTGTCATGTCACCTGATCCTGCGGGCATGAGAAAAAAAGAAATTCTAAACCAATTCCAATTCCAATTCTAGAAATCCATCCTGCAGCTGAACAACTGCATTGGAATTCAGACCAATTCCAATTCTCACGGGAATTGGAATTAAATGAATTCCAATACTACAATTCCAATTTCAGGGGGCCGAATGGACCGATATTGTTTTTCGTCAAAAATAGACAAGTCATACGAGAATAATTCAAGTAAAAAATGGAGCAAACAACATATGGTTAATGTCACTGTAATAATCATCATCAAACCTATCTCAATCATTTGATGTGCATTTCTCAAAAAACAAATTCCATTAGGGTGCATTTGTTTGGCAAGAATTGAAACAACGGGATTGGAATTGGGTTTCCCAATTCCAATTACACTATTCGTTTAGCCTTATTTTTAGGTGGAATTGGCTTTACCTCAAAACCCATGGGTTTTGGTTTTAGAAAATGGCATATCCCCAAAACCGACCACTTTTGGTCGGTTTGGGAGCTTGCTCGACAACGCGTGCAGGAGGTATTTCTTGTTGTTGTGGTGGAGGAAAACTGAGAATCAGTTTGTGGAGAAGGAATGGTAGCCTCTCTTGGGAGTGGGCGAGGGGATGGGTGATGGCAGGCATCTTCCTCATTACCGGAGCTCGGGAGGGAGGAGTCGCAATCTAGGACATGTACGAGCAGTGTCTCGTTAGAGAAGCAGGATGAAGAGGAACTGTCGTTGGAGTCACGAAAGGTGCTCGTGGGGTCAAAGGAGGTGGAAGACAAAGCTAGGAGCGTGCGAACCATGGAACATTGCGGGGAGAGATGGAGGAGAAGGAGCCGCCCCTTTTAAAATAGCTCGTTGTCAGGGCAGAGGTTTGACGGTGGGTGCTTCGGCGAAGGCGAGTGACAAATGGCAGGTGGTGCTTCTACAATCGTATCCCGGTATGCAAAGTTAGGTTTCACTGCTGCATTGGCTTTGATATTCATTTCTGAGATTGGAAACAAGGTTATTTTTAATGTAATTTTTATCTTGACTTCTCTTGATAGTTTGTTTATATGCATGTTACTGTTACGACATTGTTACAACATTACCCTTCTTCTTGATGTGTTCCTCTTCTTGTTGATATTTTATGTGGGATGCTTTTAGTTTGCTAATCAGTGTTCTAAGATATTATGTTCTTGAAACACAGTCCATCAATTGTAATTGGGCTTGCAGAAATAGGGTTCACTGAGGCATTTACATTGATATTCATTTCTGGGATTTGATAGTGTATTAATATAGTAAATGATATTCACAGTTTAGAGGAAGGATGCACACATTTAGGGTGCATGTATATAGCATCAATTCCTGTCTCTGAATTCCATCCTGCAACCGAACAGAAAAATCGACAGATTCAATTCCTGTATGATATGACCCGGCTGAATCATGGGCGCTATGACATAAAATATCAGAGAATGGGCCTAGAAGTTGGGGGGCTGAACCAACTAGTTGAGTCTCCACATTGTATTGAACCGACCGTTGGCGAACCATCCGGCTGGTATTGGAGGGGGGATCAACTCTCCCTCCTGGGGAAACCATCGACAATATCAAATATTTTCCTAGTTAGTGTAATGTAGTTGTAGCCGTAGCTAACATTTGGTATCAGAGGGCCGATCGATGGGAGGAGGATGACGAATATGCGAGCCCAGAACGACGCAGGCAAGCTGGCCGCGCTGGAGGAAGGCTTTGAACGGCTGGATGAGAGCATCTGCGCTTTCCTCAAGCGTCGAACACACGACAACGGAGGCGGCGGAGGAGACGAGGGCTCAATTTGATTGTCTCGACACTACGCTTGCGGACTTGATACAACAGAGTTCCGACAGATGTTTGAGCGGCCCTATGCACCCCCTCAAAGGTGATGACGGGACGTCTGGGCCAGATGCGGGGCTCCAGCGACCTCAAGGAGGGTCGTTGTTGCTGGGAGCTGAAGCTGTTGGAGCGTCGGGTGGTTGAATGTTGTCGGGGGCATTCGAAGTGCATCTCAGGAGGCCCATTGGCCGCAGCAGCTTGCGTTGGCTGATGTTGGGGGATGCCCAGAATGTGGGAAGGTTTGGACGGTGGTTGGGGGCGAAATGAAGGTCCACAACAGTTTTTGTGGGGGCATCCGACCTTCCCTCATTGGGAGGAAAATGAGATGAGACCTAGGGAGGTTGAATTTCAGCACAGACAAGTTGAGGACAGAAATTGGCGACGCAACCTGAACCCTGTATTCCCCAATGGTCATCGCCAGGGGGCACTTTGGTCAGAAAGGCGGGTATTGGCAGCAAAATCAAGAACCGAGGGGATGGGAACAACCCCCTGATAGGAGGGAAGGAGAGGTCCAATATAGACCACCACTACAACCGCGTCTCACGAGAATGGATTTTCCTAAATATCAATCTGGGGATCCCCTCGAGTGGATTGACAAGGTGGAGATGTTTTTGGTTATCAAGAGACTCTGAGGCATTTATGGGTTCATATAGCCTCCTATCATTTGGAAAGGGAGACGTTTTAGTGGATTTCATGGCGGAGGAAGCAGAGGCCTTTCCCCACTTGGGAGGACTTTTGTGTTGGGTTGTGCTCCCGTTTCGGCCCAACTGACTACGAAAATTTTGACAAAATATTGCACAAGCTCAAACAAATAGGGTCAGTTAGTGAGTACCGCGCTGAATTCGAGAGGCTTGGCAACAAGGTCCAATGGTCAGAGAAAGCACTATTGGGATGTTTCATGGCAGGCCTAAAGGAAAACATCTGTTGAAGGCAATTGGGCTCCAATGGCCAGAGAAAGCACTATCAGGTGCATGCTTTCAGTCCACAGAGTATGACGCAGGTAATTGGGCTCGCGAGGCTGCAGGAAGAAAAGTTCAATCGAATAAGAGTGGGGGTTATACAGAAGAGTAACCAACAGTTAAGTGAGCCGACAGTAAACAAGGTAGCGGATAATGTACCGGCAAGGAAGGGAGCAACTGTGAAGAGACTTTTGTGGCCGGAGATGCGGGATAGAAGGGACAAGGGGCTTTGTTATACATGTGATGAGCGGTTCATACGGGTCACAAGTGCAAATCCATCTAGATCTTTATGCTGAGTGAAGAAGAGCCACCGGATGAGGGGTGCACAGAAGAGGAAGCCGAAGTTGTGGAAGATGAGGAGTTGGAAGTTTCAATTTAGGAACTGGAAGGCGGCGACAGACAGTTCACTATGAGGATGACAGGGTGAGTAGATGAGCATAACGTTTCTATTTTGGTGGACAGTGGCAGCACAACTTTATAAACCCCGAAGTGGCAAACCGTCTACATATCAGACCATCACGGGATGCAGGGTTCAAGGTCTTAGTGGCAGATGGTAACAAACTACAGTGTACAGAAGTTTTGAAGGGTGTTCCGCTGGTGATTCAAGGCTACCGTTGTACCATTGATCTCTACTTGCTACCAATCAGGGGGTCCAATATGGTGTTGGGGGTGCAATGGCTCAAATCATTGGGCTTAGTCACTCATGATTGGGACAAATGTCGATGGAGTTTACGATCAATGACAGACAATATCATTTGGCGGTGTGTGACCTTCCAACTATAGGGGAAGCATCAGTTAAATCTATGGAAGCATGGCTAGGTCAGAAACTAGAAATGGTGATGGTGTTGGTTGTACAAAGGAGGAAGCGGTTCCTTCAGGATTGCAAGGGGTGCTTGAGGAATTTTAGGATGTGTTTGATATACCAAAGGGATTTCCTCCACAGCGGAAGTGTGACCACATGATTATACTCAAAGAAGGGTGTGGCCCTACTAGTGTGAGACCGTATAGATACCATCACATTCAAAAGGAAAAAATTGAAAGATGTGTGCGGGAAATGTTGGTTGAATGAATCATCAGACCGAGCACAAGTCCCTTCTCTTCGCATGTATTGTTAGTTAAAAAGAAGGATGGAGCCTGACGATTCTGCATTTACTACAAGGCATTGAATGGAGCCACGATTAAGGATAAATTTCCAATTCCATTAATCGATGAATTGTTAGATGAGCTACATGGGGCGAAGTATTTTTTCCAGTTAGACCTTCATTTAGAATATTACCAGATCCATATGAGAACAGAGGATGTGATGAAGAGAGCATTTCGAACTCACGATGACATTATGAGTTTTTGGTTATGTAGTTCGGCTTAACCAATGCTCCCTCTACATTCTAATCTATCATGAATGAAACATTCTGCCCTTTCCTTCGGAGGTTTGTGTTGAGTTTTTTCTATGATATTCGCGTTTATAGCAAGGATCTCGAAGCACATGTGGCACATGTTAAGACAGTTTTAGAAATTCTGAGGAGACATGGCTGGTATGCAAAGAGATCCAAATGCTCTTTTGGACAACAACTGGTCGGGTACTTGGGTCACTTGGTTAACCAGGAAGGGGTCCAACTTGATCCGGCGAAGATCAACTGCATGGAGGGATGGTCGAAACCCACCACATTGAAGTCACTACGAGGATTCCTCGGTTTGACCGAATATTATAGCAAGTTTGTGCGGAATTATGGAAAGATTGCTATGTTACTAACAACACTTCTTCAGAAGGGGCTTTTCAATGGAATAAAGAGGTCGAACAGGCTTTTTTACTGCTCAAAGGAGCCAAGACCGTTGCTCCTATACTAACCCTTCCAAATTTCGAGAAGGAATTTGTGGTGGAAACTGACGCATCGGGTAGAGGTCTTGGATCAGTCTTGATGCAAGAGGAAAAACCTATAGCATATTATAGCGAAACTATTCAAGGGAAGGCTTTGGGCCTTTCAGTTTATGAAAAAGAGATGTTGGTGTTTCTGCATGCGGTGTCCAAATGGAGGCCATATCTTCTAGGACGGCACTTCCAAATCCGTAACGATCACCAAAGCTTGGAGTACTTCTAGGACCAAAGAGTTTCTTCAATGGAACAACAAAAATGGGTGACAAAGATGTTGGGCTATGACTTCAAGATTGTGTATCGTAAAGCAAAGGATAATACTGCCGCAGAAGCCTTGTCTAGTGTCCCCAGCAGGCAACAGCAGTACGATATTCAGCATGACGAAAACAGTCTTGGAAGTGATAGATGAGATTCATTGGGTGGTATTGGAGGATGATTGATGCAGGACGGCGCGTAGGGTTTGCACGTCTGTGGATTTTTTTAGGAAACCCTAAATGTATGCAATGAAGAATTAAATTTTGAGCGGACATTGCACAAACTTTAATAAACAGGGCAACTTAGATTTTGAAAAACACAAAGAACTATTTGTAAAAAAAATGAATTTTCTTGAATTAATGGGAGTTGCGGAGATGAGAATGCTTAGGTGGATGTGTGGACACACGAGACTGGATAAAATTAGAAATGAATATATCAGGTTTAAGACAGGAGTAGCACCAATTGCAGAGAAGATAAGAAAATCTCGACTAAGATGGTTTGGACACGTACAAAGAAGACCATTAGAGGCACCTGTTGAGCATTGTGAGAGTTTAGTCACTAGGCATGTTAAACGAGGGAGGGGTAGACCAATAAAGACTTGAAATGAAACTATACGGAAAGATATGATGTACTTAGGCATTACTGAGATTATGACAAAAGATATGACACAATGGCAACAAAGGATCCATATAGCGACCCAACTATAGTGGGATAAAGGCTTGAGTGTTGTTGTTGTTGTTGTTGTTTTGTAATGGTTCAATTCTAAATCCGGGGAAGAAAGTTCGCAACTTTCGTTTTGTTCCCCTTATCATAGCAAAACGGAAATCGTGAACTCTAAATACGTTTTCGTTTGGAGTTTTCAACATAGCGTTCGCTGACAAATTCGGGCAAAAACCCAACAATGAATCTATTATCCTACGAAAAAATATAGAGACACACACAAAGGAAAAGAAAGAAATAAGTTACCCACAGAAAGAGACGTCTTTTCGTATTCGAAGTCGATGGCGATCACGCGAGAAACTCCTCGTCACCTTAGATCTCCCGCTCTGAGATCAGTCGTTATCGCACACGGGCACCACGGAACTATTTTGCTCTCTCACACAGAGTGGATCCACGAAATCTCAGGCACAAAATTAATCTAATTTCCCTATTCCTAACTCAAGTTCTCTCTCAGAGGAAATAAATAAATATAAAATCACAGTGACTTCAAGTTCACTGTTCACGGAATAAAAAAAATCAAAACTCATTGTTCATCTTCCTCTTCAAATGGGAAAATAACAATGGCGGCAAACAACTCCTACACTAACCTCACTCACTGCATTCCTCAAACAAGAATCAACAAACAAGCTTCGATTTTTTTTCTCATTTCTCAACCCCTAAACTGGAAATCAAAATGCAAATCACATACAACTCTACAACAGGGAATCAAACACATCACAACTAACATCTCACGGGAGCTAAAACTTAAGCAGCAATACTCTCATAAATTTCAACATTCACCATCATACTTTCATCCATCACCAAAAAAAATTTACAGTATCCCTATTTATAGGGTTTCGAACAGAAATCAAAAAGGAAAAATAGGTAACCTCCGAAAGCTTGAATCACTGGCCATGGCAGGAGGATCGTGGAGCCGCAACCGTCGGAGTGGGGTAGAGGCGGGCGATTGGCTTGGACATGGCGGAAATCTTGCAGCAGCAGAGAAATCGCATCGCGGCTTGACGCCCTTCCGCCATTAACGGAGACCTGCGGCACGTGGCTGAATCGGTGAAGGAGATAGTGGCTGGACCGGACCGGCTTCAATAAGATAATCATATATATCTATACATATACTATAGTATCATATATGTATATATATATATATATGTGAGTTTTAACATATAAGTTTCTTTTTTAAAATATATATATATGTATTATATATATATATGTATTATATATATATATGTATTATATATACATATATATTTCCACAAAAAATTGCACATTTCGCAAAATGCAAAAATAAAAAAAACAAAGTGACAAATAAAATAAGCTAAACTCAGGGCCGATAGTGGTCCGGTCGGGTACGACATCGGGTACTTTTGCGTCGACCTAATCGGGCTAGTCTCCACCAATAATACATTGCGGCAGTTATTACAGGAATTGGGTGATGGGGGCACAAAGGTGAGCGGATATCATGTTCTTAACGGGCATTTGTATTTCAAGGGGAGATTGGTGATAAACCAAAACTAAACAGTGGATTTTGAGAGAATTTTACGACACTCCTGTAGGTGCGCAGGTGGATATCCTCCGGACTTACCAAAGGTTGAAACAGAACGTATTTTGGAAGGGGATGAAGGGGAATGTGGAGCCTTATGTCCAGCGGTGTGAGGTTTGCCAGCGACAAAAAAATGAGACTACATCACCGACAAGATTATTAGTGCCCCATGATATACCTCGATTAGTGTTTGATGGCATTGCAAACGATTTCATTGATGGCCTTCCTCGATCCTAGGTCAGGATGGTAATCTTCGTGGTGATTGATCATCTGTCCAAGTACGGGAACATCATTGCCTTGACACACCCATACACGGCGGAGAATGTCGAAGAGTCATTCATAAGGGAATAAGTACGGGCACATCCTTGATGTTACTCTTGCGGAATCTTTAATCATAAATACTCTAGCCATCACAAAACTAGGAGGCACACTTGTAGCAGGCAGATATTCTCATTCGAAAATAATTTTTGAATTTCTAATTTACTTTGTATCATTTTAAATTCATAATAATAATGATACAACAATTAGACATTTGTGATGGAATTGATAGTGTCATCACGAAATATAAGGATTCCCATAATGTAGTATAGATTCCATGTCCATCTTGACTTTCCCTTTTGCTGCACTCAAAACACAAGCAGTTTGAATGAACGTAGAAATCTCCATCACATTGTCATTTAAATTTCATTACCTAAATAAATGTTTCAGTAAGTCATAACTTAGGCGTACTCAAAAGATCTAAATAGAATTGCTTTAAAATTTTCAAGACTTAAATTTTTTGAATCGGGCCTATTACCAAAGAGAAAGACTAAGAGAATGTAGTACTTACTCATGATTTGGAAGATGTGGAATCTTATTATCTGAATGATGAACCATGTCGTTAGAAGATAGAGTTAAGGTAGGCGAGTTCTCCGTGACTGTGCTCTTCATTGCAGGCTCACTCATAGCTCTGTAAAGTTCATGATTATGTGATGAGTTATCCAAATAATGTACAGAATAACTAATGCTCATCAGAGTTAACAAGATAATTTCCTCATTTATTTCCCTAATTCTAAGCTTGGATTAAACCTGGCCTACAATTCATAATTTATGGTGGCAGTTTGCTTGAAAATGTAAATTTTACAGACAAATTGACTCCCTTGGAAGGTTTTACAATAATCTAATATTCATTGTTTTGTCAAAAGCTACTGCAGAAGGAACAAATGTCCGACAAACTAAAGATGATGGAGACACCATTAAGTGGAGAAGAGAATGAATACCTTAGTGTTTCAGCCAAATGCAAGAAAAGCATTCACATTTAAGTAAGATACCTTTTAACAATAAGCCGCGCAAAAAATTATGTAGTTTAACATCAGTTTGCAACAACAAAAAAGAGCATCGAAAACCTAATTAGACATCTAAAAAGGTAAAACATATTAAAAAAACAAACTCATAAGTCATCATGAGATTGAACCATAAAATTGCTTAGCAATTAACCATATAAAACTTCTGAACATTTTAGTGAAATAAGGAGCAACATTGTGAATAGATAGGACCTGAATAGCTATAAGATGAATTGTGTGGCCAGAGTGATCCAGAATACAATTGACCCCATATTCAACCGTAATGTGCTCTTAAATCAATGAGGAAGAGGGTGCAGAGGGTGCAAAAGACTAGGGAATTAGGGACTTATTGATGCAGGACAAGTGTCACACCTGTCTGCCACCCTAGAGTTCCACCAGGAGGCCCACCTTGGCGTTGTACCAAGGCGGCTTTATCAGACCCGCGAGTTGTACACCTCAACCTATCTCCGGTCCCACCACAGGAAACCAAAAATTTGTTGAGGCCAAGATTCGATCTCGAGACCTATATAAAGAGCTCTCAGGCGAGCTCTCATCACCAACTACCCGCGGATCAGTTGGTGATGAGAGCTCGCCTGAGAGCTCTTTATCCAGGAGGTCTCAAGATCAAATCTCGGCCTCAACAACCTTTCGGCTTCCTGTGGTGGAAACGGAGACGGGTTGGGGTGTACGGCATGCGGGCCTGATAAATCCGTACTGGTGCAACGCCAAGGTGGGCCCACTGGTGGGACTCCAGGGTGGTAGGCAGGTGGGACATCTTTCCTGCATCATATGCGGGTAAGTTGGTGATGAGAGCTCGCCTGAGACCTCATTATCAAGGAGGTCTCGAGATTGAATCTCGGTCTCAACAACCTTTCGGCTTCTTGTGGTGGGACCGGAGACGGGTTGGGGAGTATGACCCGCGAGCCTGATAAAGCCGCCTTGGTGCGAAGCCAAGGTGGGCCCCCTGGTGGGACTCTAAGGTGGCAAGCAAGCGTGACGCCTGTCTTGCATCATCACAGGTCAGTTGGTGATGAGAGCTCGCCTGAGAGATCTTTATCAAGGAGGTCTCGAGATCAAATCTCGTCCTCAACAACCTTTCAGCTTCCTATGGTGGGATCGGAGACGGGTTGGAGTGTACGGCCCGCAGGCCTGATAAAGTCGACTTGGTGCGACGCCAAGATGGACCCTCTGGTGGGACTCCAGGTAGCAGACAGGTGTAACGTCTGTCTTGCATCACTTGTTATTGTATTTTATATTTTAAATTTAATGACATTAGGTAAACGGTATGTGAGCCACCCTCCCTATATAAGGAGGTGGTTTGGGAGTTTAGGATTAACTTTGATGTTTAGGTTTGAGATCTCTCATTTGGAGAGGGGCTTCTAGGAGGAAGCAGCCTCCAGAGGTTTGGCACGAGTATACCTCATGATTCTATCCAATTCTATTTTGTTTATTGCAAATGTTTTCCCTCAAGTAACATTGGTCCGACCTAGCATCCTTGTCTGCATCACGTGCCGTCGGGTTCGTTCTGCTCCTAGTTTTGCGTCGACAGTGGCGTCGTCTCGTTGCGTCAACAGCGTCGATCAAGCCCTCTGTCAGCGTCGTTCGTCTCCGATATGCGTCGATATGCCGTCGAAGGTTACCCGCATGAACTACCCCAAGTTCAAAGGAGGAGACGCACTCGAATGGGTCCAAAAGGCAGAGTTATTTTACAGTTATCAGGAGATACCAGAGGCACCGTGGGTAAAGTTGGCATCCTTGCACCTTGAAGAGGACGCATACCAGTGGACCCAATGGTTCCTCCGGGGACGGGATCACGCGCCATGGCACGAGTTTGTCGACGGATTCACCGCCCGCTTTGGTCCCCTTGAGTATGAAGACTTCGAGGCTCTTCTTCAGAAATTGCGTCAGAAAGGGACGGTGATGGAGTACCGAACCGAGTATGAACGGTTGGCCAACAGGGTGCAGTGGGGCGAGAGGACATTAACAAGTTGTTTTATTTTCGGCCTGAAGGAGGACATCAGAGATGAGGTGCATGCCTATATGCCGCGCAGCTTGACACACGCTATCAGTTTGGCCCGGATTTAAGAAGAGCATATCAATCGACAAAAGTCCAGGGGGGACACTCCGAGGCACGCTACACACCTTCCCGACACAAGAAAGGATCAAGCAGCTGCAGAACGGGCAACAATGAAGAAATTGACTTGGACAGAGCTACAGGCTAGGAAAGAGCAGGGATTATGCTTCAACTGCGATGAAAAATTTACCCCAGGCCACAAATGTCAGAGGATCCAGGTTTACATGTTGCAGGAAGGTCCGATGTCGGATGGAGACAGAGGGGAACAGGAGCACATTCTGGATACAATCGAGTACGGGGTATCGTCCCTGACCATGGCGGGAGACTCCGCTCCGCCCACTGAGTATTGCGGGGCGGATTGGCCAACAGCAGGTGACCATTTTGCTTGACAGTGGGAGTACACATAACTTCATTAGCCCGATGGTGGCACACAAGCTGGGGCTAGAGATCATAAAGGATGCCGCTTCTCAGGTTGTGGTGGTCGGTGGACACGAGCTGCAGTGCGAGGGAGTGCTTCCGGACGTGGAACTCAGTGGGCAGGAATACACCGACAACATGGATGTCTACTTATTGCCCATCCATGGGCCGGATATGATTCTCGGGGCCCAGTGGTTGCGACAGCTGGGTAGGGTGATTCTGGATTGGGAGAGGTTGACTGTGCAGTTTGCTAAGGATGGGAGAGAGTACTGTCTGTAAAAAATCCGACTCTCACCAGTGCCAGGGGGCTCTCTTTGCTGTTTGGAGCAGCTGCAGGGACAAGGCCGCGACGTGGCTGGGTAAGCCTGAGGGGACAGACGAGGCTACCAGATTCCCACCTTGAGGACAAGCTGGGTCTTGATGGGGTGGAGAATGTTACGCCCCCGTACGGATCCGAAGGCGACAATGGGGCTGAACCAACTGGTTCAGCCCCCACTTTCTAAATGGCGGCCCTCGGGGGTTGAACCCACCCGGTTCAGCACCAATTGGGGCCGGCCGGCCCCCTTGGCCGGCCGGCCTTGGTCCGGGTATAAATATACCCGGATCCACTTTGGGAGGAATTATGCAAGAGTATTATCAAGGTAGCCTCCTCTCTAACCCTAGAAATCTCCCCTTCTCTCTCAATCCCATCTTGTTCCTAAGATAATCATTTTAATCAATATTATGATCCAATTTCTGTGTTTTTATCCTTGAGATTGGTTTGGATCGTATCAAAGGTATCAGAGCCATTCCATCCTTTCGCTTGTACAAGTCGTTCCCTCTACCTCCACCCTCGACCACATCTGTTGTAACAACCGCTCCTCCTCCAACACGTCCTCGTCACATCCTTCCGTCTGCAAGTTCATCCTCCTACTCTGTCCTACGGACAACACACCAAGTTAACCACCGCTGCATCTGCTCTACATCCCCGCACAAGCACCCATCTCACTCACCGGTCGCCGTCGTTCCTTACCTCCTCGACGCCGAGCCTTCCCTCTTCCCAGTCGCGGTTCGACCTGGCCATCCCCGAAGCCGCTCCACCTCCACTGCTTCTCGTGCATCCCTTTCTCTCCGGCGACCTTTCAAGCCACTCTATTTTCTTCTTCCTCGAGCACCGCAGGCGGACTGCTTCTTTCCTCCGGAGCTCGAACCAAAGCTTGCTTTATTGATCATTTTATCTTTTAGGGTCTGTTTGGCGCAGCTCTGGCGGTTGGAAAATCTCTATTCCAGCCGCCAGAGCTGCTTTCAGTCTGTTTGGGACAGCTCCCTGTGAAGAGCTTTTCAAAAATCTGGAGCTGTTTTGCAGCTTTTCAGAAATCTCTCCCTCCCCAGCTTCTGCTCCCGCAAAATAGCTTTCTCTCTCACATGTTTTGGAAATCTAATGGTTTCTTCAGTTGGAACATGCTCAGAGGCCGGAAGGCCTTCCTCCGGCGATTTCGAGCCCCGGACGGCTTTCCTCCGGCAATTCCAAGCCCCCGACGTCCTTCCTCCGGCGATTCCGAGCGCACTTCTGCACAGAACATCCAAACAGTCTGCAGCTTTTCAAAACTGCTCCCCAGAGATCTATTTTAAAACAGCTCTATCCGGACAGCAGCTTTTCAATCCGCCAGAGCTGTCCCAAACAGACCCTTAGTTAATTTTTTGGGACCCCCAACCCCTCTGCCATCCTGCTCTGCCCCCCCCCACCATATTTTATTATATCTTAACTCTCTTTTTCTTCTTCCTTTTATGAGTTTATCCCCTCTCTCTCCATTTTTGCTGACAGCCTAACACTCCACGCCTTCTTTTATTATCTTTACAATTCTCTCTTCCCCATTTTTCCAATCAAATCTCGCCCAAAATCTCCTAATTAATTCCCTAGCAGCTCAAGTTATTACTTTTTCACTCACTGTTTGCCTCGAGCACCCCACCACTCTTTTTGACTTTTAACTACCTCTCTCCACTCACTGCTCCAATTTAATTCTCGCGTCATCTCCTATTTTGTCAGAAATAGGAATTAATTAATCCTCCTAATTAATTAGTTCTAATCCTTTCTTCAACCTCAATGATTGTTGACGACCAGCAGTGGGAACGAATGTTCACTCTGCTCACCAATATTAAAGTCCAGGTCGCGCGCAATGGCGCCTTGATCAAGGCTCTTGAAGGTAAACTTTTGCTACGCTCCGCCGGCGATTCCTCCCACTCGTCGGGGACACATCCTTCAATTGCGGGTGGCTTCCCTAGTATTCCGCCACCGCATCCACAACTCGCCGCAACTCTGTCGATTTCACTGCCGTCGCGGGCCACCGTCAATGCATCCCCCCCCCCACCACCAAGGTGCCCACTCAGCAAATTTCACCACCGTTACTGTCTCCACCACCGCGGCCCGTCATTACTCTGCTTACCCCGGCGCCGCTTGCTACGACCATCATGCCGACATCAGTGCCACCGACCCCGCCCTTGCAGACCCTTGCTCTGTCACCCTTACCAGTCACCTTGCCCCCGCTCCTGCTGGTCGTAGTTCCGCCGACGGTGATCTGCCCGGTCGTCGTGCCATGATGCCTTACCGCCGCATCGCCAGACCCGTTCTTGTCATGGGATATTGTTCCTTCGACTGTCTTACTAATGTTGTCACCTACCGCTTCGCCAACACGGCCGGACCCTGTTCCTTCGAGGCATATTTTTTGGACGGTGCCGCCATAGCTACTAGCAGAAGCTCCAGCGGCCGCGACTCGTTATCGGGAGTTGTTCTGGCGCCAAGTCAAGATGTCAGACGACTCGATCTCCCACGCGACGTTCGAGCTTGAGGACAAGCTCGTTTTGGAGGAGGGAGTAATGATGCGTCCCTATTTTATATTCAGGGGTAGTTTGTTAATATCATATATATGTATCTATATATATAGTGGTTGTTATGTCTTATTAGATATGTTGAATGTATTGTATTCTTGTGGTGTGTCTTAACGGCTGCACGGGAGAGTCTCCCCTCGCCGGAAGGTCGAGCTATTCGGGGTTGCTGCCCTTAAGTGAGATCAGTTATCTTGTAATCATTTTCACCAATATTACGATCCAATTTCTGTGTTTTTATCCTTAAGATTGTTTTTATCCATCGAAGGGAGACTGCGGCCTCCAACAACTCGCCAATGTGACTGCAGAGTGGTTGGGGTGTACAGTCTGCACACTATTTGAGGCTGAACCCTTTCGAGCGTGGTGTTGTAGGTGCCGACGGTCGTCCTTTCGAGCCGTGTGCTGGGAAGGCCATTACAAAAAGTGCACTTTTTTGTAACGGCCGTCCTTTCGAGTCGTGGGCTGGGGAGGCCGTTACAAAAAAGTGCACTTTTTGTAACGGACCCCAACACACGGCTCGAAAGGACGATCGTCGGCACCCCTAGTACCACGCTCGAAAGGGTTCAACCTCAAATAGTCTGCAGACTGTACACCCCAACCCCTCTCCAGTCACATTGGCAGGTTGTTGGAGGCCGCAGCCTCCCTTCGACCTGGAGAGGGTTTGAGGTGTACAACCACAGCCCACGGCTCGAAAGGACGGCCGTCGACACCCCCAGCACCACGCTCGAAAGGGTTCAGCCTCAAATAGTCTGCAGACCATGCACCCCAACCCCTTTCCATTCGCCGGCAGGTTGTTGGAGGCCGCAGCCTCCCTTTGATGAGGGAAAGTCAAGTTAAGTGTGCTCGGGCTGGAGTAGTACTGGGATGGGTGACCTCCTCGGAAATTCTCGTAGGGCGGCTTAACTTGAATTTCCCTCCTCAAAGGAAGGTTGCGGGCTCCAACAACCTGCCGGTGGATGGAGAGGGGTTGGGGTGCATGGTCTGCAGTCTATTTGAGGTTGAACCCTTTCGAGCATGGTGCTGGGGGTACTGGGCTACCGGCGGCCGTCCTTTCAAGCCGTGGGCTAGGGAGGCCGTTACACTCTACCTCCACATGAAGCCCCAAACCCTAAAGAGCAGGAACCAGTCCCCCAAAACCCTAACCCCCGAACCAAACTCGTTGGGATGCCAAAATTAATTAGCATCCCATCCCTAAGGAATTAAAAACGAACCCCATTAACTAGTAAATAATTGATTTCTTCGCTAAACAATCGCCATATACCTAGCTGTAAAAATAAGAAATCTGTAATGGCTGAGAAGAAGAAGAAGAAGAAGAAGAGGTAGCGTACCTGAAGGACAGTACGAAGAGGGCAGAAGGAGGCCTCCAAAAAAAGAAAAAACTCGACGCTAGGGCTTCCACGGATCTAATGCCGGTGATCGTATGCGGCGCCGCTGGTAAGAGGATATTCTGCAGCCTCCGTAGATGAAAGAAGTCGGGTGGTTGATTTCGGAGATGGCCACGGCGGCGAGGACTGGGAGAGATCGAGCTCACCGGCGACCGTCAGAGGGGAGTTCTCGGAGTCCCGGGAAAGCTACTTGGAATTCTTCGTTTGAACCGCGCAGCGATAGTGATGAGTAATGAATGATTCTCACGCAGTGTTGTGTCACTAGCTTCAAAACAAATTTGGTATCGTTTTTTTAATCATTTTTCAAATAAGTCTATTAGAAAATATGATCCTGCCTTTCGGCGAAAGATCTTAGCCGTTGAAATAATGGATCGTACGGCTGTATTTGCTTCACGTACAAATTAAAATACGTGCGCAGTTTGACCAAATTATTTTTCCAGTGGCCGATGAGCCACTCAGTACTTTCAATTGAAATTATTACTCTTATGATTCAGGGTAAATATGTGCATCTTAGGGCATAGGGATCCAACTTGAATTGGTTCGGATCGGTTTCGCCCAAAATCAATAACTAATTCATAAATGTTCGGTTCTAAATTTTTTGAATTAGAACTGACCCATGATCCTAATGCATAGAATTGGATCTGTATTGTTTGTTTCGTTTATGTTCTAGTTCGGTTTTCAATTCTCAGTTCTACGTATCTCAAAATAATTAAAAAACGTTTCTTCCAACACATGATTCTTTGAAATACAAGTACTAATGGCCTAAAATAATTGAATCGTGAATACCTATAATATTGAAGTCATATAATTGCACGAGTGCAATAAATATTTTTTGTCATACGACTATATTCTTGATTATTTTTGCGTTGTTAGTCATACGACTATAATTGTTGTCACAAAATATTTTCTTTAACATATTCGGTTCTCGGGTCGGTTATGGGTACCCGGATCTTGGAATCAGGAAACGAACCTAATTGTCGGTTCCGGTATTATATGAACCGGACCCAAACTGAACCTATTTGGAACCGACCCAAATCATTCGGTTCGGTTCCAATCCGGTTCTCGGTTCTTCTGTTATTTTTGCACACCCCTAGGGCTCATGGATTATTAGCAAACCTCGTTTAACTATTAGCAAGCCAAAATAAATTGGGTTCTAGTTTTTTAGCTCCATTAATTCAATCCTAAAATTATTCCATTAGCAAACCCTCCATTTCCCATCCGCGTATCTCAAACCCTTGCCTCCCAACTCCTCTTTTCCTCTCCATCTCGCTGCCTGCCGCGACACCCAACTTCCTCGCTGCTTGTCACGCCACCTCCGCTTGCGAACGGATTTTGGTAATGTCATACATGGGTTTAGCTTTTACCCGATCTGTTGTAGTATTTTTGAATGTAGGGCGAAAACAATATTACCCCTTCCTTTGCCCCTTTCCGAATGTAAGGCTAAAATGATTTTTGTTGTGGATCACTCGAGATTGCGGTAGACCAGACTAAATTGAACTGTCTTAACCCGGGAGCGGTCGAACACACAAACAGTCACAAAAAGTAGAAAGTCGGAGATAAAAAATTTGTTAACGTGGAAAACCCTTCAACTGTGTGAAAAATCACATGGTCAGATCTGTGTCGGTCAAACCTCCACTATTTATTTGTTGATGTACAGAACTTTTTCGAGGAACTCGAGGACGACAGACCGTCTCTTGTTACAGTTGTTAGAGAGAGAAAGGCTCGGAGGATGATAGGTCACCACTCACGGAGCTAATTTTTTTTTGTGTGCTTTGGGGAGTGATGTGCTCCTACTCTGGAGTCCTCTGGTGGTTCTTGGAGGCAGGAACAACGTGCTCTACGTGCTCAAGTGTCTGCGACTTTGAAGCTCTAGCAGCGCGTTCTACGCGTCTTATCCTTTGGGGCTTGTCTCTGATTATCTTTTGGAGAAGTCTGGTGTGGTTGTCCTGTCGGTGGTTGGAGCGCGTATTCTTGAGCGTGCGAGGAGCTTGCTGGCAGAGAGCGCACATAATGCTTGCTGGAGGAGAGTGTGCAGAGTGCTTGCTAAAGGAGACGGCGTAGAGGGCTTGCTGGCGGAGATCGCGCAGGGCGCTCGTTGGAGGAGAGAGCTCGACGTTCTTGTTGGCGCGTGCACGAATCGCGCGGGGAAGTAGTGCAGGAGAAGACGTTGTTGGAACCTTAGGTTCTGATTTGGGTTAGGATCACTATTAGGATTATTAGTTTGACCCAAATTATAGTATAAGGGTCATAGGTTTCTCCAGGTATACATCAAAAGAATCCAAGAAGAAAGTGCAGAAAATTCCAGTCCAAAAATAGTAGAACGGCGTTCCACTATAGTAGAACGGCGTTCGACTATAGTAGAACGGCGTTCGACTATAGTAGAACGGCGTTCCACTATAGTGGAACGGCGTTCGACTATAGTAGAACGGCGTTCAACTATAGTAGAACGACGTTCAACTATAGTATTATATGCGTTCTTTTCTGTGTTTTATTTCCTGTATTTCTAGCATATATTTATTATATAATATCTGATTGATTTACTGCTATTACTTCAAAGCAATCCTTGCTATTATTATGCATAAGTCTTTCCTTTCAGATAAAGTAGTTTGTCTTATTAGTTGACTTATTAATTACTTTATCTGCAGCTGTCCTTTATAGCTGTTGGCTGTAAAGAGTTATCTGATGTGACCTTTTATAGCATTCTTTATCAGATTTAATACTGCAGCTTCTTATGAAGCTTTATTCTTTATATAGAATATATATGTCTGCAAGATATGTTTTGTCTTTATGTTAATTGCAGCCCAGATTCAAGATCTGAGAAGAAGACAAAAGCTCAACTCAAATAATAGATCCGTTACTGCTGCTTATATATAAAGAGTTCTTTTGAAGAAAGAACTAAGCTTGCTACCAGCAATATACAGCAGCAGAAGGAAGAAATACAATACAGCACAACTGCTCTCAGCATTCATACATCCAATTGAGAAGATATCTCTTCACTCTTCTTCAACCTGAGTGCTCCTGTTCCAAGAAGACTACACTCAGAGATATTGAAGAAGAAGAAGGAAGCTGCTGAAGAAGATCCTTTTATTTTATATTATCTTCTTCTAAGCTTTTTCTTCAGAACTTCAAGACAGTATTCTGTCAGAAGTTCTGAAGAGGCCTTGTGCTTCTCTAATCTATTGTAAAATAGAGAAGACATTTTAACCTCCTTTTCCCCTCCTGTAAAGGGTTATTACTCCCTTCAAAAGTATCCCCTGGTGGCAGGACACCTGATCAAAAACCTGTGTTGGTTTTTAGACACCTGATCAAAAGTCTAAAGGGTCTCTAGATCTACCTGCAGTAGATCTTGTTGGTGGCAGGACACCTGATCAAAAACCTGAGTGGATTCCTACCGTGGAGGTAGAAGAGTGGACGTACCCAAGTTGTTGGGGAACCACTATAATCTCTTGTGTCGTTTGGTTGTTTATTTATTACTTGTACATTGGCTGTGAGTAGAAATAACTAGGATTGCTAGTTGCTGGAATAGGACTCTAGCCTTAACTGTAATTACAGTTGGCTGCCTTTTGTGCACAACACTTTGTGTTAGGCTTTAGGGTTTCATCTAAAATATCTATAATCTGAATTCCGCAATCGGTATCTACCTTTTCTTTCAATTGGTATCAGAGGGAGGTTGACTGACTGTACAGGCTAACACCTGAGTCACAAGATCCTGATAGATACCAAGGATTATAGATATTCACATTCACTTTCATGGCCCAGTACAATGATTATTTTAGCACCAGACCTCCAGCTTGCAACTTAGCTGAGTTTAGCATCTGGAAGGCAAGAGTCAAATTATTTATGAACAATATTGATGAAGAAATATTTTCTTCTATTTTGACAGGTCTTCCAACATCGACAACAACAACAAAAAGTGTCAGGCTAGCTGATGCTCGAGCAATGAATATCCTAGCTCAGTCATTGTCTGATGACATTTTTCAAGAGATTGTTGAATGCTCAACAGCTAAGGAGATGTGGGATTCCCTTCACCAAATGGCTTCTGAACCCGTGGATAATATATCAGAAGGAAGCCACAACATCTCATCTGAAGAAGGAAAACCAACATCCCTAGATGTTATCTGGGATGTCTCAGATGATGACTCATCATTTGAAGATGAAGAGGAGGAAGCAAGGGCCAAAGAATTTTGCATAATGGCCATAAATGCTTCATGCAGCAACTTAGATGCTGAACAAACAGAAGACAAATCAAAACCTGAAAAGGTTCAGGTAATATCTAATTCTGTTATCAGTTTAGTTAATTTAGAAATTAAATATTGCTGCCAAAGTTTAACAAAACCTGAGAAGGAAACAACACTTCTCAAAGAAATGTTTTCAGATTATTCTAATCAACAAAATGAGTTCAGATTTGAGAACTCATTCAGCTTTTTCATAAATTTGTTTTATTATCAAAAGGATAAATTACTTAAAATATTTTCAAATCCTTCTACCATCTGGAACAAATTTATTAGGAAGCATTTCCTTTTTCTTAAGACTGTTTATATATCTGTTTGATATTTTGTTCAAATATTTTATTCAGATTTCTGTATAAAGAAATTCTCTGTCAGATAACTCTATTTCTTATAAATCCTTTTCTAATTTCATCTAGATTGAGTCCTCTACTCTAGTTGCATTGGTCAGCTGAGTTTGAATCTCGTCTAATGAAAAGAAATTCTATAGGAAGGAAGATATCTGATTTTGGTTTTCAGATCCAGAATCCTAATTAAATTTGCTGGACAAATATCATTTTTTTGCTGCTAACATACTGTTGAAGCCAAAAATGACCGAAGTCAAAATTGACTTCCGTGGAGTTCGGGGTCCCAAAAGAGGGGTGACCGCACACCTACTACACTCAAATGAACAATCTAGGCTCTAGACTAGGAACGTAAGGAACAGACCCAAGGTCTCAGCGTGGAGGACCCACCGCATACCCGGAAGACTAACGAACTCTTCCCCTCCCAAGCCAAAAGCTGAGCTAAGACACCTTCGGAGGGCGCTCTTGGCCGACCGGAACATCTAAGGAGGGTCTCAAGACCAACTCTCTCCTATCCAGATGTATCTCCTTGGGTCTATACAAAATGCTCCTCAAACGCGCTACTAAAGGCGCAACATCGTCGAGCCAGTCTATAACACGCTGCCCAACTGGGCTGCAAACAGCGCGACTCCGCTGCCTTAAAAGGCTATCAACAGGCCAACAGGGGCTTCCCGGCATAAACCTCGGGGCTCCCACGGGACGAGCGGTTCACGAGCACACCGCTCGCCCGAAGCAAAAAGAGTAAATCATACACCCACAGAGCATCACAGATTATAAATTATTACATGAATATTAATTCCATACAACGGCACGCAGGCCGGCAATATAAATAAAAATAGGCCTTCGAGGGCCGGCACAAGCTTGGGCTTAAGCCCGCTATTCCCCGCTTGGTACTGCAACACCTGTACGCCAACGTCTCGACGAACGACTGCCAGCTGAACGACAGTCGGCTAACATAAGCGGGCCAACCATATTTCGTACACCCCTTTTTCGGGGCTACGGTGCGCATTCCCTGCAAATAGACAATATCCAACTTCCCTGGAGTCTTCTCCGGGAACCCCAGAACATCACCGATCCGGCTCATACGTCCGGACGGGCTTCACACAGAACATCACCAATTCGGCTCGTACGTCCGAATGGGCTTCACACAACACATCACCAATTCGGCTCGTACGTCCGAATGGGCTTCACACAGCATGCCTAAATCCGTACTCACACTTCCGGATACTAGATGCAATTAATAGCGGGGACGTACACGTCAACCCGTTGGAGAGCTCCCTTCCCCCACCCATTGGTGGAGAGGGGCTTCCATGCAAACATGCAAATTGAGGGCTTCACCTGCCCGAGAAGAAACATCGTTACCCTTGGCGCGTGCTTGGCGGCGGTGCCGGTGGCCGTTCTCCCTTTTAGGCCGAGCTTTGCTCGAGGCGGCGATGGCGGTGGTCGGCCTTCTTTTTAGGCCGAGCTTTGCTCGAGGCGGCGATGGCGGTGGTCGGCCTTCTTTTTAGGCCGAGCCTTGCTCGAGACGACGACGGGAAGAGGGGGCCGAGGGGAGCTCGGCCCCGCTTGAGGCGGCGACGAGAGGATGGGGCCGAGAGGAGCTCGGCCCCGCTGGAGGCGGCCTGGAAGAAGAAGAAGGGGCCGAGAGGAGCTCGGCCCCGCTGGTGGCGGCGACAGGAAGAGGGGGCCGAGAGGAGCTCGGCCCCGCTGTGCTGCTTTAGGCCGGGAAAAAGAGAGGGGCCGAGCCCTAACTCGGGCTTGCCGGCGGCGGGAGAGGAGGAGGAGCTCGGGCTCGGGCTTGCCGGCGGCGGCCATGGCCGAGAGAGAGGGAGGCAGGCGGCCGGAGATAGAGAAGGAGAGGAGCGGCCTGGCGGTGTAGAGGGCTGCTCCAGGCGGTCGACGGGAAGAGGGAGAGGCGGAGGGATCGGGCGGCGTCGGGCTCCAGGCCGCTCGACGAGAGAGAAGGGCCGAGAGGAGGAGCTCGGGGATTTCTTCTTTCCCTGCTGCCGCTCTGCCCTAGCTGCTTTCCCCCTTTCTTCTTCCCCATTTTCCTTTTTTCTTTTGTTTTTTTCCCTGCTCCTGCCGCCTGTACCCCGCCCATCTCTCCCTTGTCCTTTTCTTTTTTCTTTGCTTTCTTCTTTTATTTCTTTTCTCCTCTCACCCGCCTGCTCCCCCCCACTTACCTCTTTTCTTCTTTAATTATATGTATATATATATAATATAATATATATAATATAATATATATATAATATAATATATATATAATATAATATATAATATAATGAATATAAGAGCATATGCACACAAGGCCTCCGCACGCACGCGCGAGGACCCGCACGCCCCCGAACGGGGCTACATCAAAACGTTGCTCGTAGCATGTCTCGAGTCCGCCACTTGGGGGGAGGATCCCGCTCGGCCGGAGACGGGGTTGTACACATACCCTTTTTCAAGGAGAGAGCAATCTCTACCATAGTCTTCTGCAGGTACTATTGATAAGAGTTTGCTGGATGACTCAATCAAAATTCAAAGTCATCTCAGTCTCCTTCAATCACAGGTACCGCATCAACATAGGGGGAGATTGCAAATGCCTGCAAGCAGCCAGCTTTTATCAAAAACCGAAGCCAGCCATGCAAAGCTTTTCTTTTTTATATATCTTATGCTTTGCAAATATATATTTATTATAATATTATTTTGCTAATAGGATCTTCACCCAAATAGGGGAAGATTGTTGGAACCTTAAGTTCTGATTTGGGTTAGGATCACTATTAGGATTATTAGTTTGACCCAAATTATATAGTCAAAGGGTCATAGGTTTCTCCAGGTATACATCAAAAGAATCCAAGAAGAAAGTGCAGAAAATTCCAGTCCAAAAATAGTAGAACGGAGTTCCACTATAGTAGAACGGCGTTCCACTATAGTAGAACGTCGTTCCACTATAGTAGAACAGCGTTCAACTATAGTGGAACGGCGTTCAACTATAGTAGAACGGAGTTCAACTATAGTAGAACGGAGTTCGACTATAGTAGAATGGAGTTCGACTATAGAGTTCTACTATAGTAGAACGGCGTTCAACTATAGTAGAACGGCGTTCAACTATAGTAGAACGACGTTCAACTATAGTAGAACGGCATTCAACTATAGTAGAACGGAGTTCCACTATAGTAGAACGGAGTTCCACTATAGTAGAACGACGTTCAACTATAGTAGAACGGCGTTCAACTATAGTAGAACGACGTTCAACTATAGTAGAACGGCGTTCAACTATAGTAGAACGACGTTCAACTATTGTATTATATGCGTTCTTTTCTGTGTTTTATTTCCTGTATTTCTAGCATATATTTATTATATAATATCTGATTGATTTACTGCTATTACTTCAAAGCAATCCTTGCTATTATTATGCATAAGTCTTTCCTTTCAGATAAAGTAGTTTGTCTTATTAGTTGACTTATTGATTACTTTATCTGCAGCTGTCCTTTATAGCCGTTGGCTGTAAAGAGTTATCTGATGTGACCTTTTATAGCATTCTTTATCAGATTTAATACTGCATGTTGGTACCCTAGTTTGATTTGAGTTTAGTCTTGTCTTCTTAGTCTCTTGACCCATGAATTATCTATGGTCAAGGTTAGTTGTCTAGCTGTAGAGTTCCCAGATTATCCAGATAAGAATTTGGTTAAGTAGTTTGTTCGTTCGACTATGGTCGAACGCCGCTCGACTATCGTCGACTAACTGTTCGACGATCGTCTATCAGTTGCTCGACGTTCTGTCTGCGAGAATAGTTCGACTATCTGTTGATAGTTCGACTATCTGTGTGCTGTGATAGTTCGACTATCTGCTTGGATAGTTCAACTATCTGATAGCTCGACTATTTGTTTGATAGGTCGACTATCTGCATTGTTTGATAGCTCGACTATCTGTTGATAGGTCGACTATCTGCTTTCTTCTGATAGTTCGACTATCTGTTGATAGGTCGACTATCTGTTTTCCCTTGGTAGTTCGACTATCTGCTTTGATAGTTCAACTATCTGATAGCTCGACTATCTGTTGATAGTTCGACTATCTGTCGTTCTGTGATAGTTCGACTATCTGTTGATAGATCAACTATCTGTTTCTCTCTTCTGATAGTTCGACTATCGGTTTTTCTTTGATAGTTCGACTATCTGTTGATAGGTCGACTATCTGATAGCTCGACTATCTTCTGATAGTTCGACTATCTGTTGTGATAGTTCGACTATCTTCTTTGATAGTTCGACTATCTGGATCGTTCGACTATCTGTCCGATAGTTTGACGATCTCCGTTCTTCGGTCGATGATCTCCGAGGGTCGTTCGACGTTTTCTGTTTGCCTTTTTATTTTGTATTTATTTATTCTATTTAATAAATTAATATATTATCTGGCATTTTATTTCAGTTGTTTTATGATAATATTTCCAGGCAATATTTGCTCCATCTCTTTTGCCTGAGTCAAATCTTTTCAGATAAAGTTGTTTGTCTTATTAGTTGACAGTGTATTTTACTTTATCTGTTGTCAGTCCTTTATAGCCGTTAGACTGAAAAGTCTTCCTTCTGCTATAAAGAGTTTGTCTCTGATGTGATTTTATTTAGTACCTGTATTATCAGATTGCTTCCTGCAGCTTCCTTGAAAAAGGTTTATCCCTTTTATAGAATATTTTGCTGCAGAGTTTGTTTGTCTTTGTGATATTTGCAGCCCAGGTTTCAAGTTTCAGAAGAAGACAAACAGTTCAAATTGAAAAGAGCCGTTGCTTGTTGCTGCTATAAAAGGAATCCTTTGGAGAAGGATTTCAGCTAGCTAACCAGTTATTCTAAGAGTTATTCATTTAGCATTCAAGCTTTCATCAAGACCAAGTTTCACTGCTCTCAGCAATCTCCATTCAACTGAGAAGTGTTAAGCTCTTCTGCTCTTCTTCAACCTGAGTTCTCCTGCTTCCAGGAAGTTCAGACTCAGAGTTCTTTTGAAGAAGAAGAAGAAGAAGATAGCTGCTAGAAGATTTCTATTTTATATTTTATATCTTCTTGTAGTTTTTCCTTCAGTTTTTACTGAAGAGTTTCTGCACTGAAGCAAGACTTCACCTGGACATTTTTTGAGCCAGGGGGAGCCTTGATTCTTTTGAGCTTTCTAGCTCAGTGCAAGTCTTTGTGCTTCTCTAATCTATTGTAAAATAGAGAAGACTTTTTAACCTTCTTTCCCCCTCCTGTACAGGGTTATTACTCCCTTCAAAATTATCCCTTGGTGGCAGGGCACCTGATCAAAAACCTGTTGTTGGTTTTTAGACACCTGATCAAAAGTCTAAAGGGTTTCTAGATCTACCTGAAGTAGATCTTGGGGTGGCAGGGCACCTGATCAAAAACCTGTAGTGGATTCCTACCTTGTTGGTAGAAGAGTGGACGTACCCAAGTTGTTTGAGGAACCACTATAAATTCCTTGTGTCGTCTGGCTTGCTTAACTTAATTACTTGCATTGTGGCTGTGATTAGATATAACTAGGTTTGCTAG
Source organism: Platanthera zijinensis (assembly GCA_039513925.1). Lineage (NCBI taxonomy): Eukaryota > Viridiplantae > Streptophyta > Magnoliopsida > Asparagales > Orchidaceae > Platanthera > Platanthera zijinensis. The sequence continues at coordinate 688,656 of CM077082.1, read as the reverse complement.
TTGCTGATTAGGATTTCTAAGTCTTAACTGTAATTACAGTTAGCTTGAGTTTGTGCACAACACTTGTGTTAGGCTTTAGGGTTATCTCCTTATCTATAATCTTTTCATTCCGCATTTCACTCCAATGGAGTTGGGTAGACTATTAAGTTTTGTCTAGTGCAAAATTTGATAACTCTATTCCACCCCCCTCTAGAGTAGTATCTATCCCTCCACTTTCAATTGGTATCAGAGGGAGGTTGACTGACTGTATAGGCTAACACCTAAGTCACAAGATCCTGATAGATACCAAGGATTATTGATTCTCACTTCATGGCCCAGTCCAAGGATTATTCTAGCACCAGACCTCCAGCATGCAACTTAGCTAAGTTTGGCATCTGGAAGGCAAGGATCAAATTATACATGAATTCTATTGATGAGAGTATTTTTGCTTCTATTTTGTCAGGACCCCCAAGAGCACCTACTGCTGCTTCTGCCTCATCATCTGATATGAGTGCAGTGCCTCCTACAGACTACAATGATGAGTACAAGAAGGCAAAGATAGCAGATGCTAAGGCGATGAACATTCTAGCTCAGACAATGTCTGATGAGGTATTCCAGAAGGTTGCTGACTGCTCCTCAGCAAAAGCAATGTGGGACACACTGAACCAGATTGTAGCTGGTTCAGCTGATGAAAGGAAGGACAGAAGCTCCAACCTTATCTCACAATATGAGAACTTCAAGAAAACTGATGCTGAATCAGTTGAAGCCATGTACACAAGGCTCAGCTCAATCATCAATGAGCTGAGGACCTTTGACAAGGACATTTCATTGACAGAGGTCAATGATAAGATTCTTATGTGCTTCCCTAGCACATGGGATCTGAGGATCTGGCCTATCAAGGAAGCCAGAAGTACAACAGAGATCTCAACAGAAGCTCTTCTCGGCAAGCTCAAATCCTTTGAGTAAGTGCTGAAGACAAGGAAAGCAGAAGCTGAAGCAAAGACCCCTACTCCAACAAGAAAAGAGCAATCTCTAGCTCTTAAGGCTGCTGATGCTTCTGAAGGCAGCCAATCCAATGAGGAGCTAATGGCATTATTTGCTAAGAGATTTCTCAAGATGGGGAGAAAGGAATTCAGAAAGAAGTCTTCACGCTATGAAGACAAACCAAGGTATGATTGTTCTCCTGCTAAAGAAATTATCTGCTATGGTTGCAGGAAGCCTGGACATATCTTACCAGATTGTCCAGAGGAGAAGAACAAAGATAAGAGGAAAGAAAAGGAACAGCACAGGAAGCACTCCAAGCCATCCTCCTACAAGAATAAGAAGAAGGAGAGAGGTTTCATTGCTGAAACCTGGAGTGATTCTGATGAAGAATCTTCCTCCTCTAGTTTCAGTGAGGATGAGGAAGAGAAGAAGGCAAAAGAAGTGTGCCTGATGGCAATAGATGCCTGCAGCAATCATTCAGCTGCAGAGATTTCAGATTCAGAGGAAGAAATGCCAACAGAAGATGAGGTACTATCATCTTATGATTTTACTTCAGCAGAATTCAAATTAGATTTTAAATCTTTATGCTTAGATTTAATTAGTTCTGAAAAGGAGATTAAAGAACTTAGACATAGGCTAGCTGAATCAGAAATCATATCTACTGAAAATATTAAGTTAAAGGAAGATCTCACTAATTATAGTGAAGAAATTAAGTTTCTTAAAATTGAGTTAGCTAAATCTAAGAGGTTAGAAGAATCTCTAAATGGTAGAAGCCTTAAGTTATTAGAAATAACCAGCATGACTAACACTAGGTCAGGCAATAACAAACTAGGCTTAGGAGCTTCTCCCAGTGAACCCCCAGTTATTCTTAAAAATAATCTTTCAACTCCAGTGAACTTCATTTCAGCTAGTGGAATGAAGAACACTGAGCAAGTAAACCAAGTTAATAAAACTTTAAATAAAGATAAGAGAGAGAAAAGAAAACAATTTTTTAAGGAAATACAAAGAGCGTCGAACGCTGCTCGACGATCGGAAGCTCAATGGTCGAACGAAGCTCGACGATCTGAGCGCCCATCGTCGAACATTGATCGACGTTTTCAATATGATTTTCAAAATCATCATCAAACCCGTAGAAACCTAAATGAAAATAGAAACCCTAGGTTTGTTGACCCATCATCTGCATGGAGAATCACACCTAGGAGATCTCACCCATTAGGTTATCATCCTCAGCCTGCATTTTCATTTATTTCTAGCTTTTCTTATGTGAAAAACAAGGGACCCAAGGTTACCTGGGTCCACAATGTCTAAATGAATTTCTTGCAGGTGAAGGCCTATCCTATCACTCAAAATAAGTGGTATTTGGATAGTGGATGCTCTAAGCATATGACAGGAAATAAAAATCCTCTGTCAAAGTTCAAAGCTAAGCTCGGCCCAAAGGTTATCTTTGGAGATTCAAGCTGTGGTCAGACAGAAGGCTATGGCAGGATCACAATTGGAGATGTCACTTTCAAGAGAGTTGCATATGTGACAGGACTGAAGCACAATTTGATCTCAGTCAGCCAGCTATGTGATGCTGGCTACCAGGTTTCATTTTCTAACTCTTCTTGTAATATTACTTTAAATAATAATGTTGTTTTAATAGGCATTAGATTAGGTAATATTTATTTAGTAGATTTCAATTCAACTCATTCTGAAATCTGTTTATTTAATGAAGTAACAATTAATAATAATTCTTTGTGGCATAAGAGGCTTAGTCATGTTAACCTTAAAAATATATCTAGGTTATCTAAACACAACCTTGTTAGAGGTTTACATTCTTGCCCCTATAAGAAGGAGAGCCTATGCAAGGCTTGTCAACTAGGCATGCAAACCAAAAACTCTTTTAAATCTGTAAATAAAAGTGATTCTCCTAGAATCCTGTATTTATTACATCTGGACCTTTTTGGCCCAATAAATGTACAGAGTTTAGGAGGGAAGTATTACACCTTAGTCATTGTAGATGACTTCTCTAGGTTCAGTTGGGTTTTCTTTTTGAGAACTAAGGCTGATAACTTCAAAGCCCTTACAGACTTTCTATTATGTGTGCAGACTAAGTACTCTACTCATGTGGCCTTGATCAGAAGTGATCATGGTACTAAGTTTGACTCTCTTCTCATGCAAGAATTCTGTGAGAGAGAAGGTATCAAACATAGCTTCTCAGCTCCTAGAACTCCCCAACAAAATGGGGTAGTTGAAAGGAAAAATCGAACACTCATTGAAGCTGCTAGCACATTGTTGGCAGATGCTAATATGCCTCTTTCTTATTGGGCAGAAGCTGTTAGTACAGCCAATTATGTCTTGAATAGAAGTCTGATACACAAGCTTAAGTGTAAAACTCCTTATGAGTTGTTTAAAGGAAAGAAACCTAAAATTAATTATTTTAGAGTATTTGGTTGTGTAGTGTACATTCATAATAACAATAAAGAATACCTTAGAAAGTTTGAAGCAAAAGCTTCAATGGGAATTATGCTTGGATATTCCCAAGTAAGCAAAGCTTATAGGGTTTATAACAAATCAACCTGTAAAATTGAAGAATCTGTGCATGTATCTTTTGATGAGTCTCAGATGTTTTACAAGGAGAAGGAAAATTCTCCTTCCTCCAGTTCATTGCAGGTGCCTGATGCTACTCAAGAGATTCTTCAACTATCAACTCTTCAGATCACTGAATCAGACAGTGATGAAGACATTGCAGAAGCTGTTGTTGTACCACCAACAGTAGATCAAATTCCTCCTAAGGAATTAATCCCAACTGTTGCTGAAGATCACATCCCACCTGCTGATATTGTCACACTTAGAGATCACCCCACATCTCAAGTGATTGGAGACATATCAGCTGGTGTTCAAACAAGACACCAATTAAGACAGGATGTGATGCACGCTTGTTTCCTCTCACAGGTTGAGCCCCTCACCTTTAAAGATGCTGAGCTAGATCCCCACTGGATCATTGCTATGCAAGAGGAACTCAATCAGTTTGAGAGATGTAAAGTTTGGACTTTGGTACCAAGACATAAAGGCCAACTGATCATAGACACCAAGTGGGTGTATAGAAACAAGTTGGATGCAAATGGAATTATTGTAAGGAATAAATCTAGGCTTGTAGCTCAGGGCTACAGACAGGAGGAAGGTATAGATTATGACCAAACCTTTGCTCCTGTTGCAAGGCTAGAAGCAATAAGGATCTTCTTGGCCTATGCAGCCTACATGAAGTTTAAGGTCTTTCAGATGGATGTCAAAAGTGCATTCCTAAATGGTGAGCTTAAGGAAGAGGTGTTTGTTGAACAACCACCAGGGTTTGTTTCTTCAACTCAGCCCTCACATGTGTTTAAGTTGCAGAAAGCTCTTTATGGACTAAAGCAAGCACCCAGAGCCTGGTATGAGACTCTAGCTAGTTTCCTCTTAGAGCACAACTTTACTAGGGGAGTAGTTGATAGAATCCTTTTTGTCAAGCACCACAAGGACACAATCCTGTTAGTTCAAGTGTATGTGGATGATATTATATTTAGTTCCACTAATCCCAAACTTTACAAAAGGTTCTCTGACCTGATGCACTCTAAGTTTGAGATGAGTAGTATGGGTGTGCTGTCTTACTTTCTTGGTCTCCAAGTTAAGCAAGATGCTGATGGTATCTTCATCTCCCAATCCAAATATGCCAAGGAATTGGTAAAGAAATTTGGGATGGCTGATGCTTCAGCAATGCCTACACCTATGGCTACTAGTGTAGTTATTGATTCTGATGATCACGGCAAGCCAGTTGATCAAAAGAATTATAGGGACATTGTTGGTTCCCTATTATATTTAACTGCAAGTAGGCCAGATATAATGTTTGCTACATGCCTCTGTGCTAGATTCCAGGTCAACCCCAAGGAATCTCATCTGATTCTTCTCAAGAGAATCCTGAGATACCTGAAGGGATGTCCAAATCTAGGACTTTGGTACCCAGCTGAGTCAGAATTTGAATTGATTGGATATTCTAATTCTGATTATGCTGGTTGTAGAGTTGACAGGAAGAACACCTCAGGAACTTGTCAGTTCCTGGGAGAGAGATTGGTCTCTTGGTTCTGTAAGAAGCAGGCTTCTGTCTCAACTTCAACTGCAGAGGCTGAATATATAGCAGCTGCCAGTTGTTGTTCACAGATCCTGTGGATTCAAAACCAGCTTGTGGATTATGGTTACTCACACAAGAACACCAAAATCATGTGTGATAGTACCAGTGCTATCTCAATTGCACAAAATCCAGTGCACCACTCTAGAACGAAGCACATTGAGATTAGACACCATTTCCTGAGAGATTGTGTGGAAAAGAACAAGATTTGTCTTGAGTTCATATCCACTGAGTTTCAGAGAGGTGATATATTCACCAAGCCCTTAGATGAACAGAAGCATCTGTTCTTTTTGGTTCAACTAGGCATGATCAATGGAAGAGACTAAGTGTGACTACTTCTGCCTTGTTGAAACTTGTTTGAAGATAGTCGAACGACGTTCGAAGATAGTCGATCGGGTCAAGCCCATCGTCGACCTATGGTTGATGAAAGCTTGTCTGATTGAAGATCATCGACCGGCGTTCGACCATCGTCGAACAAGTCGAGCTCATCGTCGATCTCTGGATGACGACAGCTTGTTGTTTGAGAAGCCAGAAATAGTCGAACGATTGCTCGACTACTCTGCTTCTGGACCGATCGTCGAACGACCGTTCGACCATCGTGTCCAGTATCTTTTAAATAGATCGACTATCTCCGGTCTAACATAAAGCCGATAGTCGACCTAGGTTAAAAGATCTTTGCTTTTATCGTCGACGGAGAGCATCCTTTCGCATTCCGTCTTCCCTCTTGCTCCGTGTCTTGCGATTTTCTGCCGATTTGTCTTCTCCGTTTCTCTCGCGCCTTCTCCAGCAAATCGATGACGATTTCTCCAGCGCTCCTCATAGTAGTCAAGTTTGACGCAGGTTTCAGCGTGGATTTTAATGTATTTAGCTGCTGTGAACCAGATATCGTGGAAATTCTCCAGCTATGCAAAGATCAAGGATTGGAAAGGCTAATGTCTACAAGGATCAAGTTAAATATCCCAGAAATAAAGGAATGGGCATTTACTTCATCTTCTACTGAAGATTCAATGATAGGATCTATTGGCGGAGTAGAGGTAATTTTGACTCCCGCCGTCTTGACTGATTTATTTGGATTGACTAATGACGAAGAATAATATGAGCAAGATGCTCCAGAATTTGGAAGAATGTTGATTGAGCTGGGACATGCAGAAGACATTCCCTCAAAGCTGCTCAAGGTAAATTTTCCTTTTAAGATTAAATTTCTTGCTGAGATTGTCGGAAAAGTGCTGCTAGGCAAACACTCTGCCCACGATAACATTACTAGACAACAATTTGCACTAATGTGTGCAATTGTCAACAAGAAAAGGATCAATTGGGCAGGTGTTCTGTTTGACTTGATAAGGAAGAAGAATAGCAAGAAGGAAGTTACCCTAGGTAGGGTTATTGGGATTTTTCTGAAGGAAAGATATCCCCATCTGCTAGTTTCAGCTGCTACCACAATTAATGCCAGCAAGAAGATGGATCCAAACTTGTTCTCAAAGTGGAAGAGGACATTCCTGAAGCCAGCTCCTGCAGGGGCTGCTCCAGCTGCATCTGAGAGTACAAGGACTGACTCTGTCGCTCCCCACCCTCAAGAAGTTGGCTCAACTCCTTCATCTATTCCTTCATCTTCCTCAACTTTGCCGTCTACTGCAGTTGAAGTTCCTTCAACTTCAACTGTAGTACGACATTCTGCCTCTCCTCCTGCATCTTCTCACCCAATTGATCTTGCTGGGACTTCTCAACCCAGCTTTGATCTGTTGGCGTTTGATATTGCCTCTCCAGTTCATTCTCCCATTCCAACTCCTCCTCACTCACCTTCTCCACATCATTCTCCAATTAACTCTCCAGTTAACTCTCCAGTTCGATCTCCAGTCCTCACCACAATTCATCCTGCCACATCAACCATTTCTGCTGCTCCTTCATCCACTGCAGTTCCACCACCTTTTGAAATAACTCCAGATTTTATTTCCAGTATTGTGGAGTTAATTACCCCTTCAATCAAAATCATGATTGAAGAGGCAATTGCTCCACTTGCTTCCTCCATTGCTTCTTTGACTGATGCCATCAAAATTCTCTCTAACTCTGCTGAGCCCTCTTCATCCAGGGGCCTGGTTTCAGTTCCCACTGAAATCAGGCAGGGGGAGATGTTCAATAAAGATGTCTCTGAGCAGCTCCCAGCCTCCCCTCCAGCAGCTCAACTTGCAGTATCAGAAAAAGTAGCAGAAGTTTCAGCTCCTCCTCCATCTGACAAAGAAAAAGAAATATCTGATGCAATAATGTTGTCTGAATTTGTTGTAAAAGTTTACCTGGAAGAAGCCTCAACTCCCTTAGTTGCCCTGTTCCTAGAAGGAATTATCACTTCCTTTCTAGATGATTTATGGGAGTTAGGTCACCCTGAAGAAAATCCTGAAGGTATGTCTCTTTCCCAATTTGTAGATTACTTAATTGATAAGTTAGTATGGGAATATCTGGAAGGAATGACTAGATGTCATTTAGCAAGATTTTTCTCCTAATCCTACAGATTTAATGGAAGAAGTAACTGTTGTCAAAGAGCCTGAATCTATATCAGCTCCTGATGTCCAAATGGCTGTAGAGCAAGCAGTGCTATCTGAGGCTGTAGAGCCTGTTCTAGTTTCTGAGGCTGCTGAACCTGCTCAGCAAGCAGTGCTATCTGAACTGGTCCCCTCGACAGTTCCTGAGCATCAAGAAATGAATCCTGAAAGCCAAGTTGAAAATAAAGATGACACCCCAAAACTGAGTTTGGAAGAAGAGAAAGCAAAAGCTGCTTGGCAATAAAGAGCAAAGGCTGATTTGGAAGAGAAAGGAAAAGCTTGGCAAGCTGAAAAGTCTACAGTATGGGATGATTCCCCTGGCTTAGATTTGGATACTCTCCTGGCACAGGATGCCATGGAAGAAGAGAAAGAGAAAGCTGCCCTGAAAGAAAAGGAAAAGGCTGTATCAGAAGCCTATGATCCGTATGATCATCCTCCCTCATCTCATTCTGAGGATGAAGATGATTCAGATCTGTCTGAAGATTCTAAGAAAAAGAAAGCTGCAAAGAGGAAAAGAAAAGTTGTAGCTCCTCCTCCTCCCAATCCCGATAATGACACTCCTTACTACATTCTGAAAGGGATTGATCCTAAATCCAAAGAGTTCCAGCACTGGATGTGGTTCTCTAAGAACCAGCAAAAGGAGAGGAAGAAATCAAAGAGGTATGATAGTCCTGCTCCCAGATGAACTCCCAGAGGTCCCCCTCCTCCACCTCCCGGTGCAGGAGCCTCTGGCAATATTTCAGCAAATCCATCTGCCCCTTCTGACAAGTCTACACCTTCTCAGCCTCCTTCAAGGAGAAGTTCTCAAAGCCATCAAGGTAAATCATATTCTGGATATCAAAGACATGATGCTGAGGTAAAAGAGCAAGTAAAGGAGGTGGTCTATCAAAAGCCAACATTTTCACCCCCTCCTTCACCCAAGAGAAAAGTTTCACCTGCTGCTAAAGACACTTCAAAGAGTAAAAGAACTGTTTTCTCAGAAAAATCCAGTAAGAAGTTTGCTGAGTTTGCACCTCCTACATCTCTTGTTATTCAAGAAGTTAAAGATCCAGCTGAAAGTTTATTAGATCTGTCTACCAAGTTTAAAGCTGTGAAGCCAATAGATACTACATCTGAAAATAAGTATGAAAGTCAAGAGTTAGATCCTGATTTCAGGATGGCTCATTTTCTAGAGCTTGTTGTCTCAGCCCAGATAAAGAAAGCTAAGGCTGAAGGAAAAGATTCTGCAGGATTTACTACAATGTCAAAATTCAGAATGAAGGAACTTGATAAAATCCAGGTTAGTCCTGAAGTTTTTGACCCTTCTAAATACATGGAAAAACATCCAGAAGTAGTCGTCCCAAGGGCATCAGAACTAAAGATTATTGGTGTACAAGATCTGAAGATGTCTAAGAAAGAAGCCATAGATCCCTTGAGGAAAGTATATTTTGTTCCTAGTTCTTCTGATCCCAAACCTGATTCTGTAGATCCTTAATTTTGATTGACTGTTATATATCTGACTGATTGTTAATTGCCAGTTAGTTATTTAACTATTTCCTGTATTGATTTTATTGTTCTATAGCTAGCTCTGTGTTTTAGTTTTTGAGAAACTTAACTCAAATAGGGGGAGATTGTTGGTACCCTAGTTTGATTTGAGTTTAGTCTTGTCTTCTTAGTCTCTTGACCCATGAATTATCTATGGTCAAGGTTAGTTGTCTAGCTGTAGAGTTCCCAGCTTATCCAGATAAGAATTTGGTTAAGTAGTTTATTCGTTCGACTATGGTCGAACGCCGCTCGACTATCGTCGACTAACTGTTCGACGATCGTCTATCAGTTGCTCGACGTTCTGTCTGCGAGGATAGTTCGACTATCTGTTGATAGTTCGACTATCTGTGTGCTATGATAGTTCGACTATCTGCTTGGATAGTTCAACTATCTGATAGCTCGACTATCTGTTTGATAGGTCGACTATCTGCGTTGTTTGATAGCTCGACTATCTGTTGATAGGTCGACTATCTGCTTTCTTCTGATAGTTCGACTATCTGTTGATAGGTCGACTATCTGTTTTCCCTTGGTAGTTCGACTATCTGCTTTGATAGTTCAACTATCTGATAGCTCGACTATCTGTTGATAGTTCGACTATCTGTCGTTCTGTGATAGTTCGACTATCTGTTGATAGATCGACTATCTGTTTCTCTTCTAATAGTTCGACTATCTGTTGATAGGTCGACTATCGGTTTTGCTTTGATAGTTCGACTATCTGTTGATAGGTCGACTATCTGATAGCTCGACTATCTTCTGATAGTTCGACTATCTGTTGTGATAGTTCGACTATCTTCTTTGATAGTTCGACTATCTGGATCGTTCGACTATCTGTCCGATAGTTTGACGATCTCCGTTCTTCGGTCGACGATCTCCGAGGGTCGTTCGACGTTTTCTGTTTGCCTTTTTATTTTGTATTTATTTATTCTATTTAATAAATTAATATATTATCTGGCATTTTATTTCAGTTGTTTTATGATAATATTTCCAGGCAATATCTGCTCCATCTCTTTTGCCTGAGTCAAATCTTTTCAGATAAAGTTGTTTGTCTTATTAGTTGACAGTGTATTTTACTTTATCTGCTGTCAGTCCTTTATAGCCGTTAGACTGAAAAGTCTTCCTTCTGCTATAAAGAGTTTGTCTCTGATGTGATTTTATTTAGTACCTGTATTATCAGATTGCTTCCTGCAGCTTCCTTGAAAAAGGTTTATCCCTTTTATAAAATATTTTGCTGCAGAGTTTGTTTGTCTTTGTGATGTTTACAGCCCAGGTTTCAAGTTTCAGAAGAAGACAAACAGTTCAAATTGAAAAGAGCCGTTGCTTGTTGCTGCTATAAAAGGAATCCTTTGGAGAAGGATTTCAGCTAGCTAACCAGTTATTCTAAGAGTTATTCATTTAGCATTCAAGCTTTCATCAAGACCAAGTTTCACTGCTCTCAGCAATCTTCATTCAACTGAGAAGTGTTAAGCTCTTCTGCTCTTCTTCAACCTGAGTTCTCCTACTTCCAGGAAGTTCAGACTCAGAGTTCTTTTGAAGAAGAAGAAGAAGAAGATAGCTGCTAGAAGATTTCTATTTTATATTTTATATCTTCTTGTAGTTTTTCCTTCAGTTTTTACTGAAGAGTTTTTGCACTGAAGCAAGACTTCACCTGGACATTCTTTGAGCCAGGGGGAGCCTTGATTCTTTTGAGCTTTCTAGCTCAGTGCAAGTCTTTGTGCTTCTCTAATCTATTATAAAATAGAGAAGACTTTTTAACCTTCTTTTCCCCTTCTGTACAGGGTTATTACTCCCTTCAAAAGTATCCCTTGGTGGCAGGGCACCTGATCAAAAACCTGTTGTTTATTTTTAGACACCTGATCAAAAGTCTAAAGGGTTTCTAGATCTACCTGAAGCAGATCTTGGGGTGGCAGGGCACCTGATCAAAAACCTGTAGTGGATTCCTACCTTGTTGGTAGAAGAGTGGACGTACCCAAGTTGTTTGGGGAACCACTATAAATTCCTTGTGTCGTCTGGCTTGCTTAACTTAATTACTTACATTGTGGCTGTGATTAGATACAACTAGGTTTGCTAGTTGCTGATTAGGATTTCCAAGTCTTAACTGTAATTACAGTTAGTTTGAGTTTGTGCACAACACTTGTGTTAGGCTTTAGGGTTATCTCCTTATCTATAATCTTTTCATTCCGCATTTCACTCCAAGGAAGTTGGGTGGACTATTAAGTTTTGTCTAGTGCAAAATTTGATAACTCTATTCACCCCCCTCTAGAGTAGTATCTATCCCTTCACTTTCACTGCAGCTTCTTATGAAGCTTTATTCTTTATATAGAATATATATGTCTATAAGATATGTTGTCTTTATATTAATTGCAGCCCAGATTCAAGATCTGAGAAGAAGACAAAAGCTCAACTCAAATAATAGATCCGTTACTGCTGCTTATATATAAAGAGTTCTTTTGAAGAAAGAACTAAGCTTGCTACCAACAATATACAGCAACAGAAGGAAGAAATACAATACAGCACAGCTGCTCTCAGCATTCATACATCAAACTGAGAAGATATCTCTTCACTCTTCTTCAACCTGAGTGCTCCTGTTCCAGGAAGACTACACTCAGAGATATTGAAGAAGAAGAAGAAGAAGAAGGAAGCTGCAGAAGAAGATCCTTTTATTTTATATTATCTTCTTCTAAGCTTTTCCTTCAGAACTTCAAGACAGTATTCTGTCAGAAGTTCTGAAGAGGCCTTGTGCTTCTCTAATCTATTGTAAAATAGAGAAGACATTTTAACCTCCTTTCCCCCTCCTGTAAAGGGTTATTACTCCCTTCAAAAGTATCCCCTGGTGGCAGGGCACCTGATCAAAAATCTGTGTTAGTTTTTAGACACCTGATCAAAAGTCTAAAGGGTCTCTAGATCTACCTGCAGCAGATCTTGTTGGTGGTAGGGCACTTGATCAAAAACCTGAGTGGATTCCTACCGTGGAGGTAGAAGAGTGGACGTACCCAAGTTGTTGGGGAACCACTATAATCTCTTGTGTCGTTTGGTTGTTTATTTATTACTTGTACAGTGGCTGTGAGTAGAAATAACTAGGATTGCTAGTTGCTGGAATAGGACTCTAGCCTTAACTGTAATTACAGTTGGCTGCCTTTTGTGCACAACACTTTGTGTTAGGCTTTAGGGTTTCATCTAAAATATCTATAATCTGAATTCCACAATCAGTATCTATCTTTTCTTTCAATTGGTATCAGAGGGAGGTTGACTGAATCCATAGATTATAAGCATGCCCATACAAGCTTATAAACTAAGGGGTCGTTTTGCAAGGCCTATCGAATAAAAAGTCTCATACCAATTTATACGTTAGGGGTAAGGGTTGAAATGTGATGATGACATGATATGCTATGTTATGTGGGTTTAATGTTATGTTCATATAAGTGCAACACACACACTACTCTATGCACACAGACCTTTAGTTCCCCCATTTTGAGTTAGCTAAACTCTCAGGTACCTACCGTCGTGGAAAATGGAGGCACGGGTTGGGCCACCCCACCTCTAGGCTGACATTCACACCACCTAACCTAGAACTTCGTACACCTCGACACGAAGAACACAACGCGGAGCCTCTGCGTACTCTGCTGGCAAATCCACTAGTCTTTTCCTTGGCTAAGTGTAAACCACACTCGCCGAGTCATCATATCGACGTCGGTGTGAACGACCGTCAAAGACCGAATACCCACCCCCTTATGCACATGCAGCCATGAATTCCCGAGACATCGGCTCCCCAGACTAACCTGTTTGTTATAACTACCTTCCGAGCCTTCGACTCGCCGGGCTAACTTTCCCATTTCCACAACCACCGAGCCTACCGCTCGGGTAACCAAACCAAGCAAGTCTCCCAAGCCATCAGGGTGAATGAAAGTGAAGTACTAGTGTTTACTAGTTGCACTTTAATCATTTTTGTTTTACGGTTTAAGGTTAACCTTGGACTGCCCAGGACATTCCCTGTGAGGGCTCTCGAGGAAACTAGGAACTACGATGGGCTGAAGCACAAAGCTCTCTTTCGTAAGGTACTTATTATTGTTGGTATCTACCCATGTCCCAACTCTCCTAATCTTACACTTAATCTAACCCTAAGTGTATTTAGACTTCCCCTAAGGAAAAAAAAGATCTATCGTCGATCCTGAGAATAACCCTGCATCCTAGTCAATCAGACTATCACAACTTGACTCCTACTCATGAACTCTTTCTTATCCAACCAGACTAAATACACCAATTACCTCACCTTCCCCTGCCAAGGCTTACATGTTATCTTATTTCTAGAGCTTTACTATGCGCAGACCTAATGAGCTACATGACGTGCATGAATGATGACCCCCTTCAAATATTCATCCAAATGACCTAAGATTATTAATAAGGGTTTAACATGATATTTTAAAGATAAATTCAGAATATAATATTTTTCCTAATTTATTTGGCATTTATTTAATTTTCAGCAAAATCAGGCCATCTGTGCTTTTGAACACCAAGTACAGTTTTCTGACATGGTATCACCTTAAAAAATTATGACAAGAGTATATCATCAAAATAACTATAATTACTGAATTTCACGATTTTCCAAAAAGGTTTAACCTCCAAACTAATTATCGACTAAATAACCACAATGATAGGGCAAAATAGGAAATAATATAATTAATCATTCAAAAATTATAGAAAAAATACCAGATGTCAAGAGTGACCAGAAAATTTTATTGACCAAAAATCATAATTTTCTAGGCATATTTGGTCACCTATATAAATCATTTAATACTATTCTACATAAGACACTTTGTGAAACAAACTGCATAACAAGACTTCCAATAATTTTTAAAAAATTCCCAGAGCTGATTGATGCGCAAAAAAGTCGTCTGCCCAAATTTTATAAACCTTCAGTGAGTAAATAGTTCAAAATAAATTCCTTTATGAATAAGGCAAATGCTAGGTTTGTGAATGAAGTACCAAAAATATTAATCCAAAATTCATAATAAAATTTCCATAGATTAGTGACAACTATTTAAGGTCACTAGCTAAGTCTCATGGACATCCAAGATCATATTACTAGGTAATAAAATCATAAGTAAAAGTGTCCTAATTTGTCCTAAACTATTTCAGAGGGGATGTAAGTTCATAAAGGTCCTAAAATCATCCACTAGGCCTTAGTTCTACCCCAGGAACTCTTCTACCAAGTTTCAAAATATTCTAAGGACATATGGTCCCATGTCCTTCATTGAGCTCAAAACCCAACCCTAGGGTTAACACTAGGTTTCTAGGGCATACAAACCCTAAACCACCCAAAATCTCTTATGAGTGTATTTTATAGGACATTAAGTCAGTGGCCAAGGATTCATCCCTTTTAGGTGAGGATTGGCCACACAACCCATCAAACACCACTTGCCCTAGTTTGCCCCTTAGGGACCAAACTTTGGTCACACCAATACCTGCTTAAATCAAACCCAAATGGGCTGAAATTTTTACCAGTGACCTATCATAACCCTAAGGGTCATCCACCAAAATTTTGGGGAATTGTGAGGTCATTAGACCCTATAATTAACCCATACATGTATTATTAAATATTTACAAAAACTATAGAAAAACGTTTTTCAAAAATTCCCATTTTTGTATATGTCAGAGATATAGGTAAGAGTGACCCCCAATCCAAATCTCAAGTAATTTGGATGTCTGGATTGATGGGGGCACTCAATTTCGTATCTGGCTAACCCTATGTATAGATTGCACCATTTTGAGTATTGTGGTCAGACCACTGACCCAAATGGGTTGAAATAAATTTTAAAATAAAGTAGACCACAAAGGATACAACTGTCATGTTGTCCACTTGTACTATAGAGAATTTTAAGAATTTTTAATATTAAAAACCAAATACTGCATAAAATATGACAAGAATCTTTAAATAAGATACTATTTAATCTATAGTATACAATCTGATTCAACACAGATCTTAAAGCCAAATAGACGGAATCCGTGCATCTTCTTCCTCTGGATGACAGTCATGATTCCTCTGGCCTAGAGGTACTTCCATGACCATTTCCCGGCCACTCGGTCACCTCCCTGGCCGGCCACCGCCACTACCACCTCCATTGAGGTGGTGGTTATCGCTGGGCGGCGGCACGGCCGCCGGAGGGGTTGTTTCCAGTGAACCCACAACTTCAACTTTCATGGAATTTCTTCAAATCTACTCACTGGATCGGGCTCAATTGATCCCGATTTCTCTCCTAGTCGAACTAAGATGCTAGCACAGAGGGAGAGGGGGAGAAGTCGACATGTGGCCACATTTGGCGGCGAGTACGGTGGTGGCGAGCCTTGGCTGACAACTTTTCCGGTGATAGAATTAATTTCAAGATAACCCAAACACCTAGAGGGGGGTGAATAGGTTCTTTTCCTTTTTTAACTTAAGGCAGAATATTTTTCAGATCTTAAAATAGAATCTAAGTATTCTACAGCAATCATAACACAGAAAACACAATCATACACACATCATAGATTGCACACAGGTTTATAGTGGTTCCCTAAGGTCTGGGTACATCCACTTTCCCCCTTCACCTATCTAGCAGTGTGCTAGATTCGGCCTAACTTCTTCCTTCTTCTCAGATCCACAGATCTTACAGCTCAGAACCCTGAAAGGTTCCTACAACTCAGAACCCTATAAGGTTCCTATAACTCAGGCTAACGGCCTTACCTCAGCCTTGCCCCAAGGCCTACAACTCAGAGAGCTAATTCTCCTACACTCAGGCTCAAACAGCCTTACCACTCAGAGATCTAATTCTCCTACACTCAGCCTTTATAACACAGGCTTACAACTCAAATTTTTGAAAAGATCCTACAGAATTTTATAAGTATATTTGATGTACTCTTACCCTTATTGAGAGAGAAAGGATAAGAGGATTCTTGATCAGCTTCTTGATGAGACTGATGGCTGAAATCAACCTGTTCTTAGCTTTCTTCAAAGCTTCTTGAATCTGAACTCAGTAGGGTTGATCTCCTTTGAAGTTGGCTGACTGCCAGCTTCCTTCTTAGAATAAGAAATAAATCTGAATCCTTCTTAGCAGATTGGTTCAAGATCTGCTTCTTAGGAGACTTGTAGATGTCTCCACCTTTACTTCAACAGCTGAAGATATCTCTCTCTTCAGAACTTATGAAGTTTCTCCAGAATTCTTGCTTGAATTCTCCTTAGATCTTCTCACGAAAATCTTCTTCAGTGTGACATGCACTTTCTTGATCAATGATCAATACTTTAGTAGTTGTGCCTGTTGTTGTTGTTCATCATATTGATTTGACAGAATCCATCCATATATATAGACTTCATCCATGGTAACCGGCTGATCCGGTTTCTAACCAACTTATGACAAATCTGACAGCTTCAGTAAACTTGTTGGAATGCACAGATGTCAAGTCTCCAGTCAGTTCTTGAACCTTTGTCTTTGTCAGCAAAGCGTCGAGACTGACTGTCATTTTGTGTCGAGACAAACTGTCAATATGTATCGACACAAGTGACTTAAGTGTCGACACAGACTTTGGTGGTGTCGACATAGCTGCTTTGGCACTGCATCTGTAGAATGTGTTGACACTGCCTCTTTGTGTCGACATAGACACTTCTTCACTCCACAGCAATCAACTATGTTGAAACTCTATTGTGTGTCAACACAAGTCCTGTGTGTCGACACAGTTGATGTAGACTAAGAATTTTGTGTGTCGACACTGCCTCCTAGGTGTCGACACAGTTGATGTTGACTCTGCTTTTGTGTGTCGACACTGCCTCCTGGTGTCGACACAGTTGATGTCGACTCTACTTTTGTGTGTCGACATTGCCTCCCGGTGTCGACACATTTGATGTCGACTAAAATCTTCTGTGTGTCGACACAGTTTCTTCTGGTGTCGACACTACTTCTCCAAGTGTCGACACAGACTTCCTTAAGTGTCGACACATGGACTTAGAAACTTTTTCTGCATTTTAGCCAATACTTAACCTGCACATATAAACTCAAAATAACATCAAATACACCTTGATGTATATCATTGAGCTAAGTGAGGCTTATCTAAATCAGGTACATATTTTCCAATGTACTCAACAATCTCTCCCTATTTGGAGAAGTCATAACCCTTTAATCAATGATATACACCACTTATCATAAACAAACATTATGATGTATATAAAAATTATATGACAGGACAACTTATAAACAAAACAAATAATAAACTGACATCACAGAACAAGGATGCAAATTAAATGAACATGGAACATTGTTTTGTTTATTATATCAAAAAGTTTCTTAACACTGATTATATAGATTTCTTTAAAAACCAAGAATTACATAGTTCTTGAAAAATCTAGTAAAACTAAACTAAGGCTGGACAAGCTCCTTGATGAATATTCCTTTCCCTGATCTAATCTGAGCCTGCACAGAAGGTTCTGTATCTTCAATGAGCTTCTTTCCTTTCAACTCAGCCTTCTTTTGAGCTTCAGCCTTAATCCTTTGCCTTTCAAAATAATGAAAAGGCTTAGGGAAATACTTGCTAGGCTCCTGAGCATCAGGAGGTAGCTTCCCACTCTTAGCCTTTCTTCTATATTGAACTATGACTTCCTGCCTTGCCTCATACTTCTGTCATTCCTGCTCATTATACCATTTGCCCCTTTCATGAACCTTATCTTTTATAGCTTTCCAGGCAGTTAATATGATATTTCTAGAAGTGGGGCTCCATTGCTCAAAATCAGGTTTTAACTCTGCCTGCTCTCTGAATCTCTTCTTTGATAATTGAGCATCTTGCTGAGCTTTCAAGGCAGATTCTGACATTTCAACTTTCTCTATAATGACATTGTCAACATCCTGTGGAGGACTGTACATTGTCTAAACCTGTTGTAGAATCATATCAAAATCTGCTGGAGGGTAGATGATATGAGTAACTTCAGGTTGATCACCTTCAGCAAAAACAGGTTGCACACCAGATTCTGCAACATTGTCATCATCACAAAGGGGTGGATATCCCAGAGTGGCTCTGATGCTATTAGATATCCATTTTGCATGTTCTGAGCCAGCATTGACTAACACTCTCTCCCCCTTTATGGCTTCTCTTATAACATGATCTCTTAAGTCATCTTTTTGAAATCTGATTTGGCCATCAAGAAAATTGACACCATCTTTATAAAATGATTTTAATTTTAGAAGCTGATCAGAAATTGTTTTCTGAGAAGTAGTGATGGCTATCTTAAAGGAATCCAAGGCTTCCTGTAGCTTCTGATCAAATTTCTCTTTCTCCTTAGCCCTTACTTCAGTCATTGCTATAACTGTATTCTTTACCTCAGTGACTATCTCATTGTGAGATTCAGTCAGATTGTCATTCATTCTAATCTGATTTTCAAGGACATAGCCTTGTTTGACAGCAATATCATCCACTTGTTTCTTTACTTCTGCTTGTTGCTTAGCAAGAAATACTACATCATTGCCCCCCTTGTGGAAGCAATCTGTCAACTCTTTCTTATTTTGATTTACCTCAAATCTGATTGATTTTATATCTTGTGCTAGATCAAATTGGAGGGCCTTATGACTTTCATCCACATATTTTTCCAAAAACAATCTCTGCTCATCTAATTTCACTTGTAAATCTACCAAAAATTTACTATAATCAGTCTCAGGAGCAGGTTGTGGAGGAGTAGTTTGTAGTGCCCTTTTATAACTTTGGCTCCTTCTCTTAAAGACCTGAAGTTTTCTCTTCTTGGCATTCCTGAGTTCTTCATTCTCTAAATCAGAAGTACTGGCTATCTCAACCCTTTTTGGTGGAGTAGAGGGTGTATCTTTTTCAGTCCCAATCTGCTCCCCCTCAAGATTAGCTTGCCCCTCCTCAAACCTCTTCTGTTCCTCCTCAACCCTGATATGCTCCTCCTTATCTACTACTCCCTCAATCTCAAGAAATAACTCTTCCAGAGTGAATTCCTATTGAGTGTGAATAGGTGATAGTTCTTTCTCAGCAGCATCAACAACTCTAGAAGTATCAAGATCAGTTTGTGAATCTATTTCTTCTGATAAGTTGATTCTGTCTTTCTCCTGTGCTTGTGCAGAAAGTGGCTCCCCCTGTAACTGTGTAGTAACTGTCTCCTCATGGACTTGGGCATTTTCAGTCAGGTCCTGGACCTGTTCACTAACTTGCTCCCCCTGCACTTGTGCACTTATTGTGTCCTTCTGCACATGGCCATGCTCAGTAATGTCATGTACTGGTGATTTTGCGGCAGTCTCTTGGTTATCCAAATCAGGTATGTACTTTGAGAGGACCCTATCCCATCTGGATATTATTCTGATATCCATCCTTCTCATATTATTTATTTTAGATCCTAGAATCTGATGCATTTCCTCTGGAATTGCTCCAGCCAGGTATAAACTCATCAATCTAGCCAAATTAGGCTTTTTGATTCCTTTCTTTATCTTCTCAAACAGAATTGCAGACCAATCTGTGTTAATCTTATAGATTATCCTTGTCATCAGACTGAACATAAAGGCAGAGAGCCTATCATATCCTCCTGGTTTACACAAAATCACCTTCCCTACCACTTCAGATAGAAATTTTCCTTGTTGATTCATTCCTTTTCTGTTAATGGCTTCTCCAATCTTCATGGTTGGATCCAATCCACACCACTGTAGTGCCTCCCTTGTCTTTGAGGCTGGGACCTCTTCTTCATCCTGAATTCTAGGAAGGTGAAGAATCTTTCTTAAACTTTTCAGAGTAAGTTTCACTCTATTTTGATGAACTGACGATTTAATCTTGAGTCCAGTGGAGTCCACTGTTGCAGCAGCATAGAACTCAAACACTTCTTTCTTCCAGATCTTGGTAGGTTCAGATACAAGAAACTCTAATCCATTATCAATAATAAGGGTAATAACCCTTTTAATCTCTGTCGCCACATCATCAAAAGCATCACGCATTAGCTCATAGCCTTCGTTAATGTTGTCTTCAACCTTTGGCGCCATTGGAATGGAGAGAAAACTTGAATTGAGAGAAGAGAGTTTGTCTACACAAGGGTTTAGTCTCGAAAATCTGGAGAGCGTGTTGACAGAATATGTTCTCGACCTATTTATACCCTTCTAAACAAAGAAGGTCAAAAGGCGGGCAAAAATTGTCTAAATGTGTCGACACTGTTGAGAAGTGTCGACACATACTTCTATTGTCTCGACCACGGCGCTGACTATTCTGTGTCGACACCAATTGATGATATGTCGACACTTAACATACTTAGTAGTTCATCAGAAATTCTGTGTCGACTCTTATTGCAAGTGTCGACACAATTTCTGGAAGTGTCGACACCATTACTCTGGTTGTGTCGACACCACTAACTGAAGTGTCGACACCACTTCTCTTGATGTGTCGACACAGATTTACTGAAGTGTCGACATCACTTCTGTGAATGTGTCGACACAAATTTACTTAGCCAAATTTGTTAATCTAACATATGGTCAACATTCCTAATTCAATTTTAAATCTATTGAATTTAGTTTCATCTAGAGGCTTAGTAAATACATCTGCAATTTGATAATCTGTCTTAACAAATTCTAGTGAGATGTCCTCTTTTTCTACATGTTCTCTAAGAAAATGGTATCTTATTTCTATATGCTTAGTCCTACTATGTGAAACAGGATTCTTAGCAATAGAAATAGCACTAGTTAAATCACAAAATAAAGGTGTTCTACTTACCTGAATACCATAGTCTTCTAGCTGATGCTGAATCAATAACAGCTGTGCACAACAACTTCCTACTGCAACATATTCAGACTCAGCTGTGGAAATTGCCACACTAGTCTGCTTCTTACTACTCCAAGACACCAATCTTCCTCCTAGAAATTGACAGGTGCCTGTAGTAATTTTTCTATCTTCTTTGCAACCTGCAAAGTCTGTATCTGAATAGCCTGTTAGTAGAAAATCTCCATTCCTAGGGTACCAAAGGCCTAGATTAGGTGTGCCCTTTAGATATCTCAAAATTCTCTTTACTGCAGTGTAATGAGATTCTTTTGGGCAAGATTGGTACCTAGCACAGACACATGTTGCATATATAATGTCTGGTCTACTAGCAGTGAGATATAGTAGAGAGCCAATTATCCCTCTATACATAGACTCATCTACAGGTTTACCTGCATCATCTTTGCATATATGCATACTTGTTCCCATAGGAGTTCTCATGGTGGAGGATGATTCCATACCATATTTCTTAATTAACTCCTTGGTGAACTTAGACTGGGATATGGACAAGCCATCATCCGTCTGTCTTACTTGGAGTCCCAAGAAGAACTTAAGTTCCCCCATACTACTCATTTCAAACTTCCCTTGCATAAGTTTAGCAAACTTCTTGCAAATGTTGTTTTCAGTAGATCCAAAAATTATGTCATCTACATAAATCTGAACTAAGATTATCTTTCCTTTGGACTCCCTTAGGAATAGAGTTTTGTCTATTTCCCTCTTGAGAATTTGTTCTCAATAAGGAAAGTAGACAGGGTTTCATACCAAGCTCTTGGGGCCTGCTTTAACTCATACAAAGCTTTCTTAAGTCTATAAACATAATCAGATTTGAGAGAATCTACAAAACCTGAAGGCTGCTCTACATAGACTTCTTCTTTTAGAGTTCCATTCAGGAATGCTGATTTTATATCCATTTGGAATACCTTGAATCCTTGATATGCTGCATAGGCAAGGAACATTCTAATGGCTTCCAGTCTTGCTACTGGGGCAAA
Organism: Platanthera zijinensis; assembly: GCA_039513925.1. Lineage (NCBI taxonomy): Eukaryota > Viridiplantae > Streptophyta > Magnoliopsida > Asparagales > Orchidaceae > Platanthera > Platanthera zijinensis. The sequence continues at coordinate 666,748 of CM077082.1, read as the reverse complement.
GGTTTTATCAAAGTCTATTCCCTCTTCCTGCCTGTACCCTTTTGCAATAAGTCTTGCTTTATTCTTCACAATGATTCCATTCTCATCCAATTTGTTCCTAAAGATCCACTTTGTTCCAATGATATTGTGGTCTTTTTGTTTAGGAACTAACTCCCAGACCTTACACCTTCTGAACTGATTTAGCTCCTCTTGCATGACATTAATCCAATGTGGGTCTAGGATAGCTTCTTCAAATTTCTTTGGCTCTAATTGAGATAGAAAGCTTGAGTACAGGACTGTGTTCAAATTCCTACTTCTGGTTTGCACTCCATGTCTTAGATCATAATTATCTGATTTACTGGATGATCTTTTAAGTGTCTAACAGCTGGAGGTAGTCTTTCTTCAGGTTGAATACCTCCAGTTTCTTCAATGTGTTGCACATCTTGGTTTTCTTCAGCTTCTAGAGAGTCCTGTACTCCCCCTGGACAGTAGCCACCATTTTCCATTTCTTGATCTGCAGTTGAATCTTTTGCAATGGAAAGCTTGTCCATTCTCTTATTTATACTTGTTGGACTGCATGAACTACAAGACAACTCACTGTTGATCAATCTAATTTCATCAAAAACAACATGTACAGATTCTTCTACAACTTGAGTAATCAAGTTGTAGACTCTATAAGCCTTACTATTATTACTGTACCCAACAAATATCCCATCTTGGGATTTGGCAGCAAACTTAGTTAGATAAGACTTGCCATTATTAAGGATATATCACTTGCAACCAAAGATCCTAAAACAGGATAAATTTGGTTTTCTACCTTTCATGATCTCATAGGAAGTCTTTTTGTGGCACTTGGTGATAGTAGCCCTGTTGATCACATGACATGCAGTGTTTACTGCCTCAGCCCAGAAATATTCTGGGAGAGAAGTGTCACTCAATTGAGTTCTACCAGCCTCAATCAATGTTCTATTCCTCCTTTCAGCAATACCATTTTGCTGTGGTGTTCTAGGTGAGGAGAACTCTTGAAAAATCCCAAATTCTTCACATAGTCTTGTCATACTTTCATATTGAAATTCAGTGCCTATGGTCACTTCTGATTTTGACCACTATACTGTCCAGTTCATTCTGAATTTGCTTGACAAAACTATGTAAAATACTTGGGGTTTCTGATTTTTGTCTCAGAAAGAACACCCAGGTATATCTAGAATAGTCATCTACCACCACAAAAGTGTAGACCTTCCTACCTAGACTATGAACTGGCATAGGACCAAAAAGATCCATATATAAGAGGTATAGACACCTCACTGAATCCTTGTTTTCAAGGCTATGAATGGAGGATTTTGTCTGCTTGCCCTTTTGACAAGCTGAACATAACCCTTTCTTTATACACTTAACTTGAGTACCATTCCTCACTAACTCTTTACTAAAGAGTTAGCCAATAGTTTTGTATTTAAGATGGGCCAGCCTCTTGTGCCATTTGACACAATGAGAGGCTCTCTCATCAGCTACAAGACAAATAGGAGAACCTTTGTTCTCACACTCAAAATTAAGACAGTACACATTCCTTTTTCTGTATCCTGTCAAAATGACCTTTTGATCATTTGACCTTTTGATATGACATCCATTCTTAACAAATGAAATGTCATATCCTAAATCACTCAGCTGACTTATGCTTATAAGGTTGTGTTTCAAACCCTTCATATAGGCCACTTGAGTGATAGTAATCTGGTTACTAGAAATGTTACCAAACCCTTTGATGATTCCTTTTTCAGAGCCACCAAAGATTACTTTAGGCCCATTTATGATAGGCAAGTACTCCTTCAGCAATCCCTTTGTTCCAATTATGTGCCTGGAACATCCACTATCCAAGTACCATATAGGGGTATGGTGACTTGGACTTACCTGCAATAAATAATTACCTCTCCTTAGAACCCAAGTAAGTCTTGGGTCCTTGGTTCAAGTTAGCTTCATACTTACCAAATCTACCTACAGCTCTTCTAACAGGTAGACTGTTGTTCTTCCTGACACTAGTGTTGTGCCAGCAATCTATGACATAATGACCTGTCTTGCCACAGCACCAACATTCATGCTTGTTGTATCTATTTTTAGATACATTTTTGACAGTCTGGTTGACAACAAATCTTGTGTATTGTGCTGGTACTGCTGCAGCCACACCCACTGTTTTCTTAAGAACATTAGGTTTTTGAACATGGGCTGCCTTATTGACATAACCACCCTTGTCATTCAGAACTTCAGTCTTACTATGACCATGAGTATTATCAAAGTCATACTTGTTAGAAGGCACTTGTACCTTTCTAAAAACTACAGGGACTTTAAAATTCAGTGGCTGGACTGAGGCTTTGCCCTTTCTATTGAATTGGACAGCCCTGGTGTTACCCTTAAAGCCTATTCCAGCCTTACTTTTTTGAGCCACAAACTCATCTATTAAGGGTAAAACTGATTTTGGCTTGGAATAACTAGCCACCAAATCTTTCTACTTTTGAATTCTGACTTCAAGACTTTTAATTAGATCATTTTTGTATGTGATTGTGCCCATCTGAATAACAGTTATAGTTTTCAGTTTGGCAATCTCATTCAATTTTTGATCCAACTCTTTCTCTAAGTCAGATGCAACCATCTTAAGATCTGCAATTTCCTTAGCCTGAGTTTTGGCTAGGTTCTTGCTTTTCTTTAGTGCCTGCAACAAGTCCCCATATTCATCTATCAGCTGATGAATATCACCTTCAGATTCAGACCCAACTACATCACTTGATGCAGATGTAGCTGACTCTGTACCAGTACTACAATCTGAATTTCTAGAAATACATTGTACCTTACAAGGACCAGGCTGATCCTGGCACTTGTCTTCTTCTGATACAGCCATCAGTCCTATACACTGATGGTCTTCTTGTTCATAGATAGAGTTCAGCAATTGCATAAACTCATCTTCTTCATCAGCTGCATAAAGACCAATGTATGCATCAGCTTCAGATTCAGAGTATGAAGTTGATTGGTCTGTCAAGCTTTTCTCCTTCTTAGCAACAAAGGATTTCTCCTTCTTGCTCTTTTGTTGAGTCTTCCTTTTATCAGCAGACTCCTTTCTTTTGTCTGGACACTCAGCCACAACATGTCCAGGCTTATTACAGCAGTAGCAAACAATCTTTGATGTTGTAGATTTGCTAGGCTTTGACCTGCTCCTGTCCTTCCTTGATGACTTCCTCTTTTTATAATAGTCATCCACAGGCTGTGATGTGGAGGGCCTAGATTTCCACTGCTTCTTCTACATGAATCTCTGAAACTGCCTTGTAAAGGCAGAAAAATCTATATCTGAATCACTGCTATCTGAATTTTGGTTGTCTGAATTATCTGAGGTAATTTCAGCAACTTCCCTAGGAGGTGATGGAGACATCCTCCTATTCTTTCTAGTGGCTTCAACCTTGAAGGCCACAGACTTTTCTCTATGCTCCCCTTTTGTATTTCTTTCTTCCTCTTTTCTAGTCATTAGTTGCATTTCATAAGACAACAACTTTCCAAATAAAGTTGGAGGAGAAATATCTGCAAGTTTGGCCACTTCCCTAATGACACAAATCTTGGTGTCCCAATCCTTTGTTAAGGATCTTAGTAATTTATCATTCAGTTCATATGTACTGAAGACCTTTCCATAAGACATCAACTCATTTACTATTCTGTAGAACTTCTTATAGCACTCAGATATGCTATCTGACTTTCCTTGTCTGAAACTTTCATATTCCGGATTTAGCATAGACTTTCTATCTTGTCTAACTTCTTCAGAACTCTCCATATAGACTATCAAAGTGTCCCACATTTCCTTGGAGGTCTTGCAGTGAATCAAATTCTGAAAGGTTGAATCATCTATGACACTTACTATGATATTCTGGGCTCTTTTATCCATAGTTGCCAGGATGATCTCATCCTTAGTCATCTCTGAAAATTCCTTGGGAGTTCTCTGGTTTGCATCTAGAACAGACACCTTCATTGGAATATAAGGACCTTCTTTTACTGTAATATAGATTCTTGGGTCAGAAGCCTCCATAAACAACCTAACCCTTTCTTTCCAAATTCCAAATATCTCCTTCCTGCAGATGGGTAATTTCATAGACCCTAGTTCCTTGTGATTTTCTCCAGAACCCATTTTCTTGATTCTTGATTCTGCCTTAGGGATCTAACTCAGACTGTTAAGTCCTTCTTTGAGCAACCTCCCTCTGATACCACTTGATAGAATTAATTTCAAGATAACCCAAACACCTAGAGGGGGGGGGGGTGAATAGGTTCTTTTCCTTTTTTTAACTTAAGGCAGAATATTTTTCAGATCTTAAAATAGAATCTAAGTATTCTACAGCAATCACAACACATAAAACACAATCATACACACATCACAGATTGCATACAGGTTTATAGTGGTTCCCCAAGGTCTGGGTACATCCACTTTCCCCCTTCACCTATCTAGCAGTGTGCTAGATTCGGCCTAACTTCTTCTTTCTTCTCAGATCCACAGATCTTACAGCTCAGAACCCTGAAAGGTTCCTACAACTCAGAACCCTATAAGGTTCCTACAACTCAGGCTAACATCCCTACCTCAGCCTTTCCCCAAGGCCTATAACTCAGAGAACTAATTCTCCTACACTTAGGCTCAAACAGCCTTACCACTCAGAGATCTAAATCTCTTACACTCAGCCTTTATAACACAGGCTTACAACTCAGATATTTGAAAAGATCCTATAGAATTTGATAAGTATATTTGATGTACTCTTACCCTTGTTGAGAGAGAAGGGATAAGAGGATTCTTGATCAGCTTCTTGATGAGTCTGATGGCTGAAATCAACCTGTTCTTAGCTTTCTTCAAAGCTTCTTGAATCTGAACTCAGTAGGGTTGATCTCCTTTGAAGTTGACTGACTGCCAGCTTCCTTCTTAGAATCAGAAATAAATCTGAATCCTTCTTAGCATATTGGTTCAAGATCTGCTTCTTAGGAGACTTATAGATGTCTCCACCTTTACTTCAATAGCTGAAGATCTCTCTCTCTTCAGAACTTATGAAGTTTCTCCAGAATTCTTGCTTGAATTCTCCTTAGATCTTCTCACAAAAATCTTCTTCAGTGTGACGTGCACTTTCTTGATCAATGATCAATACTTCAGTAGTTGTGCCTGTTGTTATTGTTCATCATATTGATTTGATAGAATCCATCCATATATATAAAATTCATCCATGGTAACCGGCTGATACGGTTTCTAACCAACTTCTGACAAGTCTGACAGCTTCAGTAAACTTGTTGGAATGCACAGATGTCAAGTCTCTAGTCAGTTCTTGAACCTTTGTCTTTGTCAGCAAAGCGTCGAGACTGACTGTTATTTTGTGTCGAGACAAACTGTCAATATGTGTCGACACAAGTGACTTAAGTGTCGACACAGACTTTGGTGGTGTCTACATAGCTGCTTTGGCACTGCATATGTAGAATGTGTCGACACTGCCTCTTTGTGTCGACATAGACACTTCTTCACTCCACATCAATCAACTATATTGAAACTCTGCTGTGTGTCGACACAAGTCCTGTGTGTCGACACAGTTGATGTAGACTAAGAATTCTGTGTGTCGACACTGCCTCTAGGTGTCGACACAGTTGATGTTGACTCTGCTTTTGTGTGTCGACACTGCCTCCTGGTGTCGACACAGTTGATGTCGACTCTACTTTTGTATGTTGACACTGCCTCCCGGTGTCGATACATTTGATGTCGACTAAAATCTTCTGTGTGTCGACACAATTTCTTCTGGTGTCGACATTGCTTCTCCAAGTGTCGACACAGACTTCCTTAAGTGTCGACACAGACTTCCTTAAGTGTCGACACATGGACTTAGAAACTTTTTCTACATTTTAGCCAATACTTAACCTGCACATATAAACTCAAAATAACATCAAATACACCTTGATGTATATCCTTGAGCTAAGTGAGGCTTCTCCAAATCACATACACATTTTCTAATGTACCTAACATCCGACTATCTCCTTTCTCCAGCTATTGATTTTCACTCGTCTTGGCTCACTGAGACGATGACGACCTTGGTAAGGAGTGGGAGTGACGGCTAGTGTTTCTAGTCTCTTCCTTTTTATAAGAAGAATTAGGGCTTAAGTTGTCAGACTAATGTTGGACCGCAAATTAGTTTGAGTTGCTTTGCCACATGTCACTTTAGTATTGGACTGCCAATAATTGTTATAAATAAGTCTTCTTAAGAAGATCAATGTATTAAATAGGTTGTTGAAGAGATCAGGTTCAAACGTGCTATCAGCATATATCCCGAAAACCCGGTTCAGACCAGATATATATAAACCAACAATTACAGCTTAGACAAAAAATATTCTTAGTCCAAAAGCATTGAGTAGTGTCGATACCACTCAACGTCGCGTTGAGTGGTGTCGAGACCACTCAACGCTCCGTTGAGTGACGTTGAGACCACTCAATGCTGCGTTGAGTGGCTTTTAGTGGTGTTAAGACCACTCAATGCCGTGTTGAGTGGCGTTGATACCACTCAATGCCACATTGAGTGGTGTTGAGACCACTCAACGCTGCATTGAGTGGCATTGAGACCACTAAATGCTAATAGATTCCAGAATGTTTTCCAAGTCAAAAGGGTTGAGTGCGTTGAGACAACTCAATGCTGCGTTGAGTCTACTCAACGCCTCAGCATCCAGAATGTTTTTAAGTCAAAAGAGTCGAGTGGAGTTGAGATCACTTAACGTCGCGTTGAGTGGCGTTAAGATCACTCAATGTCGCGTTGAGTCCACTCAATGCCTCAACATTCAGAATGTTTCCAAGTAAAAAGAGTTGAGTGGCGTTGAGACCACTCAATGCCGCATTGAATGACGTCGTGTTCACTCGACGCCTGTTGAATCCACCCCATCTACTTTGGTCAAACCTAGCCTAACCCCATTCACTCACCACATGTCCTACCCTAAACCAAGTTAAGGGGTCTAGTTGTTTGAGGGATGTTTCAACATGCACACTGGAGACCAAACAAACTTATGATCCTTCCTTGTTAGGTTTATGAGGGGTAAAGCTATCCGTGGGAAGCTCTCCATGAAATGCCTGTGATAGCCAGCAAGTCCCAGAAAACTCCGGACTTCCGCCACAGAAGACAACACAGGCCACTCCCGTATCGCAACCACTTTTGTCGGATCCACAGCGATACCCTCACCACTTACAATATGACTAAGGAATGCCACAGAAGATAGCCAAAACTCACATTTAGAGAACTTGACATACAACTGATTACTCCTCAAGGTCTCCAGAACAATATATAAGTGCTTCACATGATCATCCTCAGACTGGGAGTACACCAGGATATCATCGATGAATACTGTCACGAACTGATCCAAATAGTCCTTGAACGTCCTATTCATTAATTCTATAAACACGGATGGTGCATTCATCAACCCGAAAGGCATGGCAGTGAACTCATAATGCCCATATAGTATACTGAATGCCGTCTTGGGAATATCACTTTTCTTGATTCTCAGCTGATAATATCCAGACTTCAAATCTAGCTTTGAATACATAGTCGACCCGACTAACTGGTCGAATAGATTATTGATCCTCAGAATCGGGTTCTTGTTCCTCACTGTTAGCTTATTCAGTTCCCGATAATCGATACACAGTCGCAGACTTCTGTCCTTCTTCTTCACGAAGAGGACCGGGGCGCTCCAAGGTGACGAACTTGGACGCACAAACCCTTGCTCTATCAATTCTTGAAACTGTGCCTTCAATTATGCCATCTCTCTCGGTGAAGAACAACTTCGCCCCCTCATGAACTGCTTAAACTACTTGGAGAGCAGACATTAGCGTCTTGCTCGATCCCTTCAGACCAGGGAAAGTAGTTCTTGGCTTGTATTCAACCCTAGTTTGACAATATTCAAACTACAATCGATGTACGCACATTGCTCGGAGAGATAATCCATGCCAAAGATCACGTCAAACTCTACTATTGGCAATAGTGACGCTTCCAAGTCAAAAGTTTGACTTCTGATCAGTACTTTAACGCAACAGACTCTATCCGCGCGCATCGAACACCCATTTGGTAGTATCACATCCAATCTATCCTTAGACACATAAGAGGGCAATCCGATACGTGATACGAAGTCCTCAGATAGGAAAGAGTGTGAAGCTCCTGTATCAAACAGTACTCGAGCCGGACAGTCCATAACCACGACAAAGCCTAAAACACGACAGTCATATGACCAAAGTATAAGGCGCAAGGTATGCAAAGTATTATGACTAAACTCTAGCATATACTTGTCACTCATCGCCTTGCTTGATGGCCTCCTGTTGGTAAAGGTATAGAATTTTGGTTGGGCTGGAGTTTGATGGGATGCGGTTGAATCCACCGTCTTCCTTTTTTCAGTATATGATGCTCCATTGCTCCTGACTTCTTCTCTTATTTGCCACTCCAACAGTCGTGGGCTATATGTCCCGATTTGCCACACTTATAACAAAGAATTGGGCCCCCTCGCCCAGACGATGCTCCAGTAATAACGGATGAAGTAGTTGGTCCAAAAGTTTTGGGCTTCTTATACCACTTTCGATGCCCAGACTTTGCCGAACTTAGAACTTTAAATTTTGATCTCTTCACTGTCGAGTCCCTCTTACCTTGAACTCTCTTTAGATCTTTCTCTAGATATCAGGCTGTATTGACCAATACTAGATAGCCCTACATCATAGGACCTTAGAGTAGCGACCTCGGATCGTCACACAGTCCTTCGTAGAACCGGTTGGTCTTGCGCTCCTCATCAGTAAAAGTGGAGCCAACATAATGTCCCAATCTCGTGAACTCATGTAGGTAGTCGTCCATGCCACTCTCACCTTGAGTCAGTCTATGAAACTGATTCTCCATGGTTATTTTCTGTACTGACGGGATGAACCATGCCAGAAATAATCTCGAGAAATCCTCCATCGAGATATCAGAGAGTTGCCTCCCAATGAAGTGATGTAGCTCTAACTCATCCCACCATAACCTTGCTTCACTATCCAAGAGTAAAGTGGCTATCGTAACCTTCTGCCACTCCTCAGTCTCTATTGTAGACATGAATCTTAACTCTGGAAAGCCAATCCTCAGTTTGTGTTGGGGTCTCAATGCCCAAAAACACTGGTGGATTAAAGCTCATCACGTGCTTTAACTCTTTTCAATTGCTCTCCTCTGCACTGCGGGCTCTGTCGCAACTTGATCTGCCACTATAGGTTCCGCTACGCCAAGCGGTATATGAATTAATCTAGGAGCAGGAGGCTACACTTGCCTCCCTGGTTGGGCATTGATCATAGCGAACACCACTTCAGCTACCATACGAATGGTTTCAGGATAAGGAGGGGTCGCAGGTGCGTCATTAGGCGCACTACTCTCCGCAAAGTGCTGACGTTATGACTGCCCTGCACCACTCCTAGTCACCTATAATCGTGAAACACTCAATTAGGTGACAAACAATTGCCAAAAAGCAATCATAGGAACACGCAGGTTCCTCAAACATGTGTATTTTCATTCCTAAGTGGACATTCATGGGTTCTATTATGTTATAATGGTAACGCACATACATGTGCTCACCACCCCTTAAAATAATTTGCCCATGAATTCAAATAAGAAAGACCGACACTAGAGTTTGATACCAACTTTATAACATCCTTGTCCGTCACATAACATATAACAGAAGGTCCGACCGGGGCCCGACACCATATACTAAGAATAGTCAAAGGAGTTACTAATTGAAACCATAATATATGTACACGCATCCTAACATAGAGTGCATTCTAGCGAAAGAATTTAAAGGTTAACAGGAACCCAACCAATTGAATGTCCACTAATATAAAAGTAGGAATGATAAACCAAATACACAAATAGTCTTGGTCTTAAGGCCTTACAATGTTCAACTCAAATTAAAATGTCTTGCATGTAATATCCCACAAACAACTAGACCCCTATGATTGTTTTGTCATGACTTGGTCGTGATAAAACCCTAGGAAGCACAAGAAACAAGCTCATGAGGGTGAAAATCACCTTGGTCTGCAAATAGTAAATCCCAAATACCAAACCTAGGATTTGACTTTAGGGCTTCACCTTGACCCTTTGACCCTACCATAACATCATTAACTCATTAGGCGGTCCATTGGAGCCATTAAAGATCCATTGGGGTCAACCTAAGGGGGTCAACTTAGCCAAGGTCAAACCTAGCCCTAGTTAGGTCAAATTGCCCTAGTTGGACCTAAGTGGTTTACACCAAGCCACAAGTGGACTTGGGTGGTGGCAAGGGATCCAAGACACTAAGTTGACCAGTCAACCCACTTAGTTGACCAAGTCAACACCCCCAAGTCAAACTTGGTCAAACCAAGCTCAATTGGGGAGAAAGGCTAAGCCCAACTCCAATCCAATTAGGCTAGGCCCAATTATGATGGCCCACTCCTATAGCCAATAGAAACCAACTGGAATACCACTCAAATTCTATAGGTGGTGACTAGGAGAGAGAATATGGGATTTTTCATTAAGGGAGGGAGAGAGAGAGAGAGAGGAGAGTAATGGAGAATGCAAAGAGGCTCCCCATTCCTCCCCCCTTAAGCCTCTATTCATCTCCCCTGACCCTTGGGAGGAGATTTGTTGGGTATTGTATCCACAATGTACCTGATTTGAAGAAGCCCCTGAACAAGCTAAATTTAATTGACTATATATTTGACGATCTTCTATCAAGTTGTGCTTGCAGCTATTCATGCTAAGTACATACCAATGTCAGAGTGCAGTGGGTCAATATACACGGGTCTGCGCAATGTAATCCCTCATTGAGTAGATCAGTGTGTTGACTCACGTGTGCTCTCTCTATTGGAGTATACTTATTTTCAAGTACAGGGTCGAGGCAGATCAAGAGCAGAAGAAGGAGCAAAGATGGGTCAAAGACCAAGTTCATAGGAAGGAAAATAAAAATCGTTTAAGTCAAAATCGACAGGAATCATTAAGTGATTCTCGCCGATTCGACGGGAATCATTAGTGAATCTCGCCGAATCGTCGAGAATCAGTCAGTGATTCTCGCCGAATTCATCCGACTGACTGTCCTCCTACAAGAATTCTGCTAAGGCAGAATCGACGGGAATCACCAAGTGATTCTCGCCGATTCGTCGAGAATCACTTTGCATTCCCGCCGATTCTCTCCGGCTGACAAGGTTCCCTACTATAATTCGGCTAAAGCAGAATCGACGGGAATCGTGAATGATTCCTGCCGACTTCGATGGGAATCACCAACGATTCTCTCCGATTTTGCCTTAGGCAAATTTCGTCTCTCGCTGAACCGAACCAAGACGGGTTACGCTATTTTGGCCGGGGCTAGGGTTTCTCCTTGTGGGTCCCACAAAGGACTTTAGGGTTGGCCTCAGGGTATATATACATGCGTATTTCGAACTTCAACAACAACTATTCACGCGAAATAAAAGAGCTGACGTCGTGCCCTAGCCGATCGCGTAACTCCGCCGATAGCTGTCGCCGCTCGCAAGCTAGTCGCCACCGTTGATCTTTGAGCCTCTTTGATCTTTCGACGACAGGACCAAGACTAGCAGTGTGTATCACGCATCTCTCTTGAGATATCTTGTCTCTCGAATCGTTGAACGAAGTTAGTTCTTCATTTCGAATCGATCGAGACGACTGATCCAACCGAGATCGTTCATAGACCTTGCTTGCTTCGTCAAGAAGTTTGGATCTACAAAGCATCGCCGCCGCATTCACTTGCCACCGCCGATCTTGTTAAGATCCTCTCCAAGAGAGTACTCCGGTCGTGGACTCTTCGTCTCTTTCAAGAAAGCATCAACGAACGAAGAGCGACATCGGATTCTCCACAAGTTTGTTTGTATTTCTTGTACATTCAATTTTTGTCTTGTTGTAAAGGAATTTTTATTCCTAGTTGTAAGGGTTGGGTGCAACCAGTGGTGGAGGAGTAGTGACTCCTTTGGTTGGAAGGGTTCCTTTCGTTGTGTGAGGATTGGATTTCAATTCGGTTAGTGAAGTGATCGAGTCGTCCCTTGGTGGGAGATAGGTCGAAGGGGGGAAGTGGACGTACCCAAATCGGGGAACCACTATAATTGCTTGTGTGCTTTTTTGTGCTATGTTTGTTTATTTGTGCAGGTAATTTAAATTCCGCAAAAGACTGCACGACACCTATTCCACCCCCCATAGGTGGATTTAGTTGACATTAGAGACTTTCAAGATTGCCATCAATTCCAGCCAGGACAGCACATGAAAGGGCACCAACCCACCATGGCCGAACACCCCCCTCCATGACCATTAATGGTCATTCAGTGTAGCCTCTTCCACTCCCCAAAACCACCCCTCCATCAGTTTTAAAAGTTCTCAAGCAATCAAAATGAAACTTTACATCACTGGTTTAGGAGGAGAATTGGGGATTCAACAAGGAAAAGACTTGAAGACTTCGACCATGGCACACCACCACCACACACGCCGCCAAGCTCGCCTGCAAGTCCAGTCCTTCTCTATCTCTCCAATACTAGATCTTTAGATCAATAGGAAGAGAAATCGGGCTCAATTGAGCCCGATCGGTGAGAAAAGAATCAGAGTTTTTCCATGAAAACGAACCTCTCGGGTTCGCTGGAATATGCCTTTCCGGCGGCCGTGCCGCCGCCACACGATAGCCACCACCTCAACAGAGGTGGTGGTGGTGGCCGTCCAGGGAGGTGGCTGTTATGATCACAGGCCACATGCCCCCGCAAGAGCCCGGATTCAACATGATGTCAATACATGGATAAATCTCAGCCGGTTAAATAAAGGAAGGGGAAGCATCGTACAACAGGTGGCAGCATCAAATGTCTTTTGATATTTCCAAACACAACTATTGACCGTTGATTAATATATCCGTTTGAACTATGTAATTAGACCAATGGATCATTTAATGCTTATAAATAGGTGTTATGATTGTAATCAGATTAGCCGTGGATTAATAAAAAATGTTTCTCTTTCTTCTCCCAGTAAACACTTTCCCTCTCTCTATCACTCTCTCTCTCTTCCCGATTATTCTCTATCTTCTCCTCTGAACTTCGGCCATCTCCAGCCAGTTCTTCCCCATCCTGACCGAGCTCCTAACATTTGGTGCTCTCGTTCTCTTTGATATCTCCTCACGCTTCTCTAATGGCAGAAAATACACGCTAAAAGGATCTCAATAATCAGTTTCTTGAGTTCCATAAATTTTTTCAAGCGGATCAAGAGGCTCGTATAAACCAGCTTGATGAGCTGCGTGAAGATTTTAAGTCAAAAGAATCATTCTTGGTACAATAAATAGTCGAAACCAGAACAGATGTGACGGAAAAAATCAATACCCTATGTACGGACATGATGGCACAGTTCAAACAGATGCAACAGTCAATTGATCTTCTGAATAATCTATCGCAGCAAACAGATTACAGCCAATCATACAATTCTCAAGGCATTCTGGGACATTCACCCAATGATAATACCCACCAGGTCATTTCTTTACAATCAGAATTTAAATTTCATTGCCCTAGATTTAGCGACGGTGATCCTACAGATTGGCTATATAACCTACAATTATATTTTCAACTTCATAATACTAATACACGAGATTATCTTTTAATCGCGGCATGCCACCTTGATCGTCCAGCTTTCCACTAGTATCAAGCCACTTTGCGTGATACCCCTAATATTACGTTTTACTTTTTCGTTGAAGCCCTTACTAAAATATTTGGACCCTCGGCATACGAAGATCCAACCGGTTCACTCACAAAACTGCAACAAACAACGACGGTCTCTGAATATAAAAAAAAGTTTGAGGAATTGTTAACTAGGGTACCTGGTCTTGCTCCCGGTTTCATAGTAAGCATTTTTGTGTCAGGGATTAAATAACAAATCCGTAGTACCATCAAAATGCAATGCCCAATAGATCTCCACGATGCCTACGCTATAGTGATAAGTAAAGTTTGTTTTAAAGAAGATAGATTTGGTTTTATATAATCTTTTACGTATATAAGTCTATCTCTTTTTTTACTTACTTATATCCTGTGGATTAAGGCAAGAGTACCTATCGCATAGGAGTATAGTATTTTGTAGAAAATATTAAGGTCGTATTTTTCCTGGGATCGGTGTTAATTATTCTACTTTTTAGAACGGACTATTATTTTATCGAACGAACGGGGTGGGGTTTATATTTAAAAACAAAAGATAAAAAATATATATACATGATTTTATTAAGATAGGGACTTAGAAGGTAGTCCTCGATTTCAGAATTACTTTGAGAGAATATTAATTCAACTATTAAAGAACAACTTTATTTCTTTATTACCTAACTTAACGAGAGGGTCCCTTTGGTAGCATCACTGACTCGAAAGTATGACTGGGGAGGCTTGCGTTTAAAACGGGTTAACATAAACGTAGTATCTCTTCACCTGGTATATGATCAATTAACAGAAAACCCTAGTTAGGATAACTAGAAAGTAGAGTTGAAATAGTTGAAAATAATATCCAGCCCAGAGCTCATCTTGACCAAGTGCTAAGGGTTCTTAGCCTCTTCTCAGGATGGGGACGGTATAAGGTATAGAAAATAATATCTACCTATCTATCTCAATCCAGGATTTAAGCTTTCGCTTCACCTTTGTTTTTTGGGATAGGGTAGTAAAATTTTGCAGAGCTTCCGCACTATCTTAATCTAGGTCATAGGCTTTCGCCTCGCCCTTCATTCAGGATAGTATGAAATAATAATGTTTTGAAAATAATTTTGGAAGCAGTTTCACACTATCTTAATCCAGGACATAAGCAGAGCTTCGCCTTTTATTCGGGATAGTATGAAAAAAAGGAAAGTAAAAACTGAAAATAAAGCAGTAAAGTACTCAGAATTAAAATTGAAAAAGTCTATTTTATAAAGTCCGAAAAATTATTACAACTTTCTAAAAAGCTGAAAAGAAAGCTAAAATATTACAACTTATAGAACTTTAGAATACTTGAAATATACTACCAGTTCCTTGTCAAAGAGCTGGGGAGTCCTAACAATTCTTAAGGAAGCTGCTGGTGTTCCAATAATTCCACTCAGCCCTGCCCATCTATTTATAGGAAAAAATTTCAAGTGACACACCCCCTGACACGGGCGTGTCGGGTAGGGCGTGATAGGGTCACGGGCGTGACTTCTAGCCTGTCGGGACAGGTGCCAAGCGGGGCTGAACTTCAGATAGAATTTGAGCAGGTCACGGGCGTGACTGATCGATGATGTCACAGGCGTGTCGGGCAACTGATTCATCAGGCGGCACGGGGCGTGGCGACAGCGCGGCAGCTTGTTGGATTTCTGGATAGAACTTCACTAGGTCACGGGCGTGTCGCTTTTGTCACGGGCGTGTTCAGCGGGCGTGTCCAGCTATTTCCCGATTTTTCTGGGAACAAAAACAGAAACAGGAAAAAAGATTAAAAAGGGCTGTCACGCCCTAGGTCACGGACGTGACCTAAGGGCGTGACCTAAGAAAAATATACAAAAAATCAGAAAAGTTTAGAAAATAAATATAAAACATAATATAACAAAAATAATTAGTTATATATATAAAAACTAAGATTTTATTTATAAATATGCAAACTTAATACGATACAAAATTATATATTTTTATACTCATCATATAGCCAGAATGGTAGAAGACCAATAATTAGAAAATCACACTATCCATCCCATCAGACCACGTCCTGAAACACAACAAACTCAGAATATCCCTTCACAATTACCTCATTTATAATGGCAACCATTTCCCCCCGTAGCTGATCCTAAGCCAACATTTCTACCCAAGTATCATATTCGACGTCTTTCGGCTGCCGACAGACAACGTCGTTGTGACCAAGGCTTGTGTTACAATTGTAATGACAAGTATACCTATGGCCATCATTGTAAAGGTACTGGTACACTTTTATATTTTCAAGGAATGGACGAACCAGACAACACTAACGACCCCATCGACGACCCAATTCAAGAAGCTGTTGATCAAAATGGATCAGTATGTATGTACGCGCTTACGGGCAAACCCGTCGGCAACTACCTTCGGGTAACTTCATTTTTACACCATCACCCACTCTAAACTTTAATACATAGCGGGAGCTCTCACGATTTTATTTCGGAACGAATTGCTAAATTTTTTACATTTACCAGTATTAGCAATTCAACCTTTTAAAGTTTTTTAGGCTTAGCAGGCTTTTATCCCGCGCTATAAAAGCTTATTCCACACCAAAAAAGCTTATTCCACACCAAAAAACCAAAAAGAGGTTCGAGCTTTTTTAGGCTTAGCAGGCTTTTATCGAAAGTTTATTAAAAAAATTTCAATCATAGCGCTACCACTAACAGATCTATTAAAGAAGAATAATTTTTCTTGGGACGATCACACAAAGTTGGCTTTTGATACCTTAAAAAAGCCTTAGTATCTAAACCTACCATTCACCATTGAAACTGATGCATCCAAAATAAGTATAGGTGCGGTATTACTTCAAAACAATAAACCCATAGCCTATTTCAGTAAGAAACTGCCACCACTTATTCAGAGGAAGTCGACATACGTATGAGAAATGTGCGACGTCACTTCAGCCGTTATTGAGTGGAGACAATACCTACTGGTTCATCCTTTTAAAATATTAACTGATCACAAAAGCTTGCACAACCTACTTACCCAAGACTTACATACACCAAAACAACAATTATTTTTAACAAAACCCATTGGGTATAACTACACGATCAAGTATAAACCTGACAAGAATAATGTGGTAGCTGATTCTTTATCAAGGTCATGCTCAGAACACACCGACAATAGAATTATTATCAACACAAGAGGAACAAGCTCACTTATACACAATATCCATATCAACACCCAATTCCTATTTATTAGAAGGGCTGGAGCAGTCTTATGACACTGATCAATTCACCCAACAATTATTAGGGGAATTGCAGTCTAACCCACTTCTCGGCCCGAATGGACACAAAAAGGGAAAAAGATTTTCTTTAAGCATTCCGTCTAATTCGCCCATCATTAACAAAATCATCACAAATTCACATGATACCCTCTATGGGGGGCATTCCGGAAGAAGAGCAACACTGCACAGGATTAGGAGTAATTTCCACTGGCCAAACATGAAAAAAAAACATAACTGACTATATCAACCAATGCAAAATATGCCAGAAAGCTAAACCCAGTAATCACTTACCATATGGCCTATTACAGCCATTACCCGTTCCAACACTTATTTGGTCGGACCTCACTATGGACTTCATAATCCAACTACCAAAATCCAACAACTACACAATCATCATGGTAATCATATATAGATTATCACGGGCGACACATTTTGCTTCCCTGATTCCCCCTCTAACTACGCCAAACGCAGCAACAAAATTTTGGGAATCAGTAAGAGAACTTCACGGTCTTCCAACGTCGATAGTTAGTGACCGTGATTCTTCCTTTTTAAGCAATTTCTAGATAGATTTGTTTTCCTTACAAGGCATATATTTGCATTATAGTTCGGCCTATCACCCGCAAAAGGACGGCTTGACAGAACGAAGTAATAGGTGCCTACAGTAGTATTTATGAATGTTTGCCCATGCTCACCCCAAAAAAATGGTCTACTTATTTAAGCTTTGCAAAATTTCATTTCAATACATCCCTAAACACATCGATCAGCATGTCCCCTTTTGAGGCCATGTTCGGTCGACTGCCCCCTAGGCTTCTTACTTACTGTGCATGTAGCACCAGGAATGAAGCAGTAGAGCTTACTTTACAAACCAGATATGCAATCATTCACCAGTTGAAGGAGAATCTACAGAAATCTCAAAATTGCATGAATATTTTTACGGATAAACGAAGGACAAAAAAGAGTTTTTAAGTAAAAGATTGGGTGTTATTAAAACTACACCCATAGCGACAACTCACGCTTAACCAAATGAGCTGCAAAAAGCTAGTACTCCATTATTACTGGCCCTTCCAAATTGAGGAAGTCGTGGGAGTAACAGCTTATAAACTAAAACTACCAGAAGATTGTAAAATACACCCAATATTTTCTGTTTCGTTACTCAAGGAATACAAAGGACGCGAGACAACACAGGTGACACCCTTACCAAAACAAAGCCATAAGAACATGCCCATACATGTTCCCCTGGCCGTGATTAGTTTACGACAGATTATTTGCAACAATCTGGTGATCGAGCAAGGGCTAGTCCAGTGGAAGGATCTTCCACCTGAAGACAGTTCCTGGGAAGACTTGGACGCACTCCCTATAGATCTACAGCAAGCAGCATGGGAACACTCTTCCATACCTCTCAAAGCAGATCTCACAGATCTACTACCAATGAATTAGAAGCAGCAAAGGAAACACACTCAGCGACATCACCAGTAACCCCAACATCTACCACAGAAAAATTAGAAGGTTATACCGCTCATCCCAGGACAGAAGAAAGTTCATCCGGTGCATTACTTCGATAGTTGACCACTACAAGTTCCAGCTACCAGATCCTTGCTACCTTCAGTACTGGCGTGCCGTTTCATCTCCATGGTAAAAACCTAACTTTGGTGGACGGAATGAAAATGATAAGGACATCGTTAGCTTAAAAGGGGAAAGCAATGCTATGATCATAGGCCACGTGCCCCCACAAGGGCCCAGATTCAGCATGATGTCAACACATGGATAAATCTCAGCCGGTTAAATAAAGGAATGAGAAACATCATACAACAAGTGGCAGCATCAAATGTCTTTTGATATTTCCAAACTCAACTATTGACCGTTGATTAATATATCCGTTTGAACTCTGTAATTAGACCAACGGAGCATTTAATGCTTATAAATAGGTGTTATGACTGTAATCAGATTAGCCATGGATTAATAAAGAATGTTTCTATTTTTTCTCCCAGTAAACTCTTTCCCTCTCTCTCTATCTCTCTCTCTTCCCGATTATTCTCTATCTTCTCCTCATAACTCCGACCATCTCTGGCCAGTTCTTCCCCATCCCGACCGAGATCCTAACAGTGGCCGGGTGGCTGGGAACATGAGCTGGAATAGTTACAGGACGAGTCAATCCCAGCCACTGGCTCATTGGGGATGATGAAAGTGGGCTGTTGGATTTGGTTGATCTGATAAGCTCAGGCCAGTGAAATATTATATTATATTATTATATTATCATGTCATATATTTATAGCCATTTGGTTTTAAATATTAAAAATACTTAGAGTAATTCCTGAAAATATGTCCAAAATAGAAAATCTAGCCCACTGTGTCTAGTTTAATACAAAATTTAAATCAACTCATTTTGACCACTAGATCTCCCTCAGCACACATTTTGGTGCAAGGTATCCAAGGGCAAATCAGAAATTAAAATGAGTGCCTCCAGTGAATTACTCACGCAAATAACCTGAAATTTGGACCATAGGCTGGTCTTATCATGACCCTAGACATATCCAAAAATCGGAATTTTTGGAGATCATTTTTTTATAGTTTTTGTGATAATTTAATAAATCATATATGAGACATTAATAGGGTCTATGGACCTCAAACCTTTCCCAAACTCTGGTGGATGACTAGAGGAGATATTATAAGGTCAAGGGAAAAATATCAGCCCAATTGGAGTTGATTGGGTAGGATAACTTGGTGAACATAGTGCCTAGGTTATATGCCTAGTTTCAGAGTTCACAAGTACCAGGCGTCGAGTTATCTCAACTCCATCCGACTCGATGTTTAGTGGTCGACTAGACTCGACAATGTGTCGAGTTATCTCGACGCCATTCGTCCCGGCGTTGAGTGAGCGACTATACTCGACGAGGCGTCGAGTTATCTTGATGCCATTCGACCCAGCGTTGAATGATCATCTAGACTCAACAAGGCGTCGAGTGACCTCAATGCCATGCACTGAGGCATTGAGTGATCTCGATGTTGTCCCTATAAAACACAAATTATGTGTCTTAAGGTATTAGATGACCATGAAATTTGGTCTGTGAACTTTTTAGACCACAATTATGCCCTGTTAATATTATTGAAATTTTTGGAAGAGAATAGTTAGGGGTTTCTTTACAAAGTGCCTTATGTGGTGATATGTTCTTTAATTCATTTATGTGGCAAAAAGAAATTTGATGATGATGAAATTTGGGCAGTGATAATTTCTGATCATGTTTGACCTATGATAATTTTATCATATATTCTGAATGATTATATCATGTAGTTCCTTTGTTAAATATTGTTCTCGTCAAAAAAAGTTTAAAATTTGGTTTTGTATATAAACAATTTTTGGAAAATCATGAAACTTTGGCAGTTATGTGTTCTGATCATTCTAGCCCTCTGATAATTTTGCTATAATTTATAGATGTCAAAAACTTGTACTTACTTTGTAAATTGTCTTTTCGATCAAAAGATTTGAAATTTGATTTATGGTAAAATGTCTTTTTGGAAAATTATACCTTGATGCTATTTAATCAAGAAGGGGTTCTGAAAATTTTTGTAAGGTCATTGTATGTTAGAATCTTATACTTCATGATCAAAGTCATAGGAGGTATAATTTTTGGAAAATTAAATTAAGGTTGATTTAATTAGGAAAAATACCAGGTTCTGGTCTGGGGTTTAATGTATCATGGTAGACCCCTAGTAATAATTTTAAGGTTGTAGACAAGTATTCAGAGTGCTTACCTTCGTACGCTTATGATCGATCACATGGCCTGCTTATAGTGAATTCGAGGTTTTAGGGTAGAATAGTAGACCATTCATGGGTGGAATTATAATGGGTGTACCAGGTTTGGGTGAAGTCATGATGAGGTCACCCTTAGGGCCAAATTTTGAGTAGTCTGGGTAACATGGGTTTGGGGTTGTGCTCGGGGTCGATTGAGTACTGTCTTCTCCCAGGGAATATAAATTCACTTAGAATTAGCTAAAGAGCAACATGGGAAAAAGGTTTGGTAATAAACAGTTACTCATAAAAATAAGTGCCTTACAAAAGGGAACTTTGGGCTTCAGCCCATTGTAGTTCCTAGTGTCCTCGAGAGCCCTTCATAGGGAATGCCCTATGCAGTCCAAGGTTAAACCTAAATTATAAGAATAAGCCGACTAAAAGAGTAACCTTAATAAACACTATCACATACACTCACCCTGTCGTTTTAGGAGGACAGTTGGTGTAGGTTCACGAGCGGTGGGCTTGGTGTTTGACAAGATGGTTTAAGTTTAAAGAGCCGATGGCTCGGAAGCTCCTATAGCATGTGTGCATGTGCATTAAGTGGCGGGTCTTCGATATTTGATGGTTGTTCACGTAGATGTCGATACGCTGACTCAGCGGGTGTAAGTATTCACTTAGCCAAGAAAAGGCTGGTGGTTGCCAGCATTAGTACAAGAGACTCCTGTAGCACCTGACTGTGGGTGTACCGAGTAGTACACAAGGTCTAGGTTAGGTAGTGTGAATGCCGACCTAGGAGTGGGGAGGCCCAACCCACTACCTCCATTTACCACTACGTAAGGGACCAGAGAGTTTAACTAACTCCAAATGGGGAACTAAAGGTCTGTATGCATAGAGTCGTGTGCGTGTGTTACACTTGCATGAATCATGACATAACATATCACAACACACATACCTGCATATAACCTGACACCCTATCATATAAACTAGTATGGGATACCTTTTGATAGGGTCCACATATATTGCTTCTCTTACTTGCAATATATTTTTCTGTCATCTTGTGATACATACTTTTGATATATGATAGATAGGTCCACCTTCACTTGCTTTTGTTTATCTCCACATTTGGTACTTCCCTTTCATTCCTTTCCACACGGTGCCTAGGCATCGTAGGGGAGGGGAGGGGGATCAATACTTAGTTTTAAACTAACAACCTTATGGGAATAACACTAGGGGCACCAGTTGGGAGACAGGGTGCAGTTCCAGGGGAACCAGACCAACCAGAGTACAATGCACGAGGAGGTGAACTAGCCTAGTCCAGGAGTGACAACAACACCATCAGTAAGGGGATCAGTGAGTGATTAGTAATTTTACTTCCACGAGCATTTTGTAGTGAGGTCTATTTGTACTGGGCAGGATCCCATCTTTCTTCAGCTTTAGCTTTATTTCTTGTACGAACTTATATTATTATTGCATTGTGATCGTGGACATATTTTCGTTTATATAATGAAAATGAATGTTTTACGTCTTTCTGCTGTGGAATATGGTTGAGATATTGCTGGCAGAATCAGCGTTTTGTGGTGATGGCCTTCTTGGGAATTAGTGTCACCGCAAAGCGGAGGTTCTGGGCATAAGACTTGGTAAAAAAAAGGGTATCACAACTAGTATCAGAGGCACCTCAACCCGAAGAAAAGAAGTCCACGAAACCTAGGACACCTCTGCTCGAGTTTAGTTTGGGGACAAACTAAGCAGCGGAAGTTATGGTGTGCCCATATAGGGAATCACATGCAGTTGTCTATTCTTAACTAGATTTAAGTCAACCACTGTATAAGTTAGCCTTCCTCTTTGAGTTTATAATGAATTATGGTCTTGGAATAGGGAACACCGATAGTTCAGAATAATGTTCCACCCCCGCCAGTTCCTACGCTGTTCCCGCAAACGGAGATGGGATAGACACTGACAACCATCTTGGAGGCTTTTAAGTCACAACAGGCTCCGACTCATCAAACAAATCCCGGGGATAGTTGGTTGAGTGTCTTCCGAGGCCTTTCCCCTCCATCATATCTAGAGACGGAGTCAGCTGTACGGACAGAGGAATGACTGGACATCATCCACGAGATGTTGGCTTGGATACGATGCCCATCAGATATGGTTGTATCCTTAGCAATTTCATGCTTGTAGTCCCACACAAAGAGATGGCGGAAGTCTCTTCTAGACACTACCTATGTAGGAATGGAGGACGCATACATCTTATGGGACGAGTTCAAGATGGAATTCTTGGATCATTTTGTGCCATATACTGCAAGGGATGAGCTAGAGGACAGGATTCTATAGCTGAGGAAGGGAAGAAGGTCAGTGTTGGAATACTATCGAGAGTTTACCCATTTAGCTCACTTCACGGATTCATACCAACTGGATGATGTCGGCTATGCGAAGAGGTTATATAAGGGCCTTCAGGATGACCTGAGGCAGACACTCCTATTCATCTCTGACAGAAGCCTGGCCCGGATCCTGGAGATGGCTAAGAGGTTGGAGGCAGACAAGCTCATGGTTCGGGGCAGAGGAAAAAGACCGGCAGACGATACAGTTATTAGTGGCAGGAGGGAACAACAGAGGGATAAAAGAAATGGGGATCAATCCCGCCCGAGGCATATACAGGAGCAGAGGGACCCAGAGGTACTGAACCCTCAGCCTTTACAGATGCGGGAGATGCTGAGGCCAGAGGATGGGGCACCTCCACCGCCAGTGTGTTATCACTGCCACCTGCCTGGACATATTCGAATCAATTGTCCTAGGAGATAGGAACCACTACCAGCACCATAGGCTACCCCATATGCGCAACAATTTAGGGGTCGGGGACGTGGTCGAGGACATGGGTTTCAAGGCGGCGACCGTAGGTCAGACAGAGATCAGATGTATGCCTTAGACCTTGCTCAACCCTGGAACCCGGATAGGGTTATAGCAGGTATGCTAGCAATTTCAAATTTCTTGCCTTCTGTTCCTTAAATAATAGAACTGATAGTAAGCTTGTAGTGCTAGGAAAGAAAACTTTAAGACTAGCCACCTAAGATCCTTTAATAAATTCAGGAATAGTAAGGGTATGTGACAAGTCTGCCCATAATTTATTTGACACAGGGGCAATGAATAAATATGTTGCGGAGAATTTTGTCAAGGATTTTGACCAGGTCCAACATTTCACGGGGGTCATAAGGAGGGTGCATCTTCCCAATGGGATGGAGATCCTATCCACTGCAAAATGCCTTCTGGAGGTGACTATCGATAGATTAACCTTCGAGGCTCTGACAACGATCCTGGAACTGCCAGACTTTGATCTCATCTTGGGAATGATATGGCTCACTTGGAACCATACTCATATTGACTGCTCAGCGAGGAAGGTCATGCTGAGATACGACAACTCTTACGCAACCTTCCAAGGTACTATCCCGGCCTCTCGATGCTTACTTTCTTCTATCAGGGCCTTTTAAGGTCCATCTACAAGGTTATGAGGCTTATCAGGTGTTCTTTAACATGATCGAGGAAACAAATTCTATCACCAACATTCAAGTAGTATGGGACTTCATCGATGTCTTTCCAGAGAAGCTGCTCGGGCTGCCACTGCATCGTGAGAGGGACTTTCAAATTCAGCTAGTGTCGGGGGATAAACCGGTGTCTATAGCTCCTTATCGGATGGCCCCAAAGGAGTTAGTGGGGTTCAGAAGCCATTTACAGGAGCTAGTTGAAGCTGGGTTTATCAGACTGAGTTCCTCGCCTTGGAGAGCCCCAGTGTTATTTGTGAAGAAGAAGGATGTGACCCTCAGAATGTGCATCGATTATAGAGCACTGAAACGGTTGACGGTCTAGAATACATACCCACTGCCAAGGATCGATGAGTTATTTGACAAACTGGAGGGAGCCTACTGGTTCTCAAAGCTTGACTTGAGGTCGGGGTATTATCAGCTGCAGATTCAGGAGGAGGATATCCCGAAGACAGCCTTCAACAACTGATATGGATTATACGAGTTCACCGTGATGCCCTTTGGGCTCACAAATGCCCCGTCAGCATTCATGAGTCTGATGAACCGGGTGTTCGAGCCATACCTCGACATCTTCGTCATTGTGTTCATCGACATTGGAGAAGCTCAGGGAGCATAGTCTGTACACGAATTTCAGCAAGTGTCAGTTTTGGCTGAAGGAGGTAGCCTTATTAGGCCACATTATTAGCGGAGTAGGGTTGGCAGTGGACCCAGCGAAGATCCAAGCAGTACGAGATTGGCTGCCATTGAAGACGACATCAGACATACGGAGCTTTCTAGGACTCGCTGGATATTACCAAAAGTTTGTGGAGGGATTTTCTCGGATTGCCCTTTCACTTACTTTGTTGATGAAGAAGGATACCCCCTTTGTGTGGACACCACAGTGCGATGCGGCCTTCCTGGAGCTGAAGGGTCGGCTTACATAGACTCCTATCCTTGCCCTTCCCTCTGGGAAGGAAGGGTTCCAAGTGTACACAGATGCATCATACCAGGGGATTGGTGTCGTTTTGATACATAACGGGCACGTGATAGCGTATGCTTCCCGCTAGTTGAAGAAACATGAGCAGAACTACCCAGTGCACGATCTGGAGATGGGAGCGATCATATTCGTTCTGAAGATTTGGCAACATTACCTCTATGGCGTCCACTGCGACATATTCTCAGATCACAAGAATCTGAAGTACATGGACACGCAGAAGGAGCTGATTTTTAGATAGAGGCGATGGGTGGAGTTTTTATCTGATTACCAGTACACTATGCATTACCACCCGGGGAAGACAAACGTGGTGGCTGATGCACTGAGTAAGAGAGCCACCACATCGGGAGCAGAGCCCCAACTGATGACCTGGAACTAGTGAAGATGCTGGAGGACATGTAGATCATCTTGGTATCATCAGATGACCCTGAGCTCTATGAGGAGTACTTGATGGCGATGGGTACCACTGATAACGTTCAAGACCGTATTAAAGATGGACAGAGGCAGGATGCCAAGATGGAGCCAATATTCAGGTCTTTGGAGGCAGGCATGGTTGGGAACTATTTGTTGAAAGAACATCTGCTATATTTCAGAGGACGAGTGTATATACCGACAAGAGGCAGGATTCGAGAGGATATTATGACTGAGGCACACTGCAACCGGTTTTCAATGCACTCGGGATTTTTGAAAATGACGGCTGATCTGAAGAGGACTATGTACTGGACGAGCATGAAGAAGGACATCACATACTTTGTGACCCATTGCGAGACCTACCAGCTCGTGAAGGCGGAGTGCAAGAGCCCGACCGGGTTATTGTAGCCACTCTCAGTACCGGAGTAAAAGTTCGACGACATAGCCGTAGACTTTATACTTAGACTTCCCCGATCACACGCGGGGAATGATTCTATATGGGTGATCGTCGACAGGTTGACGAAGGTGGCCAGATTCCTACCCGCCAGGAAGGAAGCTCTGGTCGGTGTTTTGGTACGGAAGTTCGTGGAGTAGTATGTACGATATCATGGTATACGCAGGATGACAGTGTCAGATCGGGATGGATAGTTTACGTCCAAGGAGTGGAGATCAGTCCAGGATTACTTGGGTACTCGGTTGGCATTCAGTACATTGTTTCACCCTCAGATGGACTGGCATACAGAGCGTACCAACCAGACGTTGGAAGATTTATTACGCCTGTGTATTCTGGACCGCGTAGAGCCATGAGAGAGACTGTTGCCGCTGATCGAGTTTTCATATAACAACAGTCATTAGTACAGTATAGGCATGGCCCCTTACGAGGCACTGTACGGACGGAGGTGTAAGAATCCATTATCGTGGATCCAAGATGAGGATCTAAAGGCCCTCAGCTCAGAGTTTGTGGAGGATACTGATGCCAATGTGAGACTGATCCGAGATAGGATGCTGGAGGCCCAGAGTAGACATGCCAAGTACTACGATTCTCGACATCGCCAGGTGGAGTTTCAGGTTAGAGACCGGGTGTTTTGAAGACACGTCTGATGCATGGAGTCTCGCGGGTATGCGGGCGGAAGAAGCTCAGTTTGAGATATATGGGGCCATATAGGATCCTAGAGCAGATCGAATCATTTGCTTACAGACTAGTGCTGTCGCCGGAGTTGGCGGGATTGCACGACATCTTCCACGTCTCCTCCCTTAGGAGGCTCTAATATGGCCGGAGCGGCGGATTTCTACTACGGATAGGTCAGTAGCTACAGATCGATCAGTGTATCTGGAGCCGATCTGAATAGATGACACATAGATGTGGGTCTTATAGCGCAAGAATGTTCCCCTGGTCAAGGTCCTGTGGAGGAATCATGGACAGGAGGAGCACACCTGGGAGCCACTAGACTTGATGCAGTAGAAGTACCAGAAATTTTTATGTATTGGATTTGTAACATGCCACAAACAACTAGACCTCTAGGATTGTTTTTTCATGACTAGGTCATGACAAAACCCTAGGAAGCACCAGGAACCAGCTGGGATTAAGCATGAGGGTGAAAATCACTTTGGTATGCAAATAGTAAATCCCAAATACCAAACCCAGGGTTTGACTTTAGGGCTTCACCTTGACCCTTTGACCCTTCCATAACATCCCTAACCCATTAGGAGGTCCATTGGAGCCATTAAAGATCCATTGGGGTCAACCCAAGGGGGGTCAACTTAGCCAAGGTCAAACCTAGCCCTAGTTTGGTCAAATTGCCCTAGTTGGACCTAAGTGGTTTACACCAAATCACAAGTGGACTTGGGTGGTGACAAGAGACCTAAGACATTAAGTTGACCAGTCAACCCACTTAATTAACTAAGTCAACACCCCAAGTCAAACTTGGTCAAACCAAGCTCAAATGGGGAGAAAGGCTAAGCCCAACTCCAATCCAATTGGGCTAGGCCCAATTGTGATGGCCCACTAGCTATAGCCAATAGAAACCAGTTGGAATACCACTCAAATTCTGGAGGTGATGACTAGGAGAGAGAAAATGAGAGTTTTCATTAAGGGAGGGGAGAGAAAGAGGGGAGAGTAATGGAGAATGCAAAGAGGCTCCCCATTTCCTCCCCCCTTAAGCATCTATTCATCTCCTCTGACCCTTGGGAGGAGATTGCCATCAATTCCAGCCAGCCAGCACATGAAAGGGCACCAACCCACCATGGCCGAACACCCTCATCCATGGCCATTAATGGCCATTCAGTGTAGCCTCTTCCACTCCCCAAAACAACCACTCCATCAGTTTTAAAAGCTCTCAAGCAATCAAAACGAAACTTTACATCACTAGTTTAGGAGGAGAATTGGGGATTCGGCAAGGAAAAAGCTTGGAGACATCGGCCATGACACACCACCACCACACATGCCGCCAAGCTCGCCTGCAGGTCTAGTACTTCTCCTTCTCTCCCGTGCTAGATCTTTAGATCAATAGGAGGAGAAATCGGGCTCAATTGAGCCCGATCAGTGAGAAAAAAAATCAAAGTTTTTACATGAAAACGAACCTCTTGGGTTCGCCAGAATATGCCCCTCCAGCGTCCGTGCCGCCGCCAGGCGATAACCATCACCTCAACGGAGGTGGTGGTGGTGGTTGTTTAGGGAGGTGGCTGAGAACAGGCGTTGGAATAGCTACAGGACGAGGCAATCCTAGTCGCTGGCTCATTGGGGATGATGACAGCGGGCCGCTGGATCTGGTTGATCTGATAAGCATTGGCCAGTGAAATATTTTATTATATTATTATATTATCCTGTCACATATTTACAGCCATTTGGTTTTAAATATTAAAAATACTTAAAGACATTTACTGAAAATATGTCTAACATAGAAAATCTAGCACTTTGTGTCTAGTTTAATAAAAAATTAAAATCAACTCATTTGGACTAATGGATCTTCCTCAACACACATTTTGGTGCAAGGTGTCCAAGGGAAAATCAGAAATTAAAATGAGTGCGCCCAGTGGATTACTCACTCAAATAACCTAAAATTTGGACCATAGGTTGGTCTGGTGATGACCCTAGACATATTTAAAAATTAGAATTTTTGGAGATCATTTTTCTATAGTTTTTGTGATAATTTAAATCATATATGAGACATTAATAGGGACTATGGACCTCAAATCTTTCCCAAACTCTGGTGGATGACCAGAGGGGATATTATTAGGAATGACCATTATCATGAAGTATGAACACGAATCAAAGAATTGTACAATTTGATTATTCACACTTCAGCTAAATTCAAGTATCATTTAATTATGTTTTTTTTGATTTAATTATTTAATTTATAAAAAATAAATTTTGCATAAACTCCAATTAGAAACTAATAGAGTTTTGTTAAAACTATCATTTGAAGTTTCATTAGTCGTTGCATTCAGTAGAATTTTAAATAATAAAAAATCATTGTAGTGACGCATACTCCAAAATTTACTAACATGGGCAACCACATCGTTTGGAGGTAGTCTTCCTCAAATTATTTTTGTTCTGGATTTTTTTTACATTGATTTTCACGATAAATGCCGGCTTTATTGCAACTTAGCATTACACGTGATCTAGCTCTAACACCACACTATTTATCAGAACCCTTTATAGTAATTGCAAAACTAAAACGTCTGGCCACATTCCACACCCAATCAACTAACTCATCTGGGGATGAAAAAATGATATCAGATTGGAAGTGAACTCAATTTTCCTGTAAACTAATTATGTGTACAATACCTACTTAGGGACCAACTTAGCTACAACAATTCCAAAATAATAATAATAACAATATGTCTTAACCTGGTATACTTTACGCATTCTACCTCACCAGTCATGATATGTTGTATCAACATCTGGAAAAAATAATAATTAAAGATGTAACTTCAAACTTTATTGTGCTACTGGAAGGTATTGCAAAAGGAAAAATGACTTTATTTTAAGGAAGCTTGAAAATTCAGGGCTGGAAGGATGTAATTTAACCATCTGGGAAGATTAATTTCAGTGGAGTAATGTGAATTGATTCCTACCGTGAGATATAAACATTTTGATTGTGAATTAATTAAAGTAGGAGTTAATGTAGATGTTAATGAAAGAGTTATTGATTTCCCCTGTTCTTTGATTCCGATGTAAATGTTGAAGAACATTTTGAAGTTTTGCTGTAATCCCGTGTGAGTGAAGAAGAACAATGGTTTGATATCTTTTTTTATGTGTGAGACTTTGATTAATGAACACTACTTGTGAGATTGTTTTGAGTGAAATCAATTTTGTTTGATTTATGACTTTGCATCCGTGTAAACAGTGGAAACAAAATAGAGGTTGAATTTGTTTCTTGAGCGATTGAGATTTCATTGGAGCCACTTGTGTGTAAGTGAGCACATTTTTTCCATGGTGTCTGTGTGCAATAGCGACTGGCCTTGGAGAAGGAGATCGAAGGTGATGAGGAATTTCTCGCGGGATCACCGATGACTTCGATTGCGGAAAGACGCCTCTTTCCGTGGGTAACTTGTTTCTTTCTCTTCATTTGTGTGTGTCTGCACTTTTTCTCGTAGGATATTAGATTCATCGCTAAGTTTTTCCCCGGATTTTGTCAATGAATGCTACGTCGAAAACTCCAAACGAAAACGTATTCGAATTTCACAATTTCCGTTTTTCTACAAGGGGAACGGAATGAAAGTTGCCAACGTCCTTCCCTGAATTTAGAATTGAACTATTTTTTAAATAAAATTCATTTTAAACAAAGTAGTTATTTTTGAGCTTTACAAAATCTAAGTTGTTTAATTTCATAAAGACTGCTTAATGCCCGCTCAAATTCTTTGTAAAAAAAATCATTATTCGTAGCATGCATTTAGGGTTTCCAAAAAAAGCGGATAGGCGCGTAAAACCTACGCGTCGTACTGCATCAATTTGGTATCAGAGATAAGTTCCAAAATTTTCTAAGTTTTGGAATTCGCCCTGCGTAGAATAGGAACACTGCATAACATTTTATTTTTTCAAAAAAAAAAAGATTTTTTTTGCATCACCATGCATTTGCATTTAATTATATGTTTGTATGCATCTACATAGTGGTATATTATTAAGTATGAATTCACATCATCACAATTCACCACCTGAACACCCTCAAGAGGTAAACTCTGAGATGCATTGAGTTGAACATGGTCAAGCGAGTCGTGGAAACGAAGGTAATGAACCACCCCCGTGGTTTCTACCTTTCGCCACCAAATGACGACGTTAACCGAGAGTATATACCAAGTGTGAGAAGGGTTCAAACACCTAAGTGTTAAGGTGAATAGTATAGAAGTACCCCCTTGAGTTTCAATGCCACCTCCAATTCGAGATGAACATTCTATGCGACCCCATAACGATGTTTCACATCACTACTTGGAAACACTTAGGAGGAATCCTCTTTTTGAGGAAGATTTTAGAAATCCTTTAGATAGGTTTGAGTTTGAGTACAACCGGGGTAGAAATTCCCCAAGGTATTTTCCTGAACCCCAACGAGAGCCTTTCCTAAGTACGTGAGATCACTTTCAAGAGAGACCCTATAATAACGTAGCTAGAGAAGAGCGTCCTTGAGACCATCGTCAGCCTATACCGGCCATGTATCGTGATGATCTTCAGAGAGATTGGTATCGACCGCCACCCCATGTCGTCGAGACAATCATTATCCTTACGATGACAAATATGACTATCATCCCCGAGATAGGCAACCAAATCTCACATGTGTAGTGAATTAGATCCGCCACTTTATGAAAGTTCTATGGATCCTAAAGTATTTTTAGACTGGGTTATAAACATAGATACCTATTTTGAGTTGTATCGTATGACGGAGGACCAAAAGGTTCAGTTTGCCAAAATGTGATTGTTTGGGCGAATAAAAATCTTTTGGATATGTGAAGAGCGTAGTATAAAGAGGAATGGACGCCCACCCATTACACATTGACCCCACATGAAAGCCATATTGGAGGAGTAGTACATTCCCCAGAACTATCAGACCCATCTACGAGATGAGTAGACGTCACTACGTCTAGGGTCCAAATCAGTATCTGACTAGTTACCTAAGATGAAGGATCTTATGATTAGGTGCAATGTGGTAGAACACCCACGTGACACCTTATCTAAATTTAAGTGTGGACTACGCCTAAGATCCACGATGTGTTGATTCAATATTGACCATTATTCCATTATAGAGACCATATCTATTGCAATCGATATCAAGGAGTACCAAAATAGAACCTCCTGGTTCAAATCTCAGCCAAAAACAAATACTCCTTACAAGAAAGAGGAACTAAAAGGTAAGGAGAATGGATCGAAGTACACCTCGACCTACACAAGAGATTAGAAAGGGGAAATTCCCCATAGGAACTGTGACCTCTTCACAGATCTAATGTTATGAGTGCCAGCAGATGGGCCATATATCTTGGGATTATCGCAAGAGGAAAGGCACGTTAGTTATTCATGAGGTGACTGAGGAGGATGAGCCTGTAGAAGAAGCTAGAGTCGAGAGGGACTCACACGTTTGGTGATGAAGTGTACGATTCGCCTATTGATAAGTAGATAGATCCTGACGTTATAGTTGTGAGATGCATATTATATACACCACAAGAATCCATTGATTATTGACGGAGAAACATCTTCCAGACTTACTTTAAGGCTGGGGAGAAAGTGTATCATTTAGTAGTAAATAAAGGGAGTTGTATGAATGTGATAGCTGAGACAGCTTTACCCCGTATGGGACTCACTGCTGAGCCGCACTCATCCCCATTTCAAGTAGCTTGGGTTACCAATACTACCTTATTAGTGACTAGGAGGTATTTAGTGTCTATCACTATCAGTATGTTCTCTGATATGATTTGGTGTGATGTGATGTCTATAGATATGTGCCATGTTTTACTTGGACGCTCGTAGTTGTATGACCGAGTGATGTAGGCTTATCCTTTTTGGGCATCATGGTGTTCGACGTAACTAACACGACGCTCTCCAATATCCCGCACGTCACGCTCAAGCATCTAACGCATCAACGACTCAATTAATATTGTTACTAATTAAAGATTATGGGGGGGGGGGGGGGTTCGCAAGGCCACTTAAGATAATACCAAGGCGATATGTCAATGTCCTCTAAGGCGAAAAGAACCCACACGGTTCGGTCGAGCGTATTGTAGCAAAAGAGAAACCACCGAAAATAAAAGATTCGGGCAAGGGTGGTTCTCTCCCAACAAAATACAAACTAGGGCCGCCACGCCTCACGAACTTAAACGAAAATAAAGTAACAGGACAATAACTAAAATAAATTAACCACAAAAAAATCAAGCGTTACACAAGCCACACAATTTGCCAAATGCCACAAGATCTATCCAAAGAAGAGAAACACATAAAGGTGGAAATGTTCGTTATCCAACCAGATTTGATGAATCCGGTTCACTCTACTAGAATCGTTCTTCAACAGCTCCGCCAGAGATACGCCGGAGGGAGAGAAATTTATCGCCTTCTTCGTATCATGCTATATTTGGAAAGTAATGGCGAAATCTTCTGAATATGGAAATAATATTTCTCAATAAGCCAGGAGAGAGAAAATGTGGCAGGATATCAGAAATATTTAAGGAATGATATAATTCAAATATGGTAGGTAGAGAATTTATGGATGGGGATATATTTTAAATATGGTAAATACGGGGGAATATTGTAGAGAATACTTTGGATTAGGAAAGAGATTTGGTGTGGTGGGAAAGAGGAGAAGGTGGGGCTCGATTTTGGTGGTGGTGGAGGGGGCTCGGGTTTGAAGAGGATGAGGGCTGCTCGGGTGAGGGAGTTTTGGGCGGTGGTCGGGTCTTGTGAGGGAGGAGTTAGGTGGCGGCTTTGGAGGTTGGTGATGGAGGTGGCTCAGGTCGGTTGGGGGAGAGAGGTGGCCGGTTGTGTGAAGGATGAAGAGGATGGTAAGGCTCGGGTAGCAAGGATGTAAAGAAGTGATGAAGGGAGAAGGGGAGGAGAAGGGAGGCTGAGAGAGAGGGGAGGAGGAGGGTGGCCGGCGGCCAAAGAAGAAGAAGAGGAATAGAGGGGGGCTGAAACTTGCCTTGGAGAAGGAGGAGGATTTCAATCTTGAAATTAGTTTTCTTTTCATTCATTAACTAGAGAAAAACAAAGGAGTACATGCATTTATATAGGCTTTACAATCAAGGGAAAAGAGCTACATGCAACCCAACATAAAAATGAAATAAAACACAACACATACACCATGGTTTTATAACATAACCATGTTATAAATAATACATGAAATTAAACATGAAATAAAAATGATAATTTCGAAATAAAACAACTAATAAAATATATTATTACTCAATTATTATTTATTAATATATATTATTAATAAATAATAATTGGGCTTGCGCTCCGGACGGCTATTTTGGCGATGCTTCCAAGGGTCGTCCGTAAGCATGCTGTCGCCATCATCAAAGTGTTGCGGGCCGACGTCTCCATTCAAATCTACCGGGTCACCATCATCATCAGAGGGAGGACGCTCCTTGGCCACATGTCGTGGAAAGTCGGCTCCATCAATCCTCCCTCTCTTAAAAATACTCATCACTGATGAGTATACCTGTGTGTACTCGCCTGGAAGGTCATCGGCGGGGAAGAAGAACCTGCATGGCAAAAGGTGGTCTTGGAGGGACCTCAAATACGCGTTAGCCAAAGAAGGAAAAAGAATTTCAATAACGTCCACCAACATACCTCCGATGGAGACCGAGAATGAGAACGATCCTAGGAAACTGTCACCACCAAACCCAATAGAAAGCATAGTGGAAAATATACGGAGAGGTAGACATTTCAAGTGGCATAAAAGCATAAAGCGTAAAGTATGTAACGATGAAAATAGGAGTTATGCCCCAATCAGTGGAAACTTTTAAAATAAATGTCATGTCACCAAACTTCCGTAAAATTCGTAAAGAATAGACTAGCTGATTCGTTATTATTTCTAAGGTGCCCGGGAGCATCCGCTCAGGGGTGAGACAAGCCAAAACCAAATCAATCACATAACGGTGGGAGACTTTCTGACACAAACTCGTAAGTAAATTAAAGGACACATTTTGATGGATTAAAAGGATAAGAATGCGCCTAATTAACTTAAAACCATGTGAGGTGAACCCATGTGCAACATGACTAGAATTAATAGTAGAAAATAACGGAACTATGTCAGGTGGCACGGGTGCTTTAAATTCAAAAATTATTTTGATGGAGCCTAATGTTTTCGTTTTAAATTTGGAATTAAATTTTGATTTAAAAATGTCATAATGAATAGCCAGTAGAAAATGCTCGTCACCAACTACGTTTACCCACATCCATCGAAGTAAGCCTAATGGGGAGGCGGAAATAATAAACTTCTCCAAATATAAAGGGATAGAAATGACTAGCTCGTGTCCTAACAAATCATCTACTCAAGTTAAATGAACCGGAGGGAGGTCGTCATGGGTGATTCCGTAGGGGAAGTTAATTCACACTCAACGTCGTGTCAAAACACGGATTACTCGTCCAAGAATAAGCCTCCGGTTGCAGGCCGTTAAAATCATAGGAAAAATTAAACAGTGGATTCATCCTCACTGAAAACTCAACCGACAAGTCTTCCAACTCATTTGATACTTCATTTAATTCAGAATTAGTGATCGTATCATAGGTAGGCAAAATCGTATCCGACAAAATTTCTAAACAGTTTTGGGCTTCTAGCGAAAGAGCTAAACATCAAAGAAATGTCTATCGGGTCCTCAGTGCTACCGTCATCCACAAATAGCCTTCCCCCACTGGGTAAATCTTCCAAAACGTCACATCCTTCGCTAAACAAATCTTCCCACGAAGTAGGTACATTGTTTAAATCAGGATGGAGGGTTGGGCAAATCGAATCCCAGGGAGAATCTAAATTAGTATGACCCTCAAGCAACGATGATAATACCAATGAACTATCTCTCGGATGTGCACCACTAAGATTATCTCAAGATAAACATCCATCCCAAGGTGACTCTTCCAACACCGTATAAACATCTACCAATCTTGGATCAATCATTATAATATTGTGATCCTCACTTGCACTTATCCGACTGGATTGATCTAACGGGGAAGCTAAATAAATGGGCACCTCAATATGTTCCGGGCTAGAAGGAACTAGCTCGTGTTCTAGCAGGTCATCACCTAAATCAGTAATAGGTAAGCTCTCAACATAGGGTAACTCAGCCGGAATGTCTTCTGACTCAGGGTCATCAGAAGACTTCATAACTATCAAGGGAGAAGCCTCAGAAACATCTCCAAAAGGAAGAGGAGACGGTTCCTCAGAGGAGAAATCCTCGTCCAGGTCACTAGGGTAACCAATCTCCTCATCGTCACTCAAATTTCCAGCGTATTCAGCCTCGTCCTCAGTGACGGGCACAGTCCTAGCAGTCACATGTACAGAACTCGGTATAGGGGACCTCACTATTTCGCTTCCTCTATAGGTGGTTGCAGGTATGCTAGGGGAAGCTCTACCAACCTGGGTAAAGGACCTATCTTGGGATAATATGTCACTCCTATGATCCGGTTTGGTTCTAGTGCTATAACAATATTGGCTATCGGATGTCGGGCTAGTACTAAGGCGGTAGGGGGAATCAAATTTCGCTGAGAGAATTCTTCGCATGTGCGGCCAAGCATAAGGATAGCTACCAGCACCGCACTCTTTCTCTTCGTTCAGCCAAAACTCGCGGGCTCGACCTCTTAACCACTCTAGGACTACACTAACCTTTTGGTATTCGCCCAATTGGTTATATTTGAAATAAGTTTCTACCCCCTCAAGCCAGTATCTAAAATACTTGGGATCCCCATAACCATCATAGGTAAAAATATTAATGTGTAGATAAGTCAGGGGACGATTGGAAGCGTTAACGTCAAAAGCCATTTCAGGGTGAACTGGAGAGGTCACTCGATCCGGATTTTGTGCGAATGAAAAAAAAATGGTACCTGAACAACTAATTCTAGGAAAGATTTCCCGCCTAATAGCTAGGGTAAAAATATATATTTTTGGTTTGCTTGCAGGAAATAATATGAAGATTATTAAATAAATTTTTTTTTGTTTTGCTGAAAAAAATAAAAAGATAGGCCGCTATTTGCAGACCAAAATTAAAAATTTATAAAGATTTAATAAAAATAATGACTTAATAAAAATAAAATATTTTTATTATTTCTTACTAATAAAATGATAGAGAATTTTCAGAATTTTATTTTTTTGAAATTTGAAAAAAATTGAAAATTTTAGGCCGCTATTTGCAGAACAAAAATTTTAAAATTGATTTTTATGAAATATCATGCAACGAGTGAGTGCGTGTTAACGTGCCAAATAAGAGGGGGAGGGTGCCAATTAGGAAATTGACGTGAACCTCCCTCTGATACCAAATTGAAGTAGGCTTATCCTTTTTGGGCGTCATGGTGTTCGACGTAACTAACACGACGCTCTCCAATATCCCGCACGTCACGCTCAAGCATCTAACGCAGCAACGACTCAATTAATATTGTTACTAATTAAAGATTATGGGGGGGGGGGGGGTTCGCAAGGCCCCTTAAGATAATACCAAGGCGATAGGCCAAGGTCCTCTCAAGCGAAAAGAACCCACACGGTTCAGGCGAGCGTGTTGTACCAAAAGAGAAACCACCGAAAACAAAAGATTCAGGCAAGGGTGGTTCTCTCCCAACAAAATACAAACTAGGGCCGTCACGCCTCACGAACTTAAACGAAAATAAAGTAACAAGACAATAACTAAAATAAATTAACCACAAAAAAATCAAGCGTTATACAAACAACACAATTTGCCAAATGCCACAAGATCTATCTAAAGAAGAGAAACACATAAAGGTGGAAATGTTCGTTTTCCAACCGGATTTGATGAATCCGGTTCACTCTACTAGAATCGTTCTTCAACGGCTCCGCCAGAGATATGCCAGAGGGAGAGAAATTCGTAGCCTTTTTTGTATCACGCTATATTTGGAAAGCCACATCGAAATCTTCTGAATATGGAAATAATATTTCTCAATAAGACAGGAGAGAGAAAATGTGGCAGGATATCGGAAATATTTAAGGAATGATATAATTCAAATATGGTAGGTAGAGAATTTATGGACGGGGATATATTTTGAATATGGTAAATACGGGGGAATATTGTAGAGAATACTTTGGATTAGGAAAGAGATTTGGTGTGGAGGGAAAGAGGAGAAGGTGGGGCTCGATTTTGGTGGTGGTGGAGGGGGCTCGGGTTTGAAGAGGATGAGGGCTGCTCGGGTGAGGGAGTTTTGGACAGTGGTCGGGTCTTGTGAGGGAGGAGTTAGGTGGCGGCTTTGGAGGTTGGTGATGGAGGTGGCTCGGGTCGGTTGGGGGAGAGAGGTGGCCGATTGTGTGAAGGATGAAGAGGATGGTAAGGCTCGGGTAGCAAGGATGTAAAGAAGTGATGAAGGGAGAAGGGGAGGAGAAGGGAGGCCGAGAGAGAGGGGAGGAGGGTGGCCGGCAGCTAAAGAAGAAGAGGAATAAAGGGGGGATGAAACTTGCCTTGGAGAAGGAGGAGGATTTCAATCTTGAAATTGGTTTTCTTTTCATTCATTAACTAGGGAAAAACAAAGGAGTACATGCCTTTATATAGGCTTTACAATCAGGGGAAAAGGGCTACATGCAGCCCAATATGAAAATGAAATAAAACACAATACATACACCATGGTTTTATAACATAACCATGTTACAAATAATACATGAAATTAAACATGAAATAAAAATGATAATTTCGAAATAAAACAACTAATAAAATATAGTATTACTCAATTATTATTTATTAATATATATTATTAATAAATAATAATTGGGCTTGCGCTCCGGACGGCTATTGTGGCGACGCTTCCAAGGGTCGTCCGTAAGCATGCTGTGGCCATCATCAAAGTGTTGCGGGCCGACGTCTCCATTCAAATCTATCGGGTCACCATCATCATCAAAGGGAGGATGCTCCTTGGCCACATATTGTGGGAAGTCGGCTCCATCACCGAGATGTCATCATACATGACAAGTCCAACACTTGATCCTTTCTCCTGGATTGAAAGAGAGTAATGTTGACCATGGTGCGACCCATGACACCAACATCCCATGCGAGCCATAGTATGAAAGAATCTCTTCCTCCCACTGAAAGGAAGAAGACTCATAACATTATTTGAGGCACATAGTTCTATCGAGAGAGTTTTGATGAAAAATTCTATTATGCCTTAGTTGTCTTACAAGCATCTGAGTTATTAGAGAGGTATGAGTCTATTTTTATACCTGCTAGGAGACTCTTAGAGGAGTTCCAGAATATACACCATAATGAGCTTCCTGCTAAGTTACCTCACATGAGCTCTATTCAACATGCGATAGATCCTGCTCCTGAAGCCTCCCTCCTTCATCTACCGCATTACCGATTGAATCTTTCTGCCCACAAGGAGTTATAGAGGCAGATCAAAGAGTTAATAGATAGAGGATTTATTCAACATAGCCTTAGTCCATATGTGGTGCCTGCCCTCCTTGCCCAAAAAATAATGGTACTTGGTGTATGTGCGTTGACAGTCGTGCTGTCAATAAGATCACAGTGAAATACCGATTCCTGATACCCCGACTGGATGATATGTTAGACATATTTACTGGAGTCATGATCTTCTCAATGATCGACCTTCGTAGTGGTTATCATCAGATCCGTATACGTGAAGGAGACGAGAGGAAGGCTATCTTCAAGTCAAAGGATTGACTTTATGAGTGTCTTGTGATGCCCTTTGGGTTATCCAATGTCCCTAGTACTTTCGCTCGGATAATGACCCGGGTTTTCAGACCTTATATTGAGAAGTTTGTAGTAGTCTACTTCGACGACATTTTGATATAGAATTGGATTGAGTGTGAGCACCTGACTCACCTACGCACTATCTTTGAACTCCTGCGAGCCGAACGACTGTATATGAACTTAAGGAAGTGTGTTTTATGGTTGCGTCTGTTTTCTTTATTATTTGTATAGTGAGTTCCGCTGGCATTACTATAGATCCCGAGAAAATTCGGGCGATTCGTGAGTTGCATACCCCTTAGAACATTCACAATGTCTGTAGTTTTTATGGACTAGTCACATTTTATCATCGATTCATTAAGAACTTTAGTACAATTATGACACTAGTCACTGAGTGTACTAAGAAGGGAAGTTTTCAGTGGACGTCATCGACAGCTAGAGCCTTTGAGATTATCAAGGATAAGATGTCCACTGCACTTGTTTTGAGACTCTTTGATTTTAGTCAGGTGTTTGAGGTATCTTGTGATGCCTCTGGGGTTGGGATAGGATGTGTACTTAGTCAAGAGGGTCACCCCATTGGATTTTTCAGTGAAAAAATCTCAGAACCGAAGCTGAATTATTCCAACTATAAGCATGAGTTATATGTGCTTGTGCAAATGATACGTCACCGGAGGCACTATTTATTGCCTAAGGAGTTTTTCTTCCACTCTGATCATCAGGCGTTGCATTATATCAATTCATAGCATAAGTTGAATCCTTGACATGCTAAGTGGGTATCTTATTTGTAGGAGTATACCTTCGTACTCAAGCACTGTAAGGGAATAGAGAATAGGGTTGATGATGCCCTTAGTCGAGTCACCTTCTTATTATCTTAGATGCGTACTCAGGTGATAGGGTTTGAGTGTATCAAAGACGACTATTCCAGTTGTCTAGATTTTAATGGTATTTATGATGCAATACGTTCAGATCTCTTTCATGATGAGACCGATTATCTCATTCGAGACAGATATTTGTTTTGTGGGACCAGTCTGTGTATTCCTCGAACCTCATTGCGAAATTTCATTGTATGAGAATTACATGGCAGAGGCTTAGGTGGACACTTTGGACGTAATAAGACGATAGTCTTAGAAGAGGAGCGATTCTATTGGCCCAGGATGAAGCGGGTTATCACACAGCTTGTTAGTAGTTGTTGTACTTGTTTAAGTAGCGAAGACAATAAACAGCCAGCTGGATTGTATACACCTTTACTGGTGCCCAGTATTCCTTGGGATGATGTTAGCATGGATTTTGTGCTTGGGTTGCCGTGCATTTTTAGGAAGCATGGTTCCATTCATGTAGTAGTTGATTGTTTTTCTAAAATGACGTATTTCATCCCCTACAACAAAAATGATGATGTCTCTCATATAACCCATATTTATTATAAATAGGTTGTCACGCATCGAGGAATACCTAAGATTATTGTTACTGACCGGGATGTTAAGTTCACTAGTTATTTTTGAAAGTCATTATGGAGATTATTTTGTACTAAACTTTTATTTTCGACCACTTATCATCCACAGACCAATGGTCAAACAGAGGTTATAAATTGGAGTTTAGGAAATTTACTGCATTGATTGGTAGGAGATCACTAGGGAAATTAGAATCTAATTCTTCCACATGCCCAATAGGCCTATAATTATTCGAAGAATAGATCCACAGGTTTATCTCCCAATGAGGTTGTTCATGGTCACACTGCACGAGTGCCGCTAGATTTAGCACCGCTACCACCCACTTTTAGGACCAGCTAGTTTGCATATGGCTATGCATTGCATTTGCATGATTTACAAAAAAAAAATTGAGCGAAAATTGCATAGTACTTATGATTTATACACAACTCCAGTTAAAAAACATAAAAGAGTTATTAGTTTCAAAGTGGATGATTTGGTGATGGTTTGGCTACATCCGGAACAATTACCTTCTGATACCGTAAAGAAGTTAGCTGTCCATATAACTGGACTCTTTTGAGTAGTAAAGCGGATTGATCAAAATGCGTATAAACTTGAGACGTCTTTCGTTTGAGGAGTAATTTTTTTTTTTTAAAGCAGCCGATCTGACTTTATTCCACGATTACTCGCACGAGTCCTTAGATTTTTCATTGCCTTCTTCTTCATTTGATTCTTCTGGGTTGGTGAGTGCTAGTGAGGAGCAACATTTAGGACACACTAATA
The DNA here is from genome assembly GCA_039513925.1 of Platanthera zijinensis. Taxonomy (NCBI): domain Eukaryota; kingdom Viridiplantae; phylum Streptophyta; class Magnoliopsida; order Asparagales; family Orchidaceae; genus Platanthera; species Platanthera zijinensis. Next base: position 625,154 of record CM077082.1, on the reverse strand, counting down.
CTCATTCAGTTGCTGACACGTCACCTACTATTCCTCCTTTTTTCACTAACAGTCCTTAGGTTGAACATGAGACACTAGATGATTCTTCTATACCAGTTCCCAGAGCTGTTGACAAACATTCAAGATAGATCTTGGTTCATGAGAAGATATTGGATGACGAGACAGTGACCACTATTAATGGTGGTTTTCAAAGATACTTGGTTTGTTGGCATGACATACTAGAGATAGAGACCAACTAGGTCTTGGCCGAGGAGTAGGTCTTGGCCGAGGAGTTATAACGCATGGATGTTGATCTTCCACAACACTATCACTTGGAGCACTCACCAGAGATGAGTTATTTCGAGAGGGGGAGAGTTGGTGGAGACCCATCCCATATCTGGATGTTACAAAAGTGCTCGATGCCACACTAGTACAGACCTCTATTGACCCTGAGTTTTTCTTATTTTATTGGTGTCATTATTTCTATGAACATTTGTTATGTTTTTTTATTGTTTGGCACACACACACACGCACACACATCAAGTTGTTCTTAGGTTAAAGCCAGTCTAGACGACCGGTTAACAACTATTGCTTATCTCCTAGTTTATTACCATGCTAGGGTTCCCAACATCGAGCTGTTTCCCCTCTTCCCCGACATTATCGCGGCTTGGGATTGAAAAACCAACGACTTTTAACCGCAACAACGTTTCCGGCACAACACACGTCCGGTTCTGCTTCGATTTCTGGCAATGAGTTCCTCCACGCATGCATCGGTGGTTACGCCCTTCATGAAGACTGAAGATTGGGGTTTGTGATTTTTTAGAGCTCCCGTACTTCTGTATAAAAGACCATATATTGGAGAGGATGGCTGATGTTATTGAAGTTGAATGTTGTGAGATTGTTGCTTGCATTTGATTTCCTGTCCGAAAGCTGTAAAATATCTTTTGATATTGCTATGTGTTTGATTTATGAGTCATGTAGTTGGTGTTTGAAACCCTGAAGTAGGAGTTAATGTAGATGTTAATGAAAGTTTTATTGATTACCTCTATTCTTTGGTTCCAGTGTAAATATTGAAGAACATTTTGAAGTTCTGATGTTTTCCCGTATGAGTGAAGAAGAATAGTGGTTTGATTTCTTTTTTTGTGTGAGAGGCTTTGATTAATGAATAGTACTTATGAAATTGTTCTGAGTGAAATTAATTTTATTTGATTTGTGACTTTGCATCCATATAAATAGTGGAAACAAAACAAAGGTTGATTTTTTTTCATGAGTGATTGAGATTTCGTTGGAGCCACTTGTGTGTGAGTGAGCGCATTGTTTCTGTAGTGCCCATGTGCGATAACGGCCCTTGAAGTGGGAGATCGAAGGTGACGAGGAATTCCTCGCGGGATCGCCAACGAATTCGATTGCGGAAAGATGCCTCTTTCCATTGGTAACTTATTTCTTTCTCTTCTTGTGTCTGTATTTTTTCTTGTAGGATATTAGATTCATCGTTGAATTTTCGTCTGAATTTTGTTAGTGAACGCTACAATGAAAACTCCAAACGGAAACATATTTAGTGTTTACGATTTCTATTTTGCTAAGACAATGGAAACAAAACGAAAGTTAGTAACTTACTTCCCCAGATTTAGAATTGAACCATTTTTAAAGAAAATTCTTTTTAAAAAAGTAGTTATTTTTGTGCTTTACAAAATCTAAGTTGTTTAATTTCATAAAGTATGCGCAACGCCCACTCAAAATCTTTGTAAAAAAATCATTATTCATTGCAAATATTTAGGATTTCCTAGAAAAGCCGACATGCGCACAAACTCTACGCGCCATCATGCATCAACTAGCTTAACAAACAAATTTACTAATGGATAAAGAACATCATTCTTAAATTCAACTAGTCTTTGACCTAATCCTCCATGCACAACCACTTTTGAGAAGTCATCATTTAAGCGGGCGTCCAAAATATAACATTTTAGTTGATTATTAAGCTCCATTAATGCAATTTAGGCTTCATTTGATTTAGCGGTGGCGGGAGGAGCAAGCGGGTCCAAACAGAGCTTTCGAACCGGAGGGGGGGGGGGGAGGTGGGGTTCATAATGGAGCGGTAGGGGGGTGTTTCCTCCTTACTGCATGTGCAAACGGAGCAAACAGAGATGGAGTTTCGTTTGGTTACCCTCCGTCCGGTGGCATTTGCTCCAAACACCGCCCAAAAATGCTAAACCAAATGAAGCCTTAAGAGAAGTACATGGGATAATGTTCAGCAAAGCAAATCAGTTTGTGCTAACTTGCAAAATGTTCTCCTTCTCTTACTTGTTACTTGCTAACCTGCTCATGAACAAAAACTAGAAAAACACAATTAATTATTTGGTGTAGATTTTATGAAACTCATGATCTCCAAATAATCATCTTCCATTCTTACAATATGTATGATTTCCAAACAATAGAAATTTAGAAGCCTAACTCATCCTCACATGACTTAGACAAACTCTCATGATTCTAATTAAAGACTAACTCATTATGAAAAATAAAGATAAAGATGAAAATCATTGTAGATAATAATTCATTAGTCTTGTACTTCTAGCAACATCTGTAAATGGGAAACTCAGAAGTTGCATAGTGAATTGAAAATTTTGTAGTTAGATGGAATAACACATCCAAACTGCAAACTTGATCCAGAACAGAAGTCATTGAATTTTATACATGTCTCATTTCCCTATTTTTGATTAAATATTTCTTTTTTGTGTATTATCCATCGAGTAAAAGAACCAGTTAAAATAATTTGTAGTTACCTAAAAATTCAAAAGTATGAATGCTACAGGAATCAACTAAGGTCTTGTTAATCCCTCCCTCTCACACTTCAAACATGTATAAATGCTATAAAAAATGATTTAAATGAAGTGTACAGTTGACAGAAAAATCATGTTATGTTTACTCAAAGAAGAGAAACCGAAATGTGAAAAACCTTTGCAAACTTCATGGTGTAAAAACCTAGAACAGACAAAAGCGACAAAACCAAATCCATGGCTTAATAACTTACATAATAAGATCTACAAATCCACTTTATACAGATCGACTCATCTACATAATCCAAATCTACAAAAATCAGAGAAAATCAAACCTTTGGAGGCATTGGACTAAGAGAAGGAGGGATTCCATCTGTCAGACTGAGAGAAAGAGTTTTTGTCAGTTAGATTGAGTGGAGGAGAACTTCTATTGGTCGAAACGAGAGGAGGACGGCTTCCGTCGATCAAACTGAGAGGGGGAGGGATTCCATTGGCCAGAGAAGCAGGGCTTTTGCATTTTTCGTATGGCTTGTCGGGGTTTGAGAATAGGGGAATAAGGACATTACAATTTAAACCATGTGTTATATATATATTTTAATAAATAGGGTATTAGCCACGGCTTTTACCGTGGCTAATTCTCTTAAATTTCTTTTAAAAAATTGAGTGTGGGCGGCCACCAAGGTAGGTCCACAACTAAACTCTATTAGTCTCTAATTGAAGTTTATGCCAAATTTATTTTTCTAAATTAAACAATTCAATCAAAAGAAAAACAAACAATTAAATGATACTTGAATTTAACTGACGTGTGAATAATTAAATTGTATCATTCTTTGCTTCTTGTTTGTACTTCATGACAACGATTATTCATAATAATATTGAAGTATTTTTTTCTTATAAACTCCGCGGCGCTAGTAGATGTTGGGTTTTTTATACTATAGTAGAATAGCACATCACATGTGCGCAGCGGAATAGACATACAAGAATAACTCAAAAGAGTAAAGAATCTTGCGATCTCCATGAATCAAGAAATAAACTACAATAACATATTGCAATATACCTGAGAGGGATTGGGTCTTTACTCAACCAAGATGCTCCAATGATGCAGTCTAGAAACAGGCAACTGAGTCTACACTGAAATAGATCAGTGACTCTACAGGTATTCACATGAGTGGTGAGAACTCCCAAAATCTTGTCCCACAAGAATTGTGTTGGTGAAGGACTGCTCTCTACGTCTCCATGAATTGCTAGATTCGTTTCCACGAGAGCCGGCGGCAAGAAGAAGTCATGACGAGATCTAGGGCAAGTGACGACTTCAGAAGCACCCACTTCAGTTACATACACACATGAAAACCCTTTTCCAATTCTATTATATCAAAGGATAAAAAACAGACATAAGCCCTTTAAGAAGTCCGCCAAAATTCAACATGCGTCAACTTGCACTCGACGTATGTCGATAAGAACTCGACACAACGTCGAGATGCAATCGACGAAATTTGATACAAAGGTGTCGACACGCAATCGACGCACCTACATCGTGTAGAACTTGACATTGCGTCGATTTTTTACTCGATGTAGCGTCGATATAAAATTGGCTTCGACGTTGGGCTGGGATGCATTAACAGCAAGTCGACGTGTATCGATACGCACTCGGCAAAACCCATCATCATACTTTATGTCATGGGTTTGGTCCCTTAATCATATCTCATATGAATGGGGCCAATACAATGCTTCCTCCAACTTCTCCAAGCACACTTATGTGTGACCCTATAGGCTCAAATCGCATTGGCAGCGAGACTAACTTCTTGACTACTTCTAGATCACCATAAGAACTCCAACAGTCTCTCACTTGATCTTGAATGTATCAACAAAAGTCTCACAAGTAATGAGTGACATCTAGCAATGCATCATTGCTACCCAAGTAATAAGAATTCATAACTCAACAAGCCTTTGTGATCAATATATCAGTGTTGTCTTGTCACTTTGTCCCTTATATTCTGATATGAATAGAGGCATGGACTGTCTCACCCTCATAATTACCCAAATACAATTTCCTAATCTAGAATGGACTTCTAGAAATTGATGAGTCTAATATCATATATTGACTCAACCAAGCATGAACATGTATTTCTAAGTCTCATTCCATCAAGAGGCCCATGAATGTAACTTCTGTCATATTGGAGGACAAATCTCATTTCTATCCACACACAAACACCCAAATAACCAATGTTATCATCAACCTTATTCAAGAAAGACTTTTGATGTCATCAAAGTACGCTCTTCCTCACTTGATGAATGTTGTAATTTCAGGTCAAAGAACCATAAACATCATTGTCACTTGAGACCTACTTGTGACATGTTCATATAATAATCCACAAAGTTGTCTCATAGTGGGCCTGTTTAGTAAAACTTATTCACTAACAAGTACCTATGCGATGACTTGATATCACAATATCATGACCTACAAGAATGGGTCATCAGTCAATGCACATACTAATCTTAATGTATCATCTTCGTCCTTAGATTCTATGATGATACGACGAATAGTGACCATTTAAGAATGAAGCTTCTAATAAACATAAGACTTCACATTCAAGTCACTCACTTGAATTCCTATGGAAGCAAACATTCTAAGGGAATTTATCATGTTAATTAATCTATCATATATAATCAAATTGACATAATAAAAAAACTTGCCATAAATATAAAATGAAATACATAGTACTTTATTCATCATATGACTTATAAACAATAAATATACAATCTACAAGACTCCCAGTAGAGTTGATTATTCGCGTGTCTAATATCCATTGATCTAGTATGACAATCATGTTTTCTCTGTGCAAGAGGCTTTGTCAGCGGATCCACAATATTTTCTTCAGTTGACACTCTACATATATTCACATCTCCTCGATCAATAATCTCTCGAATAAGATGGAACCGTCGAAGTATGGCTTAGAGCACTGATGAGATTTAGGTTCCTTAGCTTATGTAATAACACTGTTGTTGTCACGATAGAGAACTATGGGATCAACAATGCTAGGAACTACATCAAGCTATCCAATGAATTTCCTAATCCACATAGCCTCCTCCGCCGCATTGGCAACATCGATATACTCGGCCTCAGTTATAAAATCAACAATTGTCTCCTGGTTGGAACTCTTCTAATTGATAGCTCCTCCATTCAAGCAAAACACAAATCCTGACTGAGATTTTGAGTCATCCCTATCAGTTTGGAAGCTAGCATCTGTATAACACTTTACAACAAGCTCTTCCTCTCCACCAAACACCAAGAATACATCCTTAGTCCTTCTCAAGTACTTTAAGATATTCTTGACTGCTGTCCAGTGACTATCACTAGGATCTGATAGATACCTGCTAGTCATGCTCAAAGCATATAATACATTGGATAGAGTTCACAACATCACATACATGATTAATCCAATTACCGAAGCATTTGAAATCAACTTCATGCGGTCCTTATCTTCCAAAGATTAAGAATATTGGTCCTTAGAGAGATTCACACCATGAGATATGGGCAAGAAGCTTTTCTTGGACTCAAGCATGTTGAACCATTTCAACACCTTCTTAGTGTATCTACTTTGGGTCAAACCTAACTTCTTCGATCTATCTCTATAGATCTTAATACCAATTATATAAGTCACTTCACCCAAGTCTTTCATAAAAAGCAGTCCCTAGGATGCTCTTAACATCTTATAGGGCCAAAATATTATTTCCGATCAGTAGCCTGCCATCTACATATAATATCAAAAAAATAACAATGCTCCCTCTAATTCTCTTATAAACACAAGGCTCATCTTCATTCTTGACGAAACCAAACTCTTTGATTTTCTCATCAAAACGTATATTCCAACTTTGAGAATCCTGTTTCAATCCATAAATAGATCTCTACAGCTTGCATATTTTAGTGGCTTCATTTGGAGATATAAAATCCTCGGGTTATGTCATATACACTTTATCAAATAGCTTTCCATTAAGAAAATCCATTTTTACATTCATTTGTCAGATCTCGTAGTCATAATACACATTAATAACAAGTAAAATTCTTATGGACTTTACCATAGTAATAGGGGAAAAGATCTCATCATAGTCAACACCATGAATTTGCTTGAAATCTTTAGCCACTAATTGACCTTTGAATGTTTGTACATTTTCATCCATGTTGGCCTTCTTCTTGAAGACCCACTTGCACCCCAGGTGTTATATCCCTTCAGGTGGTTCCACCGAGGTCCAAACTTGGTTTGCATACATAGAGTCCATTTAAGATTTCATGGTCTCAAGCCACTTCTCAGAGTCTGGTCCACTCATAGCCTCTTGGTAGGTTGCAGGCTCATCATCATGATCCATAAAAAACACATTTAATATTTGAGGCACGAGAAATCCATATCTCTCAGGCTCAAATCTTGGTCTACTAGATCTACGTAGGACTTGTGTTTACTGAGCAGGCGCTTTAACTACAACAACTTATATTCCTTGCTCAGGCTCCAATTCAAGTTCATTCATAACTTGTGGTTCTTGAACTTCTTCAAGCTCTATTTTGGTTGTCTTTCTTGATAAGAACTCTTTATCCAAGAAGACATCAGTACTTGCAACAAATACTTTACCCTCAGACGGTAGGTAAAAGTAGTACCCTTTAGTTTCCTTAGGATACCCCATATAATAACATTTATTAGACTTGGGGTCCAGCTTGTCAGACATTTGACGTCGCATGTATGCCTCACAACCCCAAATCTTCATGAAAGACATACTATGATGCTTCCCAATCCATATCTCATTTAAAGTGAAAACATCAGTGTTTAATGCAAAACCCAAAAAGAAACAGGCAAATTTGAATGACTCATCATCGACCATAGCATGTCAAACAAAGTATGATTCCTCCTCTAAAACACACCATTATGTTGTGGTGTTCTAGGTGGAGGGATTTTTGATATAACATCACACTCTTTCAGATGATCACAAAACTCATGACTCAAATATTCGCCACCTCGATCAGATTAGAGTGTTTTTATCCTCTTTCACAGTTGGTTCTCTACTTAATTCTTAAATTCTTTGAACTTTTCAAAAGTTTCAGATTTACACTTTATAAGATATACATATTCGTATCTATAAAAATCCGCAGTAAAAGTGACGAAGTAGAATAACCCACCTCCAGCCATAAAACTCACGGGTCTGCATACATCACTATGTATAATACCAAAAATATCATCGACCTTCTCAGTATGACCAGTAAAAGGGGCTTTAGTCATCTTGCTTAATAAACATGATTCACATCTCTCAAATGATTAACAATCAAATGAGTCTAAAAGTCCATCTATATAGAGCTTGAATATGCATTTCTCATTTATATGGCCTAAACGACAATGCCAAAAGTATGTATGATTCGAGTCATTGGTTTTTAGTCTCTTAGTATTCTCTATATTATAGATCGAATGGTCCAAGTTCAAGACATATAAACCATAAATAATTGAGTTACACCATAATAAACATTATTAATGAATATAGAACAATAATTGTTCTTAATAATGAATGAAAATCTTTTCATGTCAAGACATGAGACAACTTTAATGTTTCTAGTTATAGCTGAAACAAAATAACAATTATACAATTCTATTACAAGCCCACTAAGCAAAGAAAACCTGTAAACTCCAATGACAACAACAACAAATCTTGCTCCATTTCCAACGCGCAGGTCCACCACTCCTTTACCAAACAGTCTTCTCCTTTTTAGTTCCTGCACATTTGTACAAATGTGAGAACCACATACAGTATCCAATACCTAAGATGAAGGAGTAGAAATATTAATTTTTATAATGAAGATACCTGAAGCGGAAGTCACACTTCCCTTCTTATTCTACAGATCTTTAATGTAAAGAGAACAATTCCTCTTCAAGTGTCCATCCTTTCCATAGTGGTGACATTTTCCTTCCTTAGCCACGCCTTTCTTCTTTAGTGCTGAAAAATTTGGATCAAGATATGACTTAGGTCCCACCTTAGTCTTTTTCGATCCCTTGGCCTTGCCCTTTCCTTTATGCACCATCAGTATAAGGCTAGCAGGCTTGACCTTCTTCATATTAATTTCGGTAGTTCTCAACATGCCTAGGAGTTCGGGCAGTGTCTTGTCAATCTCATTTATGTTGTAGTTCAAGATAAACTTCTTTGTAAATGTCTAACAATGATTGCAGGATCAAATTAGTAGCCAACTCTTGGCCCAAAGGAAACCCTAGTCTTTCAAGGTTCTCTATATATTCAATCATCTTGAGTACGTGAGTCCCTACTGGGTCTCGGTATCCCATCTTGCACTGAAACAATTCCCTGGATATGTCAAACCTCTCTTGTCGAGTTTGCCCTTGAAACATTTTCTTAAGATGCTTGATTATCTCATAAGCACATATGTTCTCATATTGCTTATGAAGCTCAGAGTTCATTGTAGCAAACCTAAGGCATTTAACATCCAGGGAGTCATCATCATACTTCTTATAAGCATCTTTATCTACACGACGTGTAGTGGCGGCTGGCTCCACATGGGGGTCTTCTTCCAAGACATAGTGCTTACACTCTTGCCTGAAAATAATTCTCAGGTTCCTGTACCAGTCTAGGAAATTTGTCTCGCTCAGCTTGCCCTTCTCAAAGATAGATCTTAAGGACAGGGTGGAGTATGATCCACTAGCCATGGAAATTCTACAAGAAATTTATGCAAAGTAAAATTTTATACTACATTTCAAAATACATTTTATATTTTAATATGGGCTTTATTAAAAGATCTCTCACTATTTTAATCAATTTGATAACTCTCAATATCAATTCAGAGAGTTTATGCGAGCTACTCTCTAGTGGACAAGATTCATATTTCACCAATACCATAAGTCAGCTTTGGCTGATCACCCATAGAGTGGTTATTTAGGTAGGAAACCTTTGCCAATTACATCATCATGTAAATCTTGTATGGTTGGTGGATAACTTTTTATCCACATCCATCATATGGTGCATGCCAACTATATGCCTCTAGATACTCAATCTTTGAGGTCACCTAGTTAAGTTAGATTTGATGTTGTAGTGTAATATCACAATTATCCGCTCACACCCTTACTAAGATAGATTAATACACCTTATTTTGACAGGATGAGTGTCATCCATCAGAAGGCATTCAAATACTTTTAATATTGGGTTAAGGGATTTTATAATAACCAATTAACACTTAATCTTTATTAACACTTAATCAATGTGCACATCAACAAAATAAAATTACGTCATTCACATTCCAGATATATCCCAGATGTGCACAAAAGAAAACCATCAACACTTGATGTGTAAAAAGGACTAAATCAGAATATTTAGAACATTTCTAAATCTTTGGATTTACATGTATTGGACATAGGCACAAGCAATCTTCCTTATGATAGTAGACAAGCTCGTCCCTCATCATTGAATTTAAAATTAAAGATAGATTTTGGTTTCACAAACTATATGGAGAGACAGTTACTGTTAAGGGAAAAGCAATTCTGAAACATGGAAATCACAGCAAATCATAGGAGTTCCTGACACACACAGTGCACACGGTACAATGGAGAAGACATCAATATTTGATGTTCCAAGAATAAATCTTGACATCTAGAGTAATTTTAAATCTCTTGATTTTCACACACTGGATCTGTAACTTGCCTCTAATACCACAATTGGTTTTTTTATACTAAAGTCGAACAACACATCACATGTGCGCAGCGGAATAGGCATACAAGAACAACCCAAAAGTATAAAGGATCTTGCGATCTCCATGAATCAAGAAATAAACCACAACAACATATTGCAATATACTTGAGAGGGATTGAGTCTTTACTCAACCAAGATGCTTTAATGATCTAGTCAAAAAATAGGCGACTGAGTCCACACAAAAATAGATTTGTGACTCTACAGGTATCCACACAAGTGGTGGAGAACCCCAATATCTTGTCCCACAAGAATTGGGTTGGTGAAGGACTGCTCTCCGCGTCTCCACGAATTACTAGATTCGTTTCCAGAAGAGGTGGCGACAAGAAGAAGTCACGATGGGATCTAAGGCAAGTGACGGCTTTAGAAACAAGCACTTAAGTTACACACACAGAAAAACCCTTTTCCAAATCTATTTATATCCAAGAATAACAAACAGACAGAAGCCCTCTAAGAAGTTCGCCAAAACTCAACATGCGTCGACTTGCACTCGACGTACGTCGATAAGAACTCGATGCAACGTCGAGATGCACTCGACGACATTCAACACAACAGTTTCGACACGCAGTCGATGCACCTGCAACTCGACATAACGTTGATTTCTACTCGGCATAATGTCGATAAACCATATCAACGAGGGCTCCATCACACACACACACACACACACACACACACACACACACACACACACACACACACACACACACACACACACACACACACACACACACACACACACACACACACACACACACACACACACACACACACACACACACACACACACACACACACACACACACACACACACACACACACACACACACACACACACACACCAAGAGATAGAACACAAATAAAAAGATGCTACCCAATGAATTTATACCTGAAGTAGTCGGTTCTATGGTTTCCTCGTCACCTGGATGCTATATTTTACTCGTACCCATCACATGTGCTCATGACAAGTTATTAGAACAACGATTAGAATTCATTTCCTATTAGCATCAAGCATAGTAAGTTTTATTAAGTGAGGTAAACTCTGGACTTATATTGGGTCGAGACAGTCTTCCCACGACCGTCACCTATGTACTTTATTTCAACTACATGCGGTCCAGACCCACATAGTTCTATTATTTTTGCATGGGACTTATAATGGGTCAAGACAGTCTTCCCATGATCGTCACCTATGTACTTTATATCAATTTACATGTCATCTCAGACCCACGTAGTTCTATTATTTTTGCATGGGTTGTACTTTTAAACTGTCCTTTGTGTAGGTTGCCACAGAGTATAACTCGTCAACCATCCGATATTCTCTAGCCATATTTCTCGAAGGCAAATTTAATTTCTGTGGGAATTATTTCCTGAGGCACATTTATCGAAGGCACATTTAATTCCTGTGAGAATTATTTCTCGAGACACATTTCTCGAAGGCATATTTAATCGAAGACATGTTTAATTCATTTGGGAATTATTTATGGAGGCACATTTCTCGAAGACACCATTTTAAAGTCCCGTAGGGATATTTCTCATCATAGCAATATAATTTTTTATCTAAGGCGAATATATCATAGAATACGAAGCAATATAAATTAAGTCGTTCAAATAGAAACTTTCATAAGTCAAATAAAACCAACGTCAAGGTACCCAATGATTGAGTCAATAGTTGGAGTCTTGTCCCGCTCAATCAAACTCATAAACTATAATTATAACAATGTGAGTCTGGTAACCCTCGGTCCATGGCTCGACTTGACGTGTGTCATGACGTCTTTGATTATGAAACAATTAGTTCACAATAACATCTATAGTAATAGATTCCAACCAAACAGCTTTTGTACAAAAAAAAAAGAAAACCTTATGGTTAAAATCGAACACTTGCCATCCACAAACCTTTAAACAATTTGGCAAGTAGTAAGACATAGAACTCAACCGCACTGCTCTACTGATAAGAGTGGCGGTCGGTTCAATACTTTTAGGATTGACATCGGAGGAATGCATCATCTATAGATCAATTATAAATTATGGGCAAAACCAAATAAAGAGGTTTATCCCCAAACTTATCCACTCTGCTATGCCGACAAGAGCGATAGCTAGTTTGAGGCTATTTAAGGTTAACCTCGAATGAATGTTTCATCTCCAGTCCAACTCTTAATTATAGACAAAACTGAATAAAAATCAAAACATTGAACCGTCTGCTCTACTCTACTGATAAAAGTGACGACTAGTTCGACATTGCTTAGGATTGACTTGAAGTAATGCATCGTCTCCAAGTCAATTCTATATTATAGAATAAAGATTCAAGCAACTAGAGTTTAGGGTTGTCCATATCATCTCTCCGTAATATAAACAGTCCCCTCTTATTTTTACTTTGTGGAGTTTGTTCTTTTAAATCAGTTAAAATAGTAATCATCTCGGAAAATTGTTGAACTTTTATCATTGCCTTATTAAACTCTTAAAGTGCTACCATAAATTTTGCACGGCCTTTTGAGGTCTTAATTAGCCTCTGTTAATTTATTTAGCCTCCCTTGATCATTAAATAAATTCTTAAAATTAGTAGAAATATTCATAAAATTTTCAAACTTTTGTAGAGAGTGGGACTCTCAATCTTCCCATAAATTTTGGAGACATTTTGAGAGAGTGGGTAATTCTCTATTAATTTAAAAAATTAGATTTTAATTATCTAAAAATAGTAAATCTCCTCCAAAAATCACCCAATAATTACAATGGGTGTATAACAGTGTTAGAGATCTTTCTGAATTGTTTTGAAATTTAATCTTAACGTTAAGACACTCTGTTATTTAAAACTACAGAAATTACTCATTTTTGTAGTGATTAAAAATAGCAAATAATGCCATGAAATATCCATATATATATTTTTTCTGTCCATAGATTTTGAGAATACCCACAACTTTTATGTTAAAGAGTTGATTTTTATTAATTTATAGACTTCAGAAAAAATTTAAAAACCCATATGATCAAATGCTCATGGGCCTTTTCCACAGCTGGGCGGCGACCTTTTAGAAGCGTCGTCGCCTCCAGCCAGCTTGCCAGAGGTAGACACACATGTTAGTGGTGTTCTGGAGACCTAGCGCCACTGGTGGATTCCAGAAGGGCAACCTAATCCATGGACTTTGCGGGAGCAGCGTTTGCTGACGACGCCTTCTCCCGAGGCTTCTCGGAGAGGGATGTCGGCCCCTCTCTGGCAAAGTTGGGCTCTCTAGGGGTTTCAAAAGGACAAGGGAGCTCTTTTTCGTGCGTGGTAGCAAGAGGAAAGGTGGTGGTGGGGCTCATGTCATCTTCTCTGGCTCCGACAGATGCGCAAGGCGGTGGGTTGGTTTCAAAAGTTCAAGAGGAGCTCCTAGAGGTGGTCCCAGATTAACTGAAGCCAGGGGAGGCCTTATATAGAGGGGTCGAGGGTTTACTTCCCCTCTCTTCCTCCACCATGGTATGATTTCCGACAACCCTCGTTGGGTGGGGTGGAGATGACATCACCTTAATGGGGATCCGGATCCTCTCCATTTCAAATGAAATGGAGGGGATCCATTTCATATTTAATGGACAAGATAAGTCCAAAAAATATCTAGCGGACAAGATTTTTTTGAATAAAAAAAATATAAAAGGATGGGAAAAACAGAACCCGTCGGATAAAAAAGTAGAAGATCGTGTTCGCGAAATGGATCCCCTCCATTTCATCAGAAATGGAGAGGATCCTGATCTCCTTAATGGAGGTCGTGCATGTCTGGTTGTACTTACTGATTAGAGTAATTGGGGTTAGGAAGTTGAGTGTGTGCTTGGTTAATCTAGAGTTTAAAGTATCTAAGTCATCACCTTGGTTTTAGGCAAGAGAGGGATGGGAGACTTGGGTTAGCCATATGGGATTTGATTCAATCATCCATGTGATGGGGTCAAAGTCATAGGTGAAGGGGGGTTTGAGTGGCTCTTTGTAAAATTACACTAATACCCCTTTATAAAAGGGTTGCCCAAAGTCAACCCAAAGTGGGTCCTCTCATACGTATCAAAGTTAATATTTGTCTGATTCATCGAGCGTCAAGTCAACGTTGAAGAAATATGGTTGAATTCAAGCATTTATGCTTTTCGAGATTTATTTTTATTTGCATAAGTAAATGTTATTGGAATTGAGTGAAATGGGTCTCGTTGCTTTCATATCGACCATACGAGTCTAATACAACTAAAATAAGTCAATTCGGAGTTTGTTTGCTCAATATTCTACTTTGACATCATGACGAATCATAACTCTACTTAAAATGGTCATTTTATCTAAGCAACCTCAAACTAGAACGAAATGAGTTCCAACTATCGTGGCTCGAACATCCGCCCTCACCCTCACAGTGGGTCGCGACACTGCCAGGGCTTTCCCCCCTCACGGTCATCGAGGATCAATGGTCCACCCTTCACCACCGCAGTCGAGGACAACCCGCAGCATGGTGACCTTGACCTCTTACCACCCCAGATCGAAGCATCCACCCTTAACCCGTATAGTAGGTTACAATATTATTAGGGTCTCGTCCCCACCTTGCTATCATCTAAAAGACAAACTCAAAGCTAAAACAAAGCAGTGCAACAAAAAACAATGTCGACACAACAAACACTAAGTCACTACACAAGTGATTCCACAAGCTGGAACAATCCACAAATGATTGTGCAATCAACAAAAGGTGTACAATGAGTGATGACATAAAATGCAAGATGCTACAAGTACAAAGGTAAAAAATACATATGCAGGTATAAAATGCGGAAGCTACTCCTTGATGTCAACGTCGGAATACTCATCTTCAAAGAGATCTCCGACACAAAGACCGACAACATCACAATTATGTGTCCCCACCACCGTACGGGGAGTCTTCACCATCATCCAACATGGGATCCGCCTCCTTGGTCATGATCTCCCCGTGAATATCCTCGGCAAGTAGACAATGATCCCGCATATAGTCAATAGAGTCCTTGTATTCAGTGACTCTCGAGGCCGTCAGCTCAGAAGTATGCTCCTGCAAATAAAGACACTCCCCTTTGGTCTTCAAGGACCCCAACCCAGCCTCACTTGCGAGCGATGTCTCGAGGCTTGGAAAGCAAAATACATATAAGTGTTCGCAAAATTAATACTTCAAGTGCACAACAACGCCCACAAACATGCATAAACGCACACACGCAAAATGCACGAGCACCCCTATGTGCACTCAGCGCGCGCACCACCACGAGCAAGGCCTCCGCTCAGTAGCTAGCCTTCCGCTAGGACCTCACAACGTCATTCACCTATGTTATGATCGTTACAATTAGGCATGTGCAAAAATATCCGAAGAACCGAGAACCGGACCGAAACCGAACCGAACTCGACGGTTCAGATCGGTTCTCGTTTTACATGGTTCGGGTATGGATCTATAAAATACTAGAACCGTCAGTTCGGTTTGGTTCTCGGTTCTTGTGGTCGTGTACCCGAGAACCGAACCAAACCTATAATTAATTTTTTTAAAAAACCATGTTTACTTGCACATGCCAGTTAGGAATTAGGATTATAAGATTCTTGCCGGTCTGCTACTCAACCGTCACTCCAAATAGCCCATCGACTCATCGAGTTTACCGGATTAGCCGGTTAGGGTTATACATTTATTTAGCCGCTGGGAGAAGATATATCGCACAGGCCTCGTTGCTTGCTAAATCCTGATACCCCCATTCTGCCCCCTGCCCAGCGTGACCTAATACTCCCCCGCTATCTCTTCCAGCCGCATCACATCTATCTCCTCTCCGACATCTTCTCTCATGCTGAGCGCCGCCCATCCTCGATTATCTTCCTCCAGCATCCTGCTCAGGTACACTTCACCTTTCTAAACTGAACCTTGATCCTCATCGCCCGCATTTGCCGCAAGTCCCACCTACCATACTCCTCTGCAGTACCTAACACCTCTCTCATTCACCATAGTAGGGAATACATTCGCCGCAAGACCCTCGATCTGTACTGGAGGAAAAGCTGCATGGTTCTTTCTACCTTCTACTGAATCGGCCCTCTGGTGAAAAGAAAAGGAGACCATCACTTCGAGAGAGGAGAGGCCAACAACTAGCCCAAGATCTTGAGAGTCATCTAATTCAGATTTTCTTTCTTGCTCACCTGTTCTTAGAGAAGCAAACTGTAAAGCTCCATTCAACAGACAACATCTCACGACAATGATTTAGAGGTAATTCTCAGTTTTAATTATCTTGAAATGCATAGGCTCCACTTTGTTCGAGCGTTGTGATACTTGCTGTGGTTTTAGTAATAGTTTCCTGCTAGGCTGCTAGAGTTAGGGGTACTTATGGCTGTGCTAGAGTGTTAGGTGCTTCACTAATCCGTATGGATATTTTTAAATTTTCTAAATGTTGTAATTTATTTGATTGGAAGATGTGGTACTTACATGTGTGTTTTACTTGCACAGGCCTAATATCCTTGCTCTTCCTATTATTTGGTGTTTACATGTGTGTTTTACTGTTTTTAATAGTTTTTCTCATACTTAATTTGTCTACTCAGGAAAATATTTACATCCTAAGATGTCTAGTGTGGGAGACATAAATGAAATTGAGGCCCAACATGTAGCATGTGATACAGTTGTTACTGATGAGACCACTATAACTGTAGATGGGACCAATGTACCTTGCACAATTAATTCAAAAAAAGGGATTACAAGACCAAGTCCAATATATGGGGTCATTTTTCTAAAATTAAGAACAAAGATACTGAGAAGGCTGAGAAAGATGTATGTAACTATTGCAGTAAAGCGTATGGCTGTGCAAGTATTAATGGTACTAGTAATCTGTGGAAACATTAAAAGAATTGTAGCAAATATCCATACAATGAAGTCGACAAAAAACTAAAAATTATTGAGTTTTGAGAAGAAAGGTGGTGAGGGAACTGACATAACATCAATTGATTATCTACATTCTTAGAAGTTTGATCAAGAGTCATGTAGGATGGCTCTTGCTAAATGGATTATTACAACTGAGTTGCCTTTTAAAACTATTGAAATAGACGGTTTTCTTTATCTCATGAGAATGCTCTAATCGAGATTTAAATTGATTTCACGCACTACACTGACAAGAGATTGCATGAGAATATATACTACTGAAAGGATGAAACTAAAGAAAACAATTGTAAACATGAAAGCTGCTGTAAGTTTAACTACAGATTGTTGGACATCCTTACAAATCTCTCCTACTTGTGTCTCATAGCTCACTTTATTGACGAAGATTGAAAGCTGCAAAAAAGGATTCTTAATTTTTGTGTTATCTCAAGTCATAAAGGTAAAGAACTTGGCAAGGTCTCAGAATATTACATATTAGAATAGGAGATAGATAGAGTATGCACTCTAACCGTGAATAATGCCAGCTCAAATACAGTTGCAATTGATCATTTAAGAAGAAAATTAAATGAAAAAACATATTTATCTTTGGATGGAGAATTTTTTCACATGAGATGTGCATGTCATATTCTGAACTTAATTATGAAGGATGACATGAATGAAAAAATAAATACAGTTGAAAGAGTTCGTGAGGCGGTGAAGTATGTAAGAAGTTCTCCTATGAGATCACATCAATTTAAAATTTATTGTGAAAAAGAAAAAATAGAATATAAAGGTTCAGTTTGCTTAGATGTACCTACTAAATGGAACTCTACATATCAAATGTTACAAGTAGCAATCAAGTTTCAAAGAGATTTTGAAAGGTTTGAAGATGAAGTTTCATAATTTTCTATTGACTTAGAAAATGGGCCTCCTCAAAGTTATGATTGGGAGAATGCTAAGTTATTGGTCTCTTTTTTAGAGAAATTTTATATTGCTAGTAATTTACTCTTCGGTTCATCATATGTTACTTCAAGTGTGTATTTTGAGCAAGTTTTCTTCATTGGGCATGCATTGAATGAATGGATTGCATCCTCAAATATTAATCATCAAACAATGGCAATCAAAATGAAGGCCAAATTTGAAAAATATTGAAGTAACATCGATAAGGTGAGCATATTGCTTGTGATTGCATCAGTGCTTGATCCGTGAAATAAACTTGAATTTGTTAGGCATTGTTACGAGTTTTCTTCACCAAAGAACAAGTTAATGAGTTGATGAACAGGGTTTTAAAGGTTTTTAAGGATTTGTTTGAGTATTATAAGAAACTTGATACTATGCCTTCAACTTCAAACACTTCTAGAGTTGAGAACATGGATTTGGACCAAACACATAATTCTCCCAATGTCAGTTCCTTGA
Source organism: Platanthera zijinensis (assembly GCA_039513925.1). Classification (NCBI taxonomy): domain Eukaryota; kingdom Viridiplantae; phylum Streptophyta; class Magnoliopsida; order Asparagales; family Orchidaceae; genus Platanthera; species Platanthera zijinensis. The sequence goes on along the minus strand of CM077082.1, from coordinate 606,436 downwards.
ATGAAATGAGACAATTGCGAGCAGTGTTTTTTGAGAGAAAGCGGGCACTTCAAACTTTTTCTAACCAATCAGAGTTAGATAAGTATTTGAAAGAAGATTGTTATTTAGATGATCTATCACCAGAGTTTGATATATTAAATTGGTGGAAAGTGAATTCAAGCAAGTATAAAATTCTTTCATAACTTGTTAAAGATATCCTAGCAATACCAGTTTCCACTGTTGCATCAGAGTCAGCTTTCAATTGTAACATCCCTTTTTCAAATCAGACCCCCCTAGGTGTGGCTTTGAGCATGACTCAGTCTTGGCAAGTCCTTAGTGAGCCTAGGAGACCAAATGACTAGTTGAGGCTCACTTGGGCTGCAAATAGTAAAATCTTAAAACCCTAATTTTTGGTGGCCTGGTGAGTTCAATCTGACTCCAAGGCATTCCTAGACCTATTATGAGATCAATGGGTCACCAAGACCCATTGGGGGCAAATCTGGTGGCTAAGTTGACCCAAGTCAACTCAAGCCCTAGTTAGGCCAAGGTGACCTTCCTTTGAGACAATTCACCCTCATTATGTCAAACCCACCCTACTTAACCATACCTAGGCCTTAGAGGAGGTCAATGGGTCACTAGGAGTCCTTTGATGGTGACCCAAAAGGTCAAGTTGACCAAGTCAACCCTAAGCCCAAATCAAGTCAAACCTAGTTCAATTAGGTTAACTCAAGCTCAAGCCCTCATGTAGGCTCATGAGGTAATAGTAAGGGATAATATGGCTGCCTATAGCCTAAACCCTAGGCTAGTCAACAGGGTGACTAGGAGAGAGGGTTAGGTCAATTTTTGGAAGAGTAATATAGGAGAGAGAAAGTGAGAAAAGAGGATTATTTTTTTGGTGAAAGGGAGAGCCTCCATTCTCTTTTGAATTATGAGGTATTAATATTAATTATGGGCTGCCTTTAGGCTTTTAGGGAGAAGAAATCGTGAGGGTGACTAGGAGAGAGAAAGAAGTGAGAATTTTGATATATTTAGGAGAGAGAAAAGGTGGTGGAGAGGTGAGTGGGTGTTTTGAAGTGTGAGGAGGCATGGGGTCAGCCAAAGAGGGGCCCACAGCCACCTAGTGGCTGACATCTCTCCCCCCCAACCGTTTCCCGGCCACCAAGGGGTGGCTCCACCCCTCTCTCTCTCCTCCCAACCTTTTCATGAAGAGACACTTGCCCCTTGATGAAAACCGCCCCCCCTCCCCTCTCCTCTTTATATGCTCACCTAGGAGAGAGGGGAGAGTGTTTTCGAAATCAGAGAAGGAGGAGAGAGCCTTGCCGGAGCCACCAAGGAGGAGAAACGCCGCCACCGCCGCCACCATGACGTCGCGCCGCTCAACCCGCATCCATGCCCGAACTCAGGTCCTCCCCCTCTCCTCTCCTCTTTCCTAGATCTTAGAACTTGTTTAGGATGGAAGTCGGGCTCAAAGGAGCCGGTCGGGTAACCTAAAAATCAGAAAAAAACTCCATTTTAATGGAGTTTTGGGTGGCTCGGGTAGGGCGGCGCCGCCACCTCCGGCCGCCCTAGCCACCGGCCAACTACTCCCCCCACCACCGTGAGGGTAGAGGAGGTGATGGCCGGTGGTGGCACCGCCCCTAGCCGCCAGAAAACAGCCCGCAACCCCACGATTTTTTCGGCCTGGTTTCGGTTATTTGGAGAAGATGAATAGTGCCATGCATATTATTAATTCCTTTTATTCTAATTTAATGGCCGGTTTTTAAAATAATAATTAAAAATACTTAGGCCCTCCTACAGAAAATATGGCCAATATAAAAGTTATAGCCCTTGATGTCTAGATTAATTCAAAATTGGTTTCAACCAATTTGGATGAGTGGGCTGACCCCAACAACCATTTTGGTGAGGGCTGTCCAAAATGTTGATCAGCCACTAAAATAAATCCCCACTCTTCATCCCTTGATCAAATGACCTGAAATTTGAACCAGGGGTCACTCTTAACTATACCTAAGAGCTGTGCAAATATGGGAATTTTTGGAGAACTTTTGTCTATAGTTTTTGAAAACATTGAATAATTCATGTATGATTTAATTAAGTGGTTATATGAATCCCAAACCCTCCCAAATTTTGGTGAGAGGTCCCTGGCAATAGTATATAGCTATGTAGAAATTTTGAGCACATTTGAATAAGGTTTGAGTAGGGTTTGACCAAACCCTAGCCCTACCTTGGGAATTGTGCCCTAGATTTCAAGAGGATGCCCACCCTTAACCCTCTGTCCAAATGACTTGAAATTTGGACAGGGAGTCAACATTAGGGCTAGATAGGGGCTGTCCAAATTGGGGTGAATTTGGAGTTGTTTTACTTAGGTATTTTGTCCTAACCTAGGAAAGCTAGGGTTAGAACATTGAAGGGTCAAATGACCTCCATACCCTCCCAAGTTTTGGTGAGGTGTCCCTGGTGTATATATCTAGGTCTGGTTCAAATTTCAACTCATTTGGTTGAGTTTTGAACAGGAACCATTAAGCCCTAAGTTGGACCTAGGGAAGGGTAATATGGGAAAAAGGGGACTTGTGGCAATTGGGTGGTCAACTCACCTCAACAGAGGTTGAAGTTGTGACCAATGGGTTAGGATGATCCTAAGAACCTTTGGGGAGTAAAGGAGATGTGTTAGGGTGGATTTACCCTAGGGCCCAGGTACAAACCCAAAGTGAGGACTTTTGGGGGTTTGTGAAGGACATAGGGGCAAATGCTCTTGTATGGCCTTGATATTTGGTGGAGAGGTGGTTAATGAATATTTAACCCTCTGGTTATAATCTTAGAGAATTTTGAGGTAGCTAGGTACCTCAAATCCTAAACCCTAGTTTTAGGGTAGAAGGGCCTTTAGGGTCAAAACAGTAATTGAACTCATCTAAAAGCTATGAAACTTGAGTAGAGTGAGTTTTAGAGTGTTCTAGACACATGGTAATTTTCCTGGAATTTTATGATTAATAAAAGTTATACTTCATGTGTTAAATGATTATTAGCCGATTTGTTGTTTTCAATTGTTTGGTGGCTTTAATTTAATTAAAATCAGTTAAAATTCTGGATTTAGATCTTGCTGATTAGAACATTGATTCCTGAATTTTTATAGAACTTCATGTTGAGAGTTTGTAGAGGTTCATTCACAATCTTTTAATATGGGCTTTAGATTGTAAAAATAAATTAGGGCTTGTTAAATTGCTGGAAAATTATGACATCTGGAATTTAAGGTTTTTTTAGGCTCTTGTATAGCACTGAGAATTATTTAAGAATTTTTAGGGTTGCTGTTATAGTACTTGATTCACAAAGCCGGTTAGATTGTTAATTAGTAAATGATTTATTATAATTTAATTTCCAGCAAGAAAAATATGGAATTCTGTAAATGTTGTTTTTAATATCATACCAGCACCCTGTAATTATTTCAAGATTTTTGGAGGAATATTTTATATAGATGCTTCAATAAACAAGAACTAGATGATTTTATTACTAAATTATATTTAGGCCCCTTGGACATCAGTGTAAATTATCAAACCTTGGAAAAATAGATACTTAGGCCTACTAGTATTTACCATAGAACTTTGATGTTTTGAATCAACTAAAATGACATATCTCATGTTCAAATGATGATATTAGGCCCTTAAGAATAAATAAATAAATTATCTGATTTATTAGGAAAATATTTAATGCTTTGGATTTAGGCAAATCCTGTTAGGATAGACCCCCGATAAATAATCTGAGGTATTTGGTTGAAAAGTAGGAGTCGAGTTTTCATGAACATCATATAGTACAGGTTGGTCAGTAGATAATAACCATGAGGAAATGTGTAAACAGGGTTAGGTTGTGTTGACTTAAGGATAGGTCATGTTGGTGGATTCCTAGAAGAGAATGGATCACCTAAGGAGGTTTCAAGATCTGGTGAGAATCGAGTCAGTAAGTGTTAGAAGGTGCGCGGGTCCGACGAAAGATCGCCGTCCCCGTAAGAGTGAAGAGTCAAACCCACCCTAGGTTTAGTTTGATGCAATTTATAGAGGGAACGGGGAAGGGAAAAACAACCAATAATAATAAGTGCCTTGCGAAAGGGAACTTCGGGCCGTAATGCCGCCGTCTTGGTTCCTAGTGCCCTTTGAGAGCCCTTCACGGGGTATGCCGGGGGCAGTCCTGGGCTAACGTAAATCTTAAAACAAACGAAAGAGTAATTAGCCTAATAGGGATTCACATTGCACACACACATTAGTTAGGGTTGGTAATGGTTAAGTCGTCCCGAGGTGTTCAAGGGGGCGCCATCCCGCGGTGCTCAAGGGATGAGGTTTGGAATTGAGCCGGACGGTTTAGTCCGGGGAGCTTAGTCTCGGTTTGTGGTTGAGCCGGACGGTTTGGTCCGGGAGCTTTGCTCTTGACTTCTTATATTAACTGCTGCATGTGCATAAAAATAGGAAAGATTAAGGTGGTGGGTTCTCGATATCGGGGAGTTCGATTGCACCGACACCGATATCGTTGACTCGGCAAGGTGACTAGCACTTAGCCAAGGTTAAGTCCGGCGGTCCAGTCGGCAAGAGTACGCAGGAGTCCGCTTTGTGCACCAAGCGTTGAGGGCGTACGATAGGTCAGACCAGTGGTGCTTTTACTGGTTTTGAGGTGGGCGAGGCCCAACCCACCGCTTCCGTTTGCCACTACGGGAGTAACCTGGGAGTTATCTCCAGAAAGGGGGAACTAAAGGTTTGTGTACACAAAGTCGTGTGTGTGAGTTGCACTGCATGCCATAGCATTACCCACCATATAGATGCATATCATAATTGATCATAATAACCCTTGACACCTAAAGCATAAGTGGAATGGGACGCTTATACTTTAGGACTTGCAAAACGACCCCTTGGTCTATAAGCTTGTGTGGGCAAGTTTATAAATCAAAGGTTAATTTCAATATATATATATATGCTGCTGTTTGATAACCGACACCCCAACGTATAAGTGGTATGGGACACTTTATACGATGGGAGCCTTGCAAAAGATCCCTTGCTTATGTGTACTCGCATAAGTGGAGGTTTAAATTACTTTATTTATCTTACTGTATTCTTTGGCCTGTTACAACATTATTAATTGCCCCCTCAATACACAACTGTTAGTTAGGTCCACCGTCATCTACTTGAAATACTCTCCACAATCATGTCCTCCCCTTTCTTCCTCTCCGCTCGGTGCCTTAGAGCATGGGGGAAGGGGTGGGGGACGATAGGACTTAGTCTTTTTGACTGACGGGCGACCGAACACCATTACAGGGGAACGTGGAGCGCAGCACGGAGGAGCAGCCTCGGAGGTCCGTGCACTTGGAGATGGGGCAATCTAGCACCGGAGTCCAGACTGCAGGGACTGTGAGTCCCGATCTTTAGTACGAGTGTTAGTTTATTTTCAGCATGAGTGATCTTGTAGTGAGGAACTCTGATGTACCGGGCATAAGCCCTTTATTACTTTCATTACTCTGATGTTATTTCTGTGGACACTCCCCTCGTGGAGCTTATTTATATTATATGTGATTTACTTCTATTGTGGACTGCTTTTCTTTTTACTGTTCTACTTGCTACTTGATTGTGATCGAAAAGGCCGGCAGAATCGGCGCGTTGTAGTGACTACCTTCCCGGGTGCGAAGGTGTCACCGCAAAGCGGCGATTCTGGGCATAAGACCCCGGGTTTAAAAAAAAAAAAAAAATGGGGTCTTACAAAGTGGTATCAGAGCGAGGTAATCACGATCGAAAAAGTAGCAGTCCACAAACCCTGGGTCACCCCCGCACGAGTTTAGTTTGGGGACAAACTAAGCAGCGGAAGCAGTGGTGTGCCCATATGGTGATCACATATAAATTGTCCATCTTATTAAGTTAAAAGTTTTTTTTTTTTTTTTATTTCTGACGATGAATTTTTCATTGCGCAGCCCCCAGTGCTGACTACACCACAGGGTGGAGCCCAGCAGATTCCGGGAGTTGTCCCACCACCACCGGTTCCTGCTCAGTTCCTGCAGACCGATATGGGGCAGACGTTGACTGCCATCTTGGATGCCTTCCGGGCCCAGCAGGCCCCGGCTCCACAGCAGATACCGGGAGCCAACTGGCTCAGCATCTTTCGAGGACTTTCTCCCCCGTCCTTCTTGGGGACAGAGTCAGCAGTGCGGACAGAAGAATGGCTGGACATTATGGAGGAAATGCTGACAGGGATACGGAGCCCGTGGGAGGAGAGAGTGCCATTGGTTGTGTCCTGCTTAGAGTCCCACGCCAAGCGGTGGTGGAAGACGGTTCTGGACTCTACTTTTGCTGAGAGGGTGGCTGCAAAGGTTTCGTGGGATGAGTTCAGGCCCATGCTGTTGGAACATTTTGTACCGCAGTCGGCCCGAGACGAGTTGGAGGACCGCTTCTTGCAGTTGAAGCAGGGTACCAGGACGGTGGTGGAGTACCATCGA